>OY987277.1:15116526-15452414 GCA_963920785.1 Sphagnum contortum
TGGGATTGGAGCCATACAAGCTTGTTAGGGTCACTAGATGATGCACCCAACATATTAACAAGCGAAAGTGAGGCCATTCCATGCCATTACTTGGTGTGGGGTGACATATGCAACAATTAAATTAAAGAAAATTCATCTTCCATACAGATTTTGGTCACTGTTACAAGCATTAGAACATATTGTGTCTTATTTTCTTTCTTCACTAAAAATTTAGTCAAAACCAGCATTGGACACATTTGAACTCAGTCAATTATAACATTAATCTGTTAGTATACCATGCTCATGTGACTAAAATATATGGCATGTCCATTTTGACTGATTTGTTAATTTATGTGGCAATAAACTATATAATTCTATAATATTCCGAATTTCAAAATATTTATGTAATGCATTTATTAATAATAATACTACTGTATTTTAATTTATTAAGATAATACAAATAATATTTGTATGGAAGGGAGAATGTATGTTGTGTATCTATGGTATTAATCCTTAATGATACAAGGTCATGTATCAAGAGTACAAGCTTTTGTTCATAAAAGATGTGAATCAATTAATGAAAATTTGACAGTTTTGCTTTCATGTGTACACTATGGACCTTGTAGATGTGTGGCCCAATATGTTCCAAATTTGCATAAGAATGTTTTGAAAATCCTTTTTCTCAATCAAGTATAAAAATAAAATAGCAAATGAATATAAATTATAAAAATCAATGCAAAAAAATTATAATTAAATCTATGATGATGTAAAATGTGCATATTAAGAAATTAGTTGATAATAGGGCAGGGTAAGAAAAAAGGTTCTCTCACTTAATATCTTCAAAAATACCTTGTTTGATGTATGTGGTATAAAACTTTAACACTTAATGTTCCCCAAACATAATTGTTGGATGTAAAGAATGAGATTTGAACCTTCACCTTTACATCAATATGGCATGTTTTGACTATTTACTTCTTGTGGGGTGAAAAATCTTGTAAACAAATGCATTGTTGAATTGAACACATTAAAATGTTATAATAGAATTATTTAAATTCATAATGAACATAATTTCATATGTAAATAATAGGTAGTGTTTGATTAGTAGGTAGGTGGATATGTAGGTATGTACATAGGTAGGTATTATATACTAACCTATTGTCATTTCATTATTTAATTTAATTCACTTAGATTAATTTTCATAATTAAATTGGACTTTGTAATGCATTATTGATGTAATGGAAAAAAACTATAAACATCATAATATTCATTTAAAATCTCAAATATAATGTGTTGAACCTCAATTGGGGTTATACATTCAAATATATTAGTTTAAATTATAGCTGACTTTTGAAAAAAACCAAATTTCATCAGTTAATTTAATTCTATGATGCGATTCTTTTTTGCAAATTTCATAACATTGAATTTTTTTAATTCATACTTAAATTTCACAATAAAATAAGTTTTATATGTGAGAATTTGTAATTAACATTTCATGTAATAATGTTTTATTTCAAAAGTTTAAAAAATGAGATTAATTTAAAATATTTATGTTAGCATTTCCTATGTAAAATTTAGAAATACCCTCACCCTTGGATGTTACCATAGACAAGAGGTCTTAAAAAAATGAAGGACAATATGACAATCTTAAACTACTTCACCTCCATCATTGTTAGTTGGGCACCTTATAATGGATGGAGAAGAGATGGATGATAAAGAACATCATGATCCATGGAAAGACAAGGAAATCATACATGCCTAATGGACATGGCATGCAAGTCCACAAGGACCTATGATGCTGGTGGTTCATGCAAGAATTTTAATCTATAACAAATTTAGGTTAGTCCATTTGGATGACTTCTGAGACAAAAGAAAATGGGTTAGTAGTTGCCATGAAAGTTGTTTTGTAATGAAATAATTTTCAGACCTGTCCAGTGGGATATCTTGAATCTTTGTCATTGGAAATTCAATTGAATTACAATTTAAAGGGGAAATTAATTGGGTAACGAGTTCTCATTTAGGCCAATAGCACATGCGACACTAATCCACCTATTAAGTGAGGTTGTTTGTTTGTTTTGTCATGATGCAATCTTGCAGACCACAATGCTCCTTGTTGTGCTTTCTTAGAAAACCTTCTGTGAACAGGGCTGCCCCAAGGTGGTTTCAAAGTGTTTAGAGATTTTGTAGGAAGTATTGGATAATAAATAGTTTTGTTATTCAAAATTCAATAAAATCAAAATAGAACATCTCATGGATGTTGGGGGTGTGCACTTGGTATTGTTGGAAATATTTCAATTATAAGGTTTTATTGAGCTGATTTCATCATTTCTAGACCTAAGGTGTGAGAGATATTGAATTTTCAATAACTTTTGTCAATAGAAATTCAATATATATTTTATTGAAAATCGGATATCAAATTTAGGTTAAAGATGGTGTTTTTTTTTTTAATTAAAATATTATGTGCTCAATGGCACAAATCGCACTTAGAGTCTTATTCATGTAAAGATAAAAACTAATTTCCGTGATTAGTTTTGAAAACCATAACGAATTTCAAATCCATTTCAATTTATAAGGGTTTCAATTTGCTACTCTTGTTGTAAAATCTTGAAGATCTAACAAGCCATGAGATTTCATGATATTTGATCATGCAATTTTGAACATGTTTGGAATGTTTAATCTCACATGTTTTTGTATTTGGATAATGATCAAAATATTTTAAAGATCTCAACGCATAAGAGCATAAGCCATTTTTGCATCCACTAACCTCTATTTGAAAATTTAATTATCAACTTGGTTTAATCTATGTATCCATGAATGAGAGTACAAAACCAACTGTTAAATTCAACATTTACAGACACATCTTTGGTGGAAATTTCAACCAAAACAAGACTTGGACTGATGAAATAGATATAAAAACTAGATTGGGCTCGTGTGGGACCAAGCAAGTGTTGCCCAAGGTTGAATCCAAACTTCACCAATCAAAAAAGGATTTTGAACATGGCAATAATGAGGGCATGTTAAAATAACACTCATAATAATAGAATTAGGTCTTGACCAAAAAAAAATTCAATCTAAAATGTGATTCTTCAACTAAGAATGAAACATTGCAAGTTTTAGAATGTGAATGCAAAGAACTTTCAAAACAAGTAGCCACTTCCAAAAGACTATTGGCCAATCCCAATGCTGAAACCCTAGAGTCAACTCATAAATCAAGTTTTTGGAATTAAATAATTACGTTCAATCTCCACCATCCTGAATCTCTTACATGCAAAAGCTGGTTTCACCAATTGGAGGGATATGCAAAAGTTGTGCGGGTATTGATTTTGAAGAGAACATACAATCCAAAGTATTCTATATTTAATAACTTCGGTTACCTTTCGAGGAAGAATTTAAATTTTTTAAAAATATTAAAAATCTTTTGGATACAATTTAAATTATTTTTCTCAACTCATGGTGGTTATCGGATAAAGAGTTTAGGGTTGTTAAAAGAATGTGATTTTGGGTATAGTTAAAGACTTAAGGTTATGATTTCAAGAGAATCCATACACTAAAGAAATCGAATAAACCAAAAATCAAAGTTCACTCTAAGCAAAGAAGACAAAAGCAAAAGTTACCTCATACACTTCACCTGAGTTTTACAACAAATAATTTTTAGGACACTTTTTCACAAAAGATTGAAAAAAGATTGAAAAAAATTGGGCTCGTTTTTAAAGTAGGTGAAGAGTTGCTCCAACAACTCTTCTCTTATACTTCAAAACCTGACCTAATTTTTCCTTTGTATTTGGAGGTCCCTTTCCATGCAGAACCTTCCTGTTAGATAAGAACGCACACATTGAGGACCAATATTTGCCGGGGTATGTTCTCCCTTACTTAAAAAACCTTCATTTGTTCAAATACAACGTTCCCACCTTTGTTGAACACATTCCTTTTGCTAGGATTAAATGTATTGATCAAGATAATCCAGGACTTTTTAAAATATTATTTGTGAAATGCAATCAAACATACCAACCCACTTTTTATAATAGTGCAAAATTGAAATTAAAACAAAAAGTACCTTATTATTTGTTCATCTTCAAATTTGTTTGTTTGAATATCTAAAAACTTTCTTATAGTAAAATTTATTAAAAAAATTTAGTTCTACTACTTGAATCTTGCTTATACTCATTGCCTTTAATGCATCTGGTTTTGGCCTAGTGGGCCTCGGGTTGAACTTCACACTCCTTTGACCATCTGGTGGTTGCCAAGTGTTTTCCAACATCAACTTGGTGGCCACTAAGTGTTTTTTTAATTGATCCGGTAGTTGCAAGTTATTCTCCTAATTGACCTAGTGGCCACCATGTCATGATATGTGTGTTTTTAGTTCATGTTTTTATCGAATTCCCTAACAAAATGATCCTTCCATGTTTTGGATATCAACTTCATTCTTATACATTCTTTGTTGGACTAACATCTTCTATGACAAGGATGGAGGTTTCTATTCATTCTTGAATTTCTTTTGCTCTAACTTTTATTCTTTTTGGTAGGTGCATGATGTTTGTCTTTTTAATGCAAAGACGTAAATTTGGACTTTTCAACCCCGATCCGGCACAATTAAAAAGCTCCTCATTCTCAATGTCAATGGTGTCCTTTGTTACTTTCTAAAGTGTGCATTTTTTCAAGGGGATCAACGAAAGACTTGGAAAAACTTATATGTATCCAAGGTGGAAATTTCTGTTGAAGTACATGATTTCTTATCTCGAGCATTTGAATATTTTTACATTGCTATTTGGTAATGTATGTTGTTGGAAAATGTCATTGAAATTCTACCTTTAATGATGCCAAAACGTTCGTTAATCAATTTGTTTTTGTTTGGGGACGTGAGTTATGAATTGTAACAATAGGTTAGCTTACATGCTCAGTTTATTATTACTTGAAGGACTTTGATTGAGTTCACCTTGTTTGCAAAGGTCTACCCTATGGGCTATGGGGACAGGGATCAAACATTGTTCATTGATGATGAACGTAGTAAGGCTTTTCAAAATCCAAAATGTAGCAGACTTTTCTTTAAACCATTCAGAGAACATGAGTTATCCAAAATCAAAGTGTAATGGTTAGACTTTACATCTTGGTTATAGCTGATGTTGAAAGGTTTGCCCCTTGCAAAGATAGTTTAGGGTTATTTCATAATCATTATGTAGTTCTCGAAGCCATTGTTCAGTTTTTTATATCCATGTTATTCTTAGTTCAAGCAGTTTCAAGGAAGTTTGAACGAAGATATGGTGATATTGTAATTTCCTTAGGTGACGTCTTAAGTACACCTTAAACCTATCCTTGTTCCAATTATGTTTTCCATGTTTTTCATTTCATGTTCGTTTAGTTATTTGTTTTTATTTTTTATTTTGTCCAGTGTTTGTAGTTTTGGGGAAATTTCAATTATTCATTTTTGTTTGTAATGGATTTCAATCTTTGATTGCAAATCGCATGAAGGCATTTGTAGTTTTAATTGGTACAAAATCATATTGTTGACAAGGTTCTCTTTTTAAAGAAGCAAAGGATGTAATTACATATTTAACTCTTGGTGTAAAAGGTTAGACAATTCTTCAATTTGTGGTTACGTATAGAGTGGAATTTTTCGAATTCCTATATGGATGGCAAAATAATTTTGGATATTCAATGTACTTTTTTGAAATCAATAAATTAATAATTTGTTTTGGTGTATTGAGGTTTCCTTTTGTTGTTTACTCCTATGGGTGGAATCACTACTATAAAATGTGGGTGCAATTCACTACTCCCCATTCATTACACTAGTGAATTCACTACCTTGCAACTAATCCCCGTTTACTAAAACCAATGAATTCACTCAACATTTAGTGAAATCACTTGGCGTACAAAGACACCTTTTGTTGTTGTGAATTCATATCTCATACTTTATAATAAGCAAAGTTTTCCTACTCAAGGTTACATGTTGAATGTATATGTATTAATACATTTCGAACTAAATTATTATACCCATTAGTGGCCACCAGATGATTTTAATTTTTAATAAACAACTTTTTTCAATTGTTTAATGCCCTACAAGTTTTTTTGTTCAATGGTCCACCAACAGTTTATGAAATACAATACCTTTAGGTACTGTAAATTCCTTTGTTAATATTTTGCACAATTCAATGACATAAAATTTAGTAAATATTTCAAATTTGGTTTTCTATTTGCTAGTGAATTGTTTACTTGATGATGTTATGTAATGTTTTAGTTCTACATCCCTTTCTTTATGGTCTTCTAGTTCTTAATATTTGGTGACCACTAGGTTATCTATTGTCATGAATGTTAATTGTTCTCATGGTAAAATAAATTTCTTATGCAAATTTGTCGTTTCAACATTTTGTTTAATGCCCACCAAATTGAAGATGTTATTCTATTTATCTTTAAACTTTCAAAAATCATTGCTTTTATTTTCAGACTTTGAAAAAGTCTGAAATTAACTAAATATGTGTTATGAGTTACATGCAAAAGACATACACAATTGAAGTATTAAAACAATGATTAAAAACAATTCAAGGCACTGATTTGAACAATCTTTTTGACAACATTTTTTTTTTCCACAACTACACACAAATATATGAGATCATTATAATATTTATGTCATAGTTTAGTGAATAAAATTTTAAAATTCAAACTCCCATCCAATAATTTCATTGGTTTTTTTTACACCACTAAGCATAAGCCTACATTTGTGTGTAATTCCTACACTAATACTATGACCTTTATTAGTACACAAGTTGGGTTTAAAAGTTTAAGGGCATTAGGAAACCCATTTCACTCCCAATTATTACTTTTGTCACTCATAAAATCTTATTATTAATAATGGAACACTAGTCTGAACCCCGTGCCTAATGCACAAGTGTGTTATTTCAACAATGTTTGGTTCATGTTTTAGTTTTTTTTTTAAACTTTTATCTTTTTTATTTTATATTTTTATGTGTTTTCTGTTTTTATTATTCTTTTGTATAGTAAAAATAAAGTGTTTCTTTTTCACTTTTGTATTTTTGTTTATTTGGATGCAAGTTTGAAGTTTGGAGAAAGAAGACACACCTCATTCTTTTTCAAGTAGGGTTTTTGTTCATTATTATAAGTTTTATTTTTTCTTATTTTCTACTCTTTATTTGGTTTCTTCTTTTTTGTAATTTTTTTCTTTTAAATTTTTTTTACTATATTTCCCTTTCCTTGTTTCATTTGTTTCCATTCCCTTTTTATAGTTTTTGTGTTTTTACTTTTTTTTTGTTTACGTTTGTTTCATGTTTTAATTTTTTCTGTTCTTATTTTGTCTATCTTCATTTTTTTCTATTTTATGTGTTTATTTATTTATTAGTTTCTATTTTCTTTTTTAAAAAAATTCTAGTTTTTCTAATATGTTTTATAATAAAAATAATTTAAAAAATAATTTATTTTTGTTTGATTAGATGTAGGTTTGAAGTCTGGAAAAAGAAAACAAACCTTTTTTTTTTTTCAAGTATGGTTTTTTTTCTCTTTCTTTTGCTCTCTGTTTTGTTTCTTACTTTTTGTCATCTATTTTGTCATTTTCTTTTAAGATTATTTTACTATATTTCCCTTTTTTTGTTTCATGTTTAAGTGTTTAAAAAAAAAATTAATTGTTAAAGTGTTTTTCTGTTTTCATTTTTTTGTCTAGTTTTTTCCCTTTTTAAAAAATATATTTGTTCTGTTTGGATGGATGACGGGACGGATGACGGGATGGATGACGAGATGAAGCTTCATTTCATCCCGACATCCTTTAGTATATCTTGGTGGGCAGAAAGCTACAGTGTGAGACTCAGTAGAGGGATGGTCTGCAACCGACAACCTAGGAGCTTCTAGGGTGTCGATTTGCATGGACAACCGGAAAGATGGACAGAGGGACGACGGGAAGGATGGAGGACCATTCCTGGTTAATTTCCTTCCCATTCTTGGTGGGCAGAAAGTTGAAGTGTCAGATTCAGTAGAGGGATGGTGTGCAGCCGGCAACCTTGGAGCTTCCAGGGTGTCGATTCGCATGGACGATCGGACGAATGGACAGAGGGATGACGGGACAGATTCAGAAGATGCTTCATTTCATCTCGACTATATTTGGATACTGTCCGTAGCCACTATCCACCTTTGAGTACCGCTTATACATGTTGACTGTTTGTCTATTGCTTTCCACAACATTCATTTCTTCCATGTAAAACAGGAATGGCTGCTTACATATGGACATGGGTACAGGCCATGTGTCAAAGCTGAACTCCAGGTCATGAATACCATGGTTCTAAGCTATAAAGCAAGTTTCAATAGTCGTCAATGTTTGAGGAAGAATAATCTGCGGGAATACTTGTACAACATACCTTAATGAAATGGAGAATGACAACCCGAGCTCATGATCATAGCAAATTGACTGTTGCAAGAAATTTCTAGGATCAGTACGCATGGCCTTCATCGGTTGCTTCAAGCCTTCAAGTGCAGTCAGCCCTGGGAATACTGGTTCAATCAACTCCAGATGGTCCATAGATATGAAGGGTGTCACTGGATGAGCTGCAAGTAATCCATGTGCATTTCCAAAAACATCAAATTGCACAATGCCAAACACTAGTAAGTGATAGAATTTAATTGGAAGAAAGACATAACATGAGAGAGTGTGTGAACTCATGCTCTTGATTTGTACCAGGTGTAAATTTCAGACATTGCAGATGCATCGGAGACTTCACAATTGTGGTGTGGAAGAAAAGGATGCTGGTGCATCTACTGCTGGTGGAATTTGCTCTGGATTTCGTGTAATCATCAAATGGCAGCATGGTTGTATATAATCTTAAAGATTCAGTACTACCATTATAAATTTCAATAGGCCACTGCAGGACTTCCCTGTAAATCAAATCTTTTAACAACATTGCAGATTGATCTTCTTCTGTTTTTCTGAATCTGATGAATGTGAGTCTGCTGCTCTTCAACAACAACTTCCACACACATCAAATCCCTCGTCACCATGAGCATTGCAGAAGAAGAAGAATCTACAACATTCTTCTTCATCTCCAACTGCATCCTCTTATTATCCGTCGCATCCTTCTCAATCCGAGTAATCGTCTCCTTCTCTTTCAAGAACGACATAATTTGTTTCTTCCTGTTGCTTCTTCTCCCTCTACCACGTAGTCCCTGAATTCAGGAACATGCTTGGGTTTGCTCAATTTCTGCTTGCAAGAGAGCACAGAAGGAGAGATGAGAATGGGAGGAATGAGCTTTGCGTTGAGGCTGTGGAAAACTTCAGCAGCAACAGGAAATAAAAGGCACCACCACCCACTTGTTTGTTATTGTTGTCAGATCCTTGGAGAGCTGCTATTCCTGACAATAGAGGAGGGTTTTGCACCAGCAGAGGTGGTGGTAGTGGTGATGATGTTGCTGTTGTTGTTCTTGCGCCGCAATCGTGAGCACCATGTTGATGATGATGATGGGCAGCAAGGGAGACTTGGACTCCCTTGCGAGCACGAAATCCTCAGAGCGATCCTTGAAGCTGTCGACGGATCCACGCAAAGACATGGGGGAGAGTGAACTGCAGGCATTTTCATTACTAATCTTTTGTCCTCCTCAGCATGCAACAATTTCATGGAAGTTTTTCTTTGTGTGATTCTTTGTCAAACCAACTAAGCACACATGGATGTTGAAAATGGATCTTTCCATCTCTCTCTCTTTCTCTCTCTCTTTCTTCTTCAGAGAAACGGTGACTTTAGAATGGCTGGCTGAATAAAAAAAAGTGTTGTGTCATCAGTTTGGGCAATGAATGTACACAAAGGAAGAACATGGGGATTGAAAGATGGAAAGGAGCTCACACACATATCAAGCAAGCAGGTAATCACCTCAGTTCATCCCGCATCTTCATGTTTTCCTCCCCCCTAAAATCATGAAGTTTCAAAGTTCAAACAGACACCAAGAAAATGAGCTGATTTTGTATACCCAAAAAAATAATCTCAAAGCCTAGAGGGGTGCTGATGCAGATGAAGACTATCCCATCATCATCATCTTGATGTTATGCAAGCATAGAATTCAACAACTTGATGTGTTAGTATATGAACACTTTCGCATTTTTGTTCCTTACCTCCTAAGTTGTCATTTTGGTGACATCTTGATGTCTGGTTTTTTTGCGGGAGCTGCGCAGTCTCGATGGAGATGGTGATCCTCTTCGTTCTTTACTTATGTAATATGACGGCGATCTGCACATGGTTCTAATTTCAATGCTCAAACATCTTTCCAATAGAATGTTGAGCCAAAACTATTTTCCTGAGCCAAACCAGCATGCAGCAGCAACATCATGGTAGAGAGACCTTAACTAGCATCCTTTTATTTTTAAATAGACAGATGGCGGGATGGATGAGATGTCCGTCCGGCTTAAAGAGGGATGACAATGATGGGACGAACGACAGGATGGATGAAATGTCCGTCCGGTTGGGTGACGGGACGAATTCAGGGGACGCTACACGACGTCCCCGCTATATTTGAATACTGTCCGTCACCACTGTCCGTATGGCTTCAGGGGAAGCTTCATTCTTCCTTTACTACTAGTTTGAGCCTTATGCATAATGCACAGGTGTGTGTATTTGATGGTACATATTACAAAATGATGCTCAATGATATTGGTCTTGCAATTACTTTGTTTAGTAAAATTTCATTCCCAGTTAAGCATTTGATGCCCTATTATGCTGAAAGTGGCTATTCTTGCCCCTAATCACCTGACTTTATGGAGAACTTTAGTATCTTTTGCCCTTTGCATTGAAGGGATGTGTTATTTTCAACATTGGGGGGTGGGGTGGGAGGGGAATTTTAAATTTTTGATTTATTCCTAATGTGTCTTGTAATATGTTTCCAATGGCACCTCAATAAAAATTCCCAAATCATGCTTCTTTTTTGGGGGAGGGAAGCTTATTTAGGCTTCTATGTTGGGGAATAGAAATTTGTTGATTCACATTGTTAGAAGGCCCAAGCATGCACTCAAGGTGCCTTGCTTTTCTTCCTTTTAAATAGTCTGAACCCCGTGCATAAATGCACAGGTTTGTGTGCATTTGACAATATATATTACAAAATTACAATTACAAACTACAATTCCAAAACCTCTTTATATACGACATTTCACATGTATCTATCGGGACCTTAGCCATTGAAAATCTTGATGTTTGCACTACTTGTGACCCGTGAAATAGCAACATATAGTTGACCATGGGAATAGACCGGAGACAACAAATATACCCCAATGTTGTTGAATGACTGACCTTGACTCTTGTTGATTATGATTGCAAATGCCACTCGAACTGGAAATTAACGACGACGCAAAACAAATGGCCAATTAGTCCCAGAAGGGGACATGATGATGCAAGGTATGAACACACGTTTGTCAACATTGTTTCCTATGATGATTTTTGCTTCAATGACACGTTGACCCAATCTTTTGACAATCAACCTCGTACCATTGCACAATCCTATTGATTGATTGAAATTATGCAACAAAAGGATTGGCACACCCACTTTGAGTTCCAGCTCATGATTTGCGATACCGTTGAATTGCAAAATGTTTAAAAATTCCACCGAATATAATGAATCCATTGAAACTCCTGCAGCAACACTTGCACCTTCTTTTGTTGGAGTCAAAGAATTTGCGCTCAAGTACGTGTGCGATTCTTCAGATAATGATTCTAAAATTGCATTGTTGACTTCATCAACGTCAGTATTTTTGGGGGCTAAAATGTAGCGTTGCATAAAATACATGGCATCTCCAAAGTGGCACCGATGATCCGAAAAGATGGTTCGAATTAATCCTCTTAAGCTGCAATCTTCTGCTGGCAGCCTCATATGGGATGGAATCTTGATCCAATCTGGATCGACACCTTCTTCTTTTGCAATGGTAGGAAGATTATCGTCTCCAACACTCAACACCCATTTGGTAAACTCTCGCTCCTCTTTAGAATTGGCTGCCATGACTCGCATGTTGATATGAAGATGAAGAATTGTAACATGCTGCCAAAGATGTGATCGAGGCAAGGAAGCATTGACAATGTTTTCTCGTCCCCCTTGGGAACAACAGGCAAGATTTGTCGAAAATCCCCACCAAGGACCACGATTTTCCCGCCAAAGATTTTTCCGATTGCTTGTGCATCATCCAATTGCATCAAATCACGCAGGGTGCGATCAACAATTTCGAAAGTTTAGTAATGCATCATCGGTGCTTGATCCCAAATGATCATATTAGCTTTACGCACCAATTCGGCCACTTTCATCTATTGTGTGATGTTGCAAGTTGACTCATCGTGCAGATCAATCAAAATCTTGAATCTCGAATGGGCGGTTCTACCGCCTAGAAGCAACAAAGATGCAATTCCTTATGAGGCAACTGTAAGCACAATTTTTCCTTGCCCTTGTAAACGGGACAGAAGTGTTGTCCAAACAAATGTTTTGCCGGTTCCACCACTACCATACACAAAGAATAGTTTGCCCTCTTTGTTTGTCACGACATTCAAAATAGTTTTGTATGCATTGTGCTGATCATCATTGAGCCTATCTTCTACATTGTCTGTATCTGCGGTCAATGAATGCCGATCATAAGCCAACTCTTCTTCAAGTAATCGGTTTCCTCCATGAACAAAAGGGATGTAATTAGACTTGGGAAGCGTTGGAAAATCTTCCAGGCGATGTCCATTGCGCATGAGAACGTGATCGATCTCATACAATGCACAATCCTTTAACGCATCCTCAAAAAGGGTAACACTTAGATCAACACACTTGCAGTGTGTCATTGCTTCAATGTCATCGTTCAAAGACTCCCAATGTGCGTCCCATAGCTGTCTTGGATTTGTGACCTCACAAAACATCAACATGGAGGCAAACATGTCACGTAGTTGTCATCCTGAGGCCCAAGCACCGGCTTCTTCTAAGGCTTGATGTCATTCATTGTCGTCTGCAAGCAAACCCATTGCAATGCATGCATCTTTGAATGTGTCATGCTCTCTGCCTTCCACTGACCGTAAATGCTCGTAGGATGTGGCACCTTTGACGTAGTTCAGTAGCATTCGTAAATAATAACGTTCACCCGATGTCGGGTGTGCATAATACATGCGACCAATGGCAAAGCCTCTTTTGCGCATTGTCCATCGCTTCAACTTCAAATTCCACACCCATTGTTGAGGGAATTGATCGAATGTAAGGCTTCGTGCAACTTCCAATTCTTGGTTTATTTTGAACCATTCTGTGAGCATTGTTCTGGAAATGGTTGACCGTGTTGCCATTTCGTGCACATCATCGTCATCGTAAAACAACACCATTTGTTGATTGGGCAAATGGTATTGTAGACGCTCAACGGTAGGAAACTGCTCATGCATATCAAACTTCAAGATGCACCACACTGCTTCCGATGTAGATACATAGCGATAGTTGAGATATTTTTTAATTTCATCAGTTTCAACCACATTCCCTTCGATGGCATTGTCGCTCTGGCGTGAGATCTCAATAGTTGCACGATCATGTCCTTTATATACGTACTTGAATAGATATTTGACTGCATAAATATTGTTGCAGACCTCAACGTTGATGTGCGCATCGTATTTGGTCAATAAATAAACATTGTGCGGTACCACCCAACGATTGTCCAATTCAATCCCATGAACCAAAACTATGTGTCGCGTATCTCTACGCTGATAAATAGGGTATCCGTTTACATCCGTCACCGTCTTAGATTGGAACTTGCGTGAATATTATTTTTTGCATTTGCCTTTTTCCATGCACGGGGCATTTGGAAACACAACTCCACATGGACCATGCATCATGCATCTAGCAACCGTCTCGTGGGCCAACTTGTTCGTTTCTGAATCCGAAAGTTCAACACTAATCATGTGATCTACATCCTCAACCGTGTGTGGTTTGAAGTCTTCAGTAAAGAAGATGAGAATGTGTGCATGCAGCAGCCCACGCTTTTGAAATTCAACAACATAGATTCTCGCAATCGTGCATCCCAAAATATGCTTCTTGTGAATGTCATTGATCAACTCCTTAAGCTTGATTTTGAACACTTGGGTTACAGAATCCAGTCGATCTTGAGGTTGTTGTCCTAATAGCAACGCTCTCTTGATTTCAAGCCATTGGGGATTGCAAGTGAATGTAACAAACGCATCCAGGCAGCCTGCCCATCTATAGATTGCCATGGCATCTTGATAATTATAAACCATGTGACGTGGACCTATTGTGAAAGAAGATGGCAAAATGATTTTCTGTCCGATGGCAGCAACGCTACTATCACCTGCAGCGATGGCGTCTTGAAGGCCTTAATAAAGATCTGCACGAAGTTTTTTTTTATTTAGGCGTAGATATTTCAAGCGACTTTGTTCGATAGCCGCATAAACATCCACAATGTATTGATGCTGCAATCGGTCACCCCGAACCAACGTAATGCCATTAGTGTTTCGATGTTGAAGTCGATAATCATAAAATTCCACCATTGTCACATTGTAATGTTTTCTTTCAAGCTTAGATTCTCCCACATGGTCTTCATCCAAATTTGCATCAGCAACAACACCATTGAGCGGAATATTCGGATGCCATCCATCCTCATTGTAAGGAAATAACAACGGATAATGTAAAGCCATGTATCCCACATGTAGTTCGAAAATGCGCTGAAACGGGCTAACTTGCTGAACAAGGACGACGTCACGTCTGTCTACAGCCTCAGAACCATCTCCTACCATCAATGCAGCAACTTCATCAACCGTCGGCACATTGTATTGGTGGGTATCCTTTGTTCAAAAGGCAATGAGAGGCAATTTTAGATCCATGGGAACACCTTCTGTTGCCATCACATCCCTTGCCATTTTGAACACTTCGACATAGGGATTGATATTATACATCATGGTCAACAACCGATCCAAACGTCATTGGATCAAGTGAGGGCATAACGACATGGTGGTTTTGATGTTTATCTTTCGTATCATGAATGTACAGCTGTGCAAACTATGGCCGTTGTCTTTTGGCAGGACGTAGGGATCCAATTTTGTGATAAAGTTCACCTTGAATGCGAAAGGAGTACGGTCCAGGGGCTCCTGTTACCGACTCATCAACTTTGGCACCGAGCAAAGTGAATGCCAACACGAATTGTACATGCGAATTTGATCTCGAAATTTGACGGCACTGTTCGCTTTGTTGGTTAAAAGAACTTCAAGCTCTTGCGGTGTTGCAGGAAGATTCGGCAACAAAACTTTGCCATTCTCGCAACAGAGAGAAAATTGTGGGTTATTGTTCGTTGACTTTGCCGATCGTTCTTTGATCCACATTTTTACGCTACAGGATCCACATATTGTGTCCATTTCTCCACAATCCCATCGTCCCAGGGCTAAGACATCTTCATCTCCAAACAATTGTAATGCGACATTGCGAAAAGAAGGTTGTTCACGTTGCTTAGCACGTCGTTCTCTCTATAGGCGATTGCAACGTTCGTGTGCAGATTCTGATGTGCCTTGAGCTGACGCATCTTGTCTCTAAACAATTATAATGCAGCATTGCGAAGAGAAGGTTGTTCACATTGCTTAGCATGTCGTTCTCTCTGTAGGCGATTGCAACGTTCGTGTGCAGATTCTGACGTGCCTTGAACTGACGCATCTTCGTCTCCAATCAATTATAATGCAGCATTGCGAAAAGAAGGTTGTTCACGTTGCTTCTCATGCCGTTTTCTCTGTAGGCGATTGCGACGTTCATGTGCAGATTCTGACGTGCCTTGATTGAATTCTGTTGGTGCCGCGTGTGTGGACATTATTGAAGTCTAGCTACATCAACTCAAGAATTATGCAGATAGCGCTACTGGTGTCAAAATGTGAGCCAAAATCAATCCCCAGGGTGGCGGAGGAAATGAAAGTCCATTGCTTATTAGTTTGTATTTACTTATTTGCTTGAAGTATTGTTGATTCCTGCAAAGATCACAATAGAGAAGAAGAGAAAGTGTGTGTGAGAGAGAGAGAGTATTTCAAAGTAGTATTGTATGGACTTATCAAAATCCATCTTCTCTCATTTGAATGTGATTAACTTACTGTGTGGTATTGGACTTACTTATTAAACGACAAAGAGGGACTGGATAGATGTTGGACTATATAGTGGGTGAAGGGCATTTCCAAAAGTAACGGACCTAGAAGGACACAATAGCCAAGTTTGGGCTCACATTTTGCAAATGTTCTCAACTCATGTGTTCTACGCATAGTCAAAGCATGAGGAAAGCATTATCGGGAACTTGAACATATATATCATAGTCCCTGAACGGATTCAGCAAATGTTTGCCAAATAATTAATATACTTAGAATCTTAAACATTGGCTCTGGATTTTTAATTTTTTGAAAATTTTAGTATACATAATAATGTAACAGCTTAAAATTAGCCCAACCCATCAGCCACTATTGCTCCATTATAGGGGCAATGGGCTCTTGTTGGTTGCATTATTAAGCGTCTTCTTAGTAGTAGTAGTAATAGTAGTAAGTACTTAATACATATAAGTCCGAGTTTCCTCTTTGAATGCAACAAACAATGTTTTGTTTTGAAATTTTTATTAGAATAGCATGGTTTCTATTATATTGTGTTGCCGCTCCTTTAAGCTACAATTTGGATTGTATCTGCAGCGATAAGAATCTGAAGAACAGTCCCAAAAAATGTTTTAAAAACACCATGTTCTTTCCAATGTAGCCCCAAATCCCAATAGAATAGAGCCAACAACTTCCTTGCTGCTGCTCTCATTGATAAAGAAGTATTTAATTCGGTGATCTTTAGACCAAGAACCGAAGTTTGCAAAGCGCACTACCTACATATTCCTTTATAACTACTGACAACAGGAACCAATACTGCACACTGCACAGGTACTAATAATAAAAAAACAAAATTTGCATTAAGGAAAGTAGAAGATTTTACCTGGCCAGAAAATCAGATGTGGTTGGGATTGAGCAAAACCAACCCAAGGACGACACGTTCTGGTGGCCTACATGAATCGATGGTCATCGATCTCCTTTGTCCAGCAGCAGGAAGGCACAGGTTTCGAGGCAGAAGCTTGAGCAGCATAGATATCATAAAGATTTTAATAATCATCAAGGACTTAAGAGAGAAACCACATTAAGATAAGTGGGCCCCAACCTTGCTTGAGTTGTCGTTGATACTTAAAAAAGGAGCAGAAGTAGCAGCATCAGCATCTAACCATCGACTGATCATGGAGCTCGAGCACGCGCACGCGATTTTGCGAAAGCTGGGAGCAGAAGGCCCGGATGGAGTCCTGAGGGAAGAAGCGTCTGCTGCGCGGGAGCTCGCGAGAGCGGTGGCTGCGGCACCCCTTGTGCGGTGTGAATGTGATCGCGTGCGCGCGGGTGCGGGATGGCCTCTCAACCGCTCGCCCGCAGCCGGTTGGGCCAATCAGCATAGTCAATACTTAGGTGGAGCTTTTGCATTGGATGACGGGACGAATTCATTTGTCCGGCTTCAGGGCCTCAAGGGACGCTTCATTGTTCCTTTAATATATGTAATGTGCTCATGGAAATTGTACTCTATCAACACCATCAACGCTAATGTACTTTTTTGCAGGTTTTTTTTAATCTCACCCTGTGTATGACCAAACTCAGGGTTCTGGTGCTGTGTTTTTGTTACTTCATGGATAACTCTATTCTTTTAACTTCCCTTTTCATAACATTTCGACTTCAGATCCAAGAGAGTTTCCAAAAACATTATCACTATCCCAGAAAATTCAGGCCTTGTACCCGGCGGCCCCCGGCCCCCGGCCCCACCTTGTAGATGCATATTTTTGCGGTCGTGTGACCTGGACGAAGTGGGGGAAGGTTGCGTAGAAACTCAACTCATACAGATCTGTGTATAATCCTGTACGCTGGTTTCGCTTGCGAAAATGGTTTTCTGGCAGGATATTTTTTTCTTCTGTTTTTTTTTTGGGGGCCTTATAAAACGGGGGATTCTGTTGGTTACGTACGTCTTCTCTCGTGGGGCCGTCTCCGTTCCTAACGCGTCGGCTCCGTCCAAAGCGAGGGGACCTGCACTGGAATTTTCCGGGACGGTTTTAAGGGGGACACGTGGCTTGGGGTTTAACGTTTTAACGGGATGGGGACTGACAGACCAACCAATAGACGAGAGTGAATTGTAGGGATCTGGGAAACGGATACTGCTGGTTAGCTAGTACTTTCCCAATCAGCACGTTTTGGTCAAATTTCACTCTAACTAATTTTACTATTGAACACAAGCTTCAATATTCAAAATAAGGGGGATTTTTCCTAACATACTTTTAAAAACCTATCTAGGCTCTGACTATTGTTGAAAGGGAACTTCAAGCAATGTCCATCCCTAAACAATAAAAAATGAAAAAACTATGGACGAAAAAAAAATTTGTCATGTTTTTTTACAAGGTGAAACTAAATAGTGTCCTTTCCCAATAGTTCATCATTTGTTTGTTTGTTTATTTTTAGTGCCACTTTTCAACATTACCCTTGGGAGCATACAAGAAATCCCTTTTTGGCATCTCAAGTTATAGGTTAGTAGAACCTCGATTTCAGCCTATCCCACTTCTTCTCCAAAAGTTGGAAGGATTCAATTGTTTCAATAAATCTTTGGAAATCTTTGATTGATCATTGGAGCATGGACATTTCTGTGACCAAAATGGGGTATCAACTGGTAAAACCTCATGGGCACAGTTTAGTTTTGTTTTGTCACCCTCTCATTTGGTGATATCACAAATTTGGAAAAAAATTCAAAACAAAATTTTAGTCAAATTTACACAAAAAATAATACCCCAATCTTTTTTGCCAAAAAACAACAAAATTGTTCCACTCTAAGTCATGAGGCTTTGGCAAAAAGTGCCTGTAATTTCCATCAAAGATAGTAGTTTACAAAAGAGAATTTTTCAAAGTAAATTCCATCCAGGGACCTCTAATCTCACATCAAAATTGATATTCACTATGTTTCGATAAAGCTCTCAATATGTGGAGTTGAAATCAATTTAATTGATAATATCAGGAACCGAACAAAAGTGGTAGGTAGATGAGGGGGGCGGGGCAAAATTTAATCCTCGGAGCTGCATTTATGTCTACATAACCGGGAGGATACCCGGATGGTCCTGGATTTGATACCCGGACAACCACTGGCCGCTCGCCCACCACCTTGCAGCACTTTTCACCGCCCCCTCGTATACAAAATTCGCAAAATGCGTTGCGCAGCTTGCGGTATTTTTCAACGCCCCCTCGTATACAAAACTCGCAAAATGCGTTGCGCACCTTGCGGCATTTTTCACCGCCCCCTCGTATACAAAACTCGCAAAATGCGTTGCGCACCTTGCGGCATTTTTCACCGCCCCCTCGTATACAAAACTCGCAAAATGCGTTGCGCACCTTGCGGCATTTTTCACCGCCCCCTCCTATATAAAACTCGCAAAATCCGTTGCGCACTTCAGCACTCGCAACTCTCCTCTCTCTCGCGCGCTCTCTCGTGCTCTCTCTGATCTCGCTCTCTCTCTCTCTCTCTCTCTCTCTCGCCCGCCCGGTCTTGTATTCTTCGCTTTGAATTCAGGCAGTTTTGGGACGCTCGCAGCATCCTGACGTGTTTGTGGAGATTGGGGCATTTGGTATTATTACGCTTGCTGCAGCTGTAGTTGTGTCCCTTTGGAATGACAATCTTCTGAAGAATAAGTTGTTTGTTTGTTTTAGGATTTTGAATGTGGCTAGAAGGATTAGGGTTAAGCAGAAGGATCATCTTAGAGGGACAGTCTCTAGATAGTATCGTATATTCCATAAAATGCAGCAGGTAATATTGTATATATAAATTCCAAACTGTTTAGATTTTTATTTTTATTTTTTTTCCCCATTATGGTTTTGTTCGTAACCTATCTGGCACCGTCCAAATTTTATCATTGCAACGAAAGAACAAATGATAGAGATGGTGCTCAAAACCAGCACACGCTGACAAACAGAAATGAATTGATTGAGGAAATGCATTTGAATTGATGCAGTTTGTTTGATTAGTTATATGTACGTGGTAGTCTGCAACAGCAGTCGCAAGTTGGTGGAGTGCTCTACTACTCAGTAGTACTTAAGTAAAATTCTCAGGACTTCTATGCTGCAGACTACCACATATATAATCTGAAATTGTTTGTTGTTTTTTTTTCCCCCCGATTGCGTTTTGTTCAGAATCTCGAATAAAAGCAGATCACATAGATTGCGCAGGTCTGACGTCCTTGTACAGGTTACTCGGAGAGAAGATGGCTCAAGAGACGCAAACGGCTGCAGGCCAAGTGTTATACTATGTCGTCATGGTCTTGCTCAGCACACTTGGAGTAAGCTTTGCAGCGTGGAGCTTGCATCTCGCGAGAGCAAGAGCAAGAAGAGAACGATCTTCAAGCGCAGTAGCAGCTGGTAAACCAACTACGCACTCCTCCACGTACTCGTTGGAGTAATAAGGCCTAGTGAATTGTGCAATCTGAAACCGTAAAATCGCTTTGAAAGACTGATTTCATTGGGTGTTCAAGTCACAGGTGCAACGGATGCTACACTGGAAGCCCGTGCTAATAATATTGAGGAAGCTACACTACATGGTAAGTAAACTCAAGGAGGTTTATTGTATAAGCCTAGCTTGAGAGAAATAGAAGAGGGAAATGCATATGATGGACTGCACAGAAATTGTGAAGTGTTCTCTGTATTAAACATGCGAGTATCACAGAATTCGTGCTCAGTTGTACTCCGATGTTCCAAATTTTGGAGGTTGCTTTCATGTACATAGTTAGATTGTTTTCTTTGTAGAACTCCCAGCTCCTCAAGCTTTATCCCACACAAATTGCATGGTTTTGTAACATCAAATTTGGTGCCTTGGGTGAGCTAGCACCACACTCAAGTACCATCATAAATGCCCAATATTAGTCTAAATTGCTTCTAAATATTAAAGATTCACCTTGGTTAGACTGAATTGACATCTTTGAATCCAAATCTATCATTTTTTGGATTTATTTTGAATTGCTCAAGGCCTTGCTTAAGAAGGTGTAGGTAATGTTGGGAGTGTTGATTCACCTTGGCCAAATTTGGTTACTAGAAATAAAATTGTAAATAATATTAGTTACAATTTGGGGTAAAGACATGATAGATATGATAAGTAAATAATAAACCTTATTGGCCTTATGAATAAGGAACTTTTGAGCAAGAATTCTTTTTGGATTAATGTATGGGCTAATTATTATTATTTTGTTAGGCATAAATAAAAGTCAATTAATTTCATTCTAGACAACAAGATGTGAAATAACATAATGGTTCATCAAAGGAAAGGAAGTATGCTCTAAAAGCTTAGTAAGTGGAATAATATTATTGGTTTAAAGTTAATTCAAGTACAAATTTTCCATTAGATCTAAACAAAAGGGGGTGGATAATTCATTTGTACTTCCTTTCAAATATTAAAAGGGTAGTGGGTGAAATTTTAGACTCATTTTTGTTTTCATAATTTTTTGTTCCTAATCTATTGTTATGCTTGGTGATAACACTTTTATGTGTAGTGAACCTAGAATATAATAAACTCACATGTTATTTGATTATGAAAAAGTTCACAAGGAAAAAATTGTGTACTTATGAGTGATCCTCATAAAGCAAAGTTTTTAAGCATGTGTGATCAACTCCTCATTTGATGTAAAGCACATAAAGATCAAGCTTTAAATCTATGGGTCATCCTAGCTCAAAACATATAAGTTTCACCATATGTATTATTTGTGTTATGTCTATGTATTGTGTGAAATTTTGATTTGAATTCAATCTACCTTTTGTTAGAATAAAATCATTTTTGATAAAAACCTTCATCAATCTGAACTTGTCCTGAGCTACAATTCCATCTGATGATTTTGTTTGAATCTGGCACAAAGGGCCTGCCATCATGCCACCAGTTGCTTGTGGACCCCATTTCTTTCCATTGCCCCCCTGTGGGTTGACCGTCCCAACTCAACCAGTTGAAGAGGGTTCCCCCAGCACTTTAACAACTAACAACCTTAATGGAAATTGGATTTGTTGTTTTGAGGACCTTTAAACAGAAATATTGCTTGGCCAGAGTGAAACAGCACCCACCAGTGCACCATTAAAGTCTGGAAACAGTTTAAATCTTTTGAGATCCAGTTCCCTTACCAACCATGGTGGTTAGCTCAGTCGCTCTTCTTGTTACCTACCTAGTAACAACCTGCTAAAAGGATGTTAATAGGGAGGTAGTAAAGACAGTCCTTACCTGTATATAAACTGTAAACCATCAACTTATCTAGTATTGCTGATTTTCTTACGTACCTACCTATTTTGGATGGGTTCCCAAGGTAAATCTAGATTGGTATTTGAGTCCAAGTGAAAAACATTGTAGAATTGAAAACCAATGGGTCTTAAAAAGTTTATATTTCTAACATACCTTGATCTGTTTAGTATTAAAAGATAAAAATATGCCAAAACTGTATCGGCTGGGTATAGAAAGGACTATTGTTCACACCACACTAGTCCATACTTTTTCTCCACAATACAAATCAACTCTATCCTGTTGTGCTTGAATTTGAGTCCTTCAATTTTGGATGTCCTAATAGGCAAAAGCCATGATTTGACTCTCCAGTATTACTTCCATGGTTTGCAGAAGTTTGGCCAAATAAGAATTTCCTGGAAGAACCCAAATGAACATCCGGTGTCTGAAGCAAAAAGGCATGTATTCTACTGTAGTTTGACATGAATTAGAATATTTGTCGATTGTCAATCTACAGGTGCTGTTCTTACTAATGTTATCAACACAAGAAGTCTGCCTGTTATGTGGTGTGATATGCATCGATGGGTCGAAGGAGGGTTGTACAGCCCACACCATTTCAAGTATGCACAATCCGGGCTACTCACACACTCACCAACAGTCAACAATTACACTCTATCTGGTAAGAGGGTGACTTTGGAGTTGAACTCATATTTCTCCTGTCATTGTTGGGTTGCCTACCTAGCTCAAAAGTTTCTACAGAGTTTGAAATCACGATGTTTTGCAAGGAGATATGCATTCCCATAGTGTATTACACAAAAAATATGTATCTAATAGTTCTACTGGATAGTTACATGGAGATGCATACCTTTGCCAAGTGCATACTTGTGATTGCAAACTACATACACATCTAGAAAGAAATCTGATCCAGTTTATATCGCAATAGGTTTGAATTGGGCAATGTGACAAAACAGAATGGAGTTAACGAATAGTCTTGGGTGGCCAATCTGCAGATCTTGCTGATACTATGGATGCAGCTGCTTTTCGTGTTGAGTGGCTTGCATAGGTGCGATCCAGGTGCGATGATTGTCTCCTGAGATGCACTTTGACAAAGTTGATTTATCAAACCAATAAGTGGAATCGGATGCAAACTGATAAATCTTGATTTTGTTTATGCTTTAGTGTGGTTTCCATGAAAATCTAACACTTGTGTCATGCATGCTTTCACCTCAGCATGAGTGGCCTACACCATCCACTTGATGTGGAAACTACACCATCCACTCTGGAAGATGGACTATCGGACCTCAGGATGGCCAATCTTACTTATGATGGGAGATGGCCCTTATTTTGGAACATCCTGCTCCTTGGGTGTTGCCCTACACAAGCATACTTACTTTATGGAGTTTCAACATCTTTGTTTTTCGTTTAAAACTTGCTGAACTAGTGTTTGTAAGGATTGATATAAGGTTTCATGTCTTGCAATTTAGAACTAATGCATGAACTCTATACGTTTTCCTCCATACACATGAAGTTAATCACATGTTTTGCAATGCAAGCTTATCCATTTAGTTGTTAAGCTTTCATATTATTTATGTATCAAAGAAGTATCATTTGCATGTGGGCTGTCTTGTTTCTTGGTTGTTTTATTTATTTTAGAGATTATGAAGGATTAACGTAATTGTAAGGCATCATTGGAAATTTCATGGCAAAAAAGGAAATTTTTTGAGAAAATGCACTCAAGGTGCCTTAAAGGTGGCTCAATCTACATCTACCTATTGTGAGGCACATCACATTAGTGACCATGAAAGTAATTCTAAAGAGGGATCACCTTCCAAGGTAGAGTAACATTTAGCATTGTTAATTAGACATTGGGAACAATAGAAAATCAAATAATCAACCGCACCCCATCCTCCCCCCCCCCCCCCAAAAAAAAAGCTAGGCATGTTTCGTCCTGTCGTTGGCTAAGCAATGTTTATTTCTACATTTGTTTGTCACCATTTTACCTAAGCTAATGGAAAGGGGAATATGGGTGTACATTGGGGATGTTTGGGCTGCAAAATTGAGGTAGAAAGGGGGGAGAGTGGGGTTTGCTGGCTTCTTTGAGGTTTGAAATCAGGCTGAATCAGGAAGATGTTTGAGGCAACTAGAGGGTGAATTAACAAGTTTTTGAGGGGGGTGTCTTTTGAGGTAGATTTGAGGGTAATATTTAGGGGTGTGTTCAAGAAATATTAGGGCAGATTTTTGGATACTTTAGGGCTCATTTCAAGGGTGACAAGTGATCATATTTCAAGGTGGTAAATATAATTGTATGAAACCTTAAACATAAACCACATGTCAATGGAAAAAAATGGATACGATCCTCAAGGGGCTTTTTACTCTAGATTAGAAACTAAAAGTAGGTTATTTTGTATTAGTTTGAAATTGTCAAACCTTTGTGAAATTTATTTGTTTTTTGGAATAAAAGTTCAGATTTTCTTCACTATGGATTTTGGTGCTTTAGGTTTTGGAACCAAAACTGAAGGTTACTTGGAACTTGAAGTTATGGAACCACAAACCAAAGTTGAACCCTAAATTTAAAATTTTAAAGTAGAATTGGGTCTCATTTTATTCTAATTTTAAAATGAACCAGAATCAAATCAGAACCAATTCCTTGAAATTTTTGGAATTGGAACCAAAGGTTTTTCTTATAACCTTGGAACCACCCAACATTGTTAAAAGTCATTTTGCCATGTTAGATCTGAGATGACATTAAAAATGAGGGTATTACAAACAATTTTGCCATGTCGCATTAGAGTTTGCAAGAAAAACTTGGGGAGATTATATTCCCCAAAACATTTTGTCATTTTCAATTTATAGTCCACAAACAATTAAAGATACTGCACTACCTTAGTTATTTTTCCATTTCAATTACAGTTGCAAAAAAATGAATGTATTACATAGTCATTTTGCTATTTTTCCATTTGTGATTAAAGTTTTAGAGAAAGGGGAAAAAGTATTGCATTTGCACATTACCCTTGGTTTAAATTTCACATTTTTTGGGTGTACCCTAGGTATAAGTCCTTTGAGCATCTATTTGCAATACATGCATGTTGGGGTTAGCTTTATATTATCATTAGAAGCTAAACAATAAAGCTTAATTCAAGGACAACAAGGCATTTCCACTCACATTCTTTTCACACTAGCATCAGGTTTTTCTTGAAGTTCATAAATTTCATTCATTGTTAGTCTAAATAGGAAACAATAATAGGTAGGTAAAAGGGGCCATGTAGGTTGGGACAAGTCAATGTATAGCAGGTAGGTCAATAGATAGCTAGGTGAGGTGAGACAAGTATCTACTTGTTTTTCATGAAGTATTTTCATATTTTTATGACGTCGTCCTTTAAGTGATAAGTAGTGCAAGTATGTCATTTTAGGTAAGTAGATAAATAGGTCAATCGTTATGTAAGTCATAGAGATTCACCTTTTAGTTGATAGGTAGGGAGGAGAAAGGATGTTGATAAAAAGGTGCCAAAAACATAAGAAATATATATTTCCAAATATAGAATACGTATTGTCTATATTTTCACTTTTCACTTTTGCAATGTGTTATTTTGATTGATGCATCACATAAAAAATATTGAAAAGTTGGAGGCTCCACAAATATATATATATATATATGTGGACAAACCCATCCTTTGTTGGTACCACAAGACACCACCTCACCAAAATTTATGGAAGGATGGGCCTAGTTTAATTTAATAAACTAAATTAATGTTTTAAAATTATGTTTTTTACTATTGACTTGAAGTTCATGAGCTTTGTGTTTCCCATCTATGTATACATTATGAAAATTGTAATTGCCTACATAAGTTACACAAATAAAAAAATTGTGTTCCTAAAATATTCTTAACATGTGTTTTTAAAATTTTTGACCCTTTATCATTAAGTGTCAAGTTGCACCATTGTAAAAAAAAAAATTGGTTTATTAACCATAGTCACTAGGGTTTGGCCCAAATTGTTGATTGAAAGAAAAAAGAAGAAAGAATTATTATAATTTTGTAAACTTGAATGCAATGGCTTTCAAAACTTCCTAATCATGACTTTCCAAAAACAATAAAAAAAGTGTGGTTACCTCAATCCATGATTTGTTAAACAATTTTTTTTTAAAGTATTTGAAGCTTATCTAAAATTTAAAATATAAAATATAAATGAAAAAACATGTTCCTTTTGTGTTCCTAAACAAAAGAACCCCATGCATTACTTTTTTGAAACTTTTTCCTTGATCACTCGTGTGAAATATTAAAATTTAAACTTTTCTAAATCCACTTGAAGTTTCAAATTATACATGATTTGAGCAATCTTTTGATATAAAATTTGAAATGAAAAAGTTTTCTTCAATGAATCCTATGTTGTCCTAAAATAGGGTGGGTCTCAAAATTTTGTGGTGTGACATTTCTATTCGTACCACCAAATGATGGGTTTGCCCATACATATGGTGACACATGTATGAAAGTTTAAGTTGCACCTTTCTTTTTGTTTTTTTAAATGTAATCCTCATATGTATAATTTTTAGACATGCATATAAAACATTTGTAAGCACATTTACTATTGACCTATCACAACAAAAACAATGACCCAATCTTGTTACGAGTCTTTAAAACAAAACGAATGTTTTGAAATGTTAAATAGTGAAAAGTGTATGTGTATTTTGGGTCTTCAATTATGTGAGATAAAAATTAATTTAACAAATTTGAGATGTTTTGTTGAAACATAAACCTATATAAAGAATCTAAGATTTTAAAACATTTTTAGAATGACAATCCTTCACTTTGAAAGCCACATTCTTTTTTAAAACATCAAATAACATCATTTTTTTATTCACATATTTTATAATTATTTTCAAACCTTTGGAAAGTAAATTAACTATTAACAAAATTAGTATGAGCATGCTTTTCTATGTAACATTCGTAATGATTTTTATTTTTTTAAAAACATCATTTTCTCACAATAATTTTGTCTTCCATAATACTAAAATTTTATGCCATCATGCAAAAAAATTATTTTATTTGTGATCTACTTGTGAATTGATTTGAACAAATACTATCATTATTCCCTTTTGACAAAATATCAATAATTGCATAATTGCACAATGAAACATAGTCCTTGAACTATGTTTCAAGACATTGTTCAATAATCAAATCTAAAATGTACATTCCTATTTTTAAATATATATATTTTTAGGTTATAAAAATCATAATAATCAATGAAAGTTGAAATTCAATGTGATATTCATCTTGTATACCTGGATTGTGAATGCACTGTTCACGGTGTGCATCAAAAAAATTATTCAAATGCCTGCTCAGCATTATGATGACTATTTTATCACAATAAATTATATTAGATTTTATTTTATATGATTTTCTATGTATTCATATATACTAGTGTGGCCTGTGCTGTTGGCCCAAGTATTACCATATCCTCAACTGCTTTTGTTTTTCAAAATCTGGTTTTTCGAAATTTATTTGAATTTTCAGTGGCAGAAATCACTCATAAATTAATATCTCCAACATTCTGAATTCAAATCTTGCCAAATAAATTCCATTAAATCCTGCTCATCAAGAACTTTCCAACAACACTAAAGGCACATTCCAATTCCTCCAAAATTTTCAGGTATGATTCTTAATTTACTTTTCAGTGAAAAAATCATTCAATATTCAAGAAGTTCTACATGAAACAAAGCTGATGCACCCCTCCTTGAGAGCTTTCCAAAGAGACCAAGAACACAATCTGAAGCATCCTGGTTGAGTGGATCTCATAAGTACAAACTAAGCAAACAAACTACCTACCTTCATAGATAAAAGGATGCACGACATGTTTAAATTGATTAATCTATCTATCTATCTAGCATTTAGTTTAACTTAGCTTTAAGTGCAAAATATCATTCAATTGACTTCACATATTCCTCATATTCACTCACCCATAAAACTCAGTTTACTTCCATTACCACCATTCAGAAGGAGTTCCCACAACGCCTCTACTTATCCCAAGTTTGGGACCAAGCCAATAAAATAAAATCAACAGCAGTCTGATTTTTTGGGAGCTGAAGATTGAGCATTCCAGGAAAATAAAATAGACAACCCACTTAGCAAAAAATAGCCAAGTGGTCCACTGCACTTAGTGATTTCACAAAGGTGGACCTGGCAAACAGGTAAACATCTACTCAGCAAAGTAGTCAAATAGAATAGCAATATTGAACAGGAGTGCTTCTTTTTCCAATTCCTTACGTAGGTCCAATGGCGAGGATTCCTAACATTAATAAGCATTAAATGGCGACTGTCCTAGGTGGCAGATAATATTTTTACAAAAGTGCTGCTATAATGGCGACTTGCGAAGTGCATAGGTCTGGATGTGATTAACTTTCTTCCTTTTTTCCGAAAAATCTCAAAAAAATCCCCAAAAAAGTTCAATAAACTTGTGAAAACAAAAACCTTTGTTCAATTAACCTAACTATAACGTATGTTATGTTTTGACGATTTTTTTTCAGGCGAAATTTTACATCCTAGTAACGAAAAAAGAAGGATGCCCATTGGACTCAAACAAATGATTTTTTTGGAAAGAATAGCCCAAAGTTTCATTTTGAGGAAAAAATCTGAGATTGCCACATTTAAACAATAAGTTCTAGCATGTGCATTATTGCAAAAATATAGCAGGGTTCCTAAATATTGTTATTTTCATTTGTGAGCAACGAACGAAATTTGGCTAAGTGCTCTTGTGGATGATTACCAGACGACGTACCTCACAAAATTGGAACAACTAAGTAAATAAATATTGATTATAAGAAAGAACCAGTTTTAATTAAACATTAAATTTAATTAACTTTGATACGCAAAGGTCATCAAAATACAGGACCTTTTCAATTTCAGCAAGAAAATTTGTGAGTATCGAAGGACTTTCGAATTTACAAAAGAAAATGTGAGCATCATATACACACGCCCATAAAAAGGAAAGCTTCTTACAAAATTTTACATCTTCTATACCAGCTGTACATTAGGGAATATGTACATAATTTTCCTACAAAATTGGGTAGAAACGAACCGGTTTTGTTTTGTTGCCTTAATTGCAATGTGATACTTGTTCCGGTGGTGAAGAAGGTGAGATCCGTGATCATTAGGCAGGCAGTGGGCACCAAAGACGTACGTCTTTCTTCCTTTCACTAATCTATGTAAAGTTCTGCAGGGATGTGCAAGGACATTGAAATTATTTCCAACTATCTGAGTATATATTCTGAATACTAACTCCACGAGATTTTAGTATACCGGGAGCTGGACCACAGGTCTCCAAGGAAAGAACAGTGACCAGGGGAAGCTGATCGCAGGGGTTGTTGCATATGTTGGGCCAGCAGCTCCATATGCGGTGCGTGATCCCACCATCATGTAAAAAAACATAATGCCGACAAAAATCAGTAGCCAGTGCCCACCGACATCCATGAAGCTGGTCCACAGCAAGTTCCCAACACTGTAGTTACTCTGTCTGTGGTACTCGTTCCATGAAGATCTAGCCACCGGTGACCATGGCCCCCCAATTCCAGCTCGTGAGTTATAGTATCCGGGAGGTCCAGCAGCTAATCCAAGAGCTTCGCGAGAAGAGGCGCCGTAATGTCGTCCCCCGTACAGCTCAGGTCTCGAGCCAGTCATCCATTGGAAAAGAACTATGAGGAGAACAGGTATCCAAAGTAATGGCAGTGCGAAACCCCCCTGCCTGGGCGCTTGGTAGGCGATCGCTGGTTCGGGACGCGAAAATGGCAGCACGATGACGACCAAAATAACTCCCAAAATGGTGACTGGTACCCACGGCGATGGCCCCTCCCCGAAACCCGATCTTGCCATTCTTGTAAATCTCCTGCTGGTTTCCACGAACCGGCGCAGATAGCTGCAAGCGGCGTTCCTAAACAACACCCACAACCAATTTCCAAGCCAGAAGAAAATCGCGAGTAATGAGAAAGTACTTGGACAAGCTCAAGGTTCAGCCGTCCTGTCCCGTTCGCTATTGCAGAGACTCCATATTGAGATGGATCAGATTAAGTCGGTGAGGATTCAAAGAAAACCGTAGAGCCAAAAAAAAACAAAAAACTCGGAAGGACTTCACGTCAAGCCTGCATTGATGATACAAACGAACGCCGCATCGATCTAGATCGAACAACCGAAGCCGGCACACTGTAAAACTCTTTATGTCAGGATTCTGTCTGTCTGTCTGTCCAAAATTTGAAACTTCGAAGCAGAGCTTACAGACCCCACAAACACAAATGACTTGAAATAAAAACCTCTAAACAAAATCGACAACAAGACCCTCCAAAGAAAATCGAAAACAAAACCCTTTAAAGAAAATTTTATTCAAGACGAAGAAGATGCATGTGGGCGAACTGCTTCAAAAAACTTCCAGAAAACTGAAGAAAAAATATCGAAGATCAGAGGAGAAGTTTGATCCCTTAGGAATGGAAGAGAGTGAGGAATGATGTTGAGTCTTGTAGAGAGCTTGTGTTGCAGTGAAGACAACGAACTGAGGTCGCTTTTTTCTAGGGACCTGAATTTGGACCTGGCGTTTTTCCGCCCCTCTGTGGACGAAGATCCCAGGTGCCAACAAGTGGCGCTAAAGCTGGCGCTCTCTCGTTGGTTTAATTAGTTCCAAAATCCAAAATTAAGGGGCCCATTCTCTTAATTAATTAATTTCTCTCTTAAATCTCGATTTCCATAGCGTGAAAAACCAAATCACTAGGTCTTGCTTTTTCACGTTCTTATTTAACATCAGCTTTCCTTTGGGGGGCGAAATCTTGCCACTTAGCACTAAAAAAGAAGGAAGTACGTATCCTACAAAGGATGTTTTTTGAAAAAATAGGTGAAAGTAGCCACTCTTTGCTTTTTGGTGAATTCTTTCTATGGCAATAGAAAAACAGGAGGAGCTAAAGGTATCAAGGGCTTTCTTTGAAAAATATGGGTCCAAGTGGCCACATTATGAGGAAAAAAAATTCTAAAGTTGCCATATTTAGAGAATAGGTTTCAACAAATCACCAAATTAAAGGAGGAACCCTAATTTTCGTCTACTGGACGTCTAGCCAAATTTGTCTAAGTCCTCTTGTGCTTGATGGCCAACCCACTTCATTCACAAATTTGGGAAAAAAAAATACTGGTCACCGTAGAAAGGGGGAAAAAAAGGGCTGAAAATCGCCAGATTTAGACCAAAGCTTCAAAAAAAAAAATCGACTTTCCTCTGTGGCCTGTTGCCAAATTTGGCTAAGGATGATTGCCCAATGCCAACTCGCCTACCTCACAAAATTGAAAAAGAAAACCCTGCACAGAAATGGGGAAATTTAGTGGCGAAAAGTGAGAGGGCGGTAGGTAGTAACTTAATAATCTACTCAGATCTTTCTAGAAGAAGCCGCCCCCAACCCCTCCCCGGCAGCCGTCATTGGCTCGGACTCCGAAACTTAATTCCATGATTCAATCCCCTACGTCCACGTCGCTCAGAACCGCGTGAAGCATTGTAGATATTATTACCAATCTAGTTAAGAACTGCCACGTCCGCCATATTAAAGGCAGGTCGTAGGATTAGGTACCTCTTTCCCATTGGTTGCTACGTTAATATCAGCTTTTCTCTAAGTTAGGTCATAGGCTAGGTACCTATTTCCATTGGTTGCTATACTAATATCAACTTTCTCTAAAGCTTCATTCACACAAAGTGTTATCTATTATGGACTCAGTTTGATTGGGCGATTTGCCAAGTTCACTTTACCTGTTTCCAAGTTCACTTGCCAAATTGCAAAGTCCACATTGATATTTTTCTGTTGAACTATGTTGCCAAGTTCAGTTTACTATTTTGCAAATATTGCCCAATTGTCAAGTCCATGTTCCCTTACTTGGTATTCCCAAGTTGCCAACTCCCAAGTTGGAACATTGCCAAATCACCAAGTCCAGTTTACCTTGTGGACTGCCCCTAAAAGTCTGGGTTGTCCGATGCCTGAATTGTTTTCTGGTCTGCGTAATCTTTTGCCAATTACTCACTTTTCTTTTTTTTCTCAGGCTGCCTTGGCTCACCCAACCTCCCCCATCCATTGTTCCTTTTGTCTCCTCTCTCTCTCTCTCTCTCTCTTTTGTTTTGACTTCATTGCTCTTTGAAGTCAGTTGAGAACAGACCTTTCAAAATTCAAATACCCTCTAAATTAGTTTTTGAACATAGTGAGAGCAGATTCAAAGCTTTCGAGTTTCCAATTTCATGTTTTCTTTGTATCATATTTTATGAAAGGCATGTGAAGCAGCATTTGAAGAATAAATCAGGGGCAGTCTGAGTTCGTCAGGCAGCAGTTTGGGCAGACCAAAACAATACAGGGATTGGACAGCTCATAATTTTTTTAAGTTTCGGGCAGTTTCAAGCCTATTCAAGGAGTCCACTGGTTGAAGTGGACTTGACAGTTCGGCAATGTGGAGTTGGTGACTTGGGAATCCAGACATGGGCCATGTGGACTTGGGAATTTGGAAAAGTGGACTTGGCAACCTACTAAAGTCTACTCAGCAAAATATTTGAACAGATTCACCAGCATTTCAGCATGCAACTATCATTGCAATTAGACAATTTGTGTTGCTATCTACTTTTGACTCACAACTTTTCACCCAATTTTAATTGTTTTTGGTTGTTCCTCAATTCATTCCTCTTTTGAGACCTCTTTCTTGCACAAGTATTTTGACATTCTAGGCACATCTTTCATTTTCAATTTTTATTTATTATTTTTTGTTGTTCCTTACTTCCTTTCTCTTTCTTGCATGCAATTTGTTAGGCTTATTTCGATCACCTAACTCTTGCTCATTTGCTTTCAATTCGCAATACATATTTCAATCTATGATTTTTTTAAGTCATTTGCTCTTAATGCTATTAATGCTCTTAGTTTGTGGCATACATTTTAGGTCTTTCATCTTTTTGGCAGTTTGCATATACTTCACAATGTGCATTTCAATTTTGTTGTCTTGTTGATTACAATTATTTTTTCATGTGCATTCAAGTTTGCATTATAATTTTTTTGTGGGTTCTTTGACATGTTACTAATTATTTTAATTCAACCTTTTGTTGTTGTAGAGGTTCATTTGAGTTGATTATGTTGCAATGCTTCAATGATGTTGAGTGTTTTTATTGTTATTATATTGTTTCATTGAAATGTAAATAAAGTTTGTTTCATGCTTTTCATCATTTTAAAAAATTTGTTCCACTTTAAAGCCTTATTTATTTGTGATAACATCTCATAATTTTCTGAGATTGAAAGAGGAATCTCACATCCAAATACTCATCTTAAGAAAAGATTAGGATAATGTTAGTAGGAAAATTAAAACTATGTTGTTTTTTTGGGGCTAATTGGTTGTTTTCAATATTTCATAAGAAATTTTGAAATTTTAAGTTGGCACTTATGTATTAATTAGACTTACATTCACATCAAGCACAAATTGTGGGAGGTGTATGTTCACTTCTTTTGCAATGAAAGAGGCTAAGAGTTTATGCTTTTATTTTTGTTGTGAAGTAACAAAGGATAGTGTCTCAAATGTTAATTTAAATTCCACATTGTGATTTTTTATTATCTCTTTATGTGAATGATGATTCAAAATTATATGATTATCCAATGTGCATTTGGTTTTAGTCTTCAAATTTCTATGTTGGCAATGTGCAAATGACAATGAATGATGTTGGGTTTAATTGATATATAATAAAAAAAATAGAAGAAATTGTGAAGGGATATGAGTGCTCACAAAACATTAGTATGTGATGGCTTTTGAAATTCCTTTATCATTACCCATTTATTTCTCAATGAGAATATAACATGCACCAACATTCCATTTGTTAAGCATGGAAATGAAACAAAACCAGGTCAAATGTTCATGCCAAAATCACTAAATATAATAGTGATGCACATGTTTGCAAATTGAATCTCCTATAAAATTTTGGACGCACAATTCCTAGGCTAACAGCAAGGGAAGGTGGTTGTGTGTATCAATGAACCCCCAATTAAAATGAGTTAATGGAAGAAGTATAATGGGCTTTATTTTTAGTTTACACTCTCCCAAGATTTGACCATAATCAATGAGGTCAAAATATTGAATATGTGGGTTTTATTACAACACACCTTTAATTTGTCATTGTATTTTATGATATTTGTTTATATCTTCATATTTGTCAAATGATCTCAGAATCAAACGAAAAATATAAGAAAAGGTGTAATTAATTGGGGATTTTTGGGGTTGGAGAAGGGATGGGGTAAACATCACTGATATATCCTAAACTTTCCAAACACAACACATATAGATTCCTTTGAGATGATGTTTTTTACATTATCATATTTTCTCTTTATCTATCATCCATGTTGTCACAAGAATTAAAATTATAGAATGTGAAAAAATTATATTCCCAATTTCATAGTTGGGGTATCAAAATAGGAACAAGGATTATCATGTGTCTTGTGTTTTGAATCATTGGCAAAACCAATGTTTTCAGGTGCTAACCCATGAAAGGTGGATATGTGTGTTTAATTTTTTCAACCAAAAAAATGGGAGAATAGGTGGTAAAAATTAATCAAACAAACTTTGAATGTCTTGTTGAAGTAAACATTTAGGACCCCACAACATTTCTAGAATTATAGTCGATCATTTGAAGTGCCAAAATTTTAATACAAACATCAAATAATGTCCTTATTTAATGCACATATCCTATATTTCTTTCCAACCTTTTGGAATGCAACTTAATTATTAACAAAATTAGTACAATTGTCCTATTAATGTAGTTTTTTTATGAAAAAAATAGAGATTTTAACATCAATTCCATGTAATTTAATGTTGCATAAATCTAAAAATTTATGCCAACAAGTAAAACATATTTTATTTTATTTTTGGCTAAAATATGAAGCATTTGAACAATATTATTATTCGTATTCGTAATTTTTTTCAATAAGACTATGCACTAGAACAAAAAAATTAAGTCATGTTAAAATAATCTAAATCATAAACAATCACTACCATTTTGATCAAGAAGTATGTGATATATAAGGAACTATGCAAAACAAACAAAAAAATAATTTGGTAAATTCAACATGGGGTGAAATAGTCCTTTTGTGTACCCCAACTCTAATTGCTCCCAAATTTAAATTATTGTTAATTTGATCAATGGAGGAAATTTAAAGGTCAACTTAAAAATTTGCAAACGATGTAATTTTATTACCTATGACACTTGAAAAATTGACAATGTACATTAATAAAAATAATCTAAACATGAATATATTTAAGCAATACAAAACTTACAAACATTTATTCTTGCCTCTCTTGGTTAAATACATAAATCATGATGATTTTGTTACATTTTTACAACCAATTCTATAAATAATTTTTTAATTTTCCTTCAAAATTGGGCGTATGCAAACTACAGTGGACCAAAAATGACATGATAAGATTTTATAAAAGTAAATGTTTACTGTATTTTATAGTCTGATAATTAACCTAGAATTGTCAAATTTTTATTTTCAATGTAAATAATCATCTTTTTCAAAATATACTTAAGGGCCACCATTAATGCATCCCAAAGTACAATGTTGATGAAAAGAATTATAAGAATTCCACAAAGATCATGTTGTAAAAGCCTTAAATGTTTTTCTTAATTTGAATGTTTATAAAATTCCATTAAAATACATATTCATTTATGGTTCAATTACATGTAATTAAAATTTTGGATAGAAAATAAGTGTTGTTCATTGAAGATTTTTTATTTAATAAATCTACATGCATAATTTTGTTATAAACTTGTTCTTCCTTAATGATTATATTTGGAAATTTGGTTTTAATAGATGTGTGTTCTAATTTATAATTTGAGTCTTTGAACTTGGGAGGATGCAAAAAAAATTGACCAAATATAAGATTTTTATGGACATTCTAGTATCCAAATACCCAATTAAGACTTTTTAACATTTTTTATTTTTTATTTCTATAATTGTTTTGCAAGCCTCAATTTATTTTAAAATTGTCTTAGACTATTCAATTATAAAAATCAATTGTAATTAATTAAAAAGTTGTCACCACTATTTGTGTGAAATTACTTGATGAAGATAATACACAATAATTTTTAGTCCAATGGTTGTGCTCCACATGACAAAGAACTCCATGTATTTTCTAATTGTGTGTAACACATGGGTTACATCCATCCCAACTACTATAGCTAAATAAATAATCACTAGCTATGTATGTAGTTTTTCCTCTCAAATTATCATTGATTATATTGTTATTTATGTTTGTATATCATTATTGTTCATGTCCATTTGAAGATTGACAAGACTTTTGAAAGTTTGCATTTTTCAATTTCTACTAATTTAAAATTACATTTATTAATGCAATGTAAGTTAAGGGGCATTTGAGTTAATACACAAGGCCATTATATTGTCTACCCACATTATGCTAACAATTTTGTTAAATGCATATTTTGGAAATTTCTTTTGAAAATATAATTAATTAATAAAAAAAATTGACCAAATAATTGAAAATATCCTAAGTTTTAAGCCTTGTCAATAAAAATCGTGGGTTGAATTAATAGAGACCTAACAACCTACCTCTACCAAGTTCAATTAAACATGAGTTGGGGAAGGTTACTTAAGGTTGTTGATATGATATTAATTGCTAATAGGTAATAAAATAACTTTAACAATCTAAGTTGCAAGCAAATAAACAAGGTGCACATAGAAATAATTTACAGAATTTGAACATCAATTGATAATTATAACAATATCAATTTATTTATTTTTTGTTGGATAGGAATAGGTTAAAGGGAATGTTTTAGACATTATTTTGATGTAGTTGGACAAGAAAGGGGAAAGGTTCTTTCATTGTTTAACAAATGACATTTGATGTCAAATAAAAAATGTTTTATTGAATGGGTGACATGCCACTCAAATACTTAATATTATTGTTTGTTAGGGAATAGAATTATAAAAGTGAATAGGAAAATCTAATGTTCTAAGTGACAAAGCATTGTTTTTAATAATAAGCCAAGGTTTAGCAAACCAACCTTGGGCAAATCAACAACTAGCCAAGTTAACAAAGACAAAACTGGTTAGAATATTCATAATCATGGATTTATGTAAGAAAATACCCATATTCAAAACCATACATGTTTGGCACTCATGTAAAAATGTTTTAAATAAATTTGACTTTAACCCTAAATTTTGTTGGTTTTATCAATTAGATGGGGTGCATTCAAAGTTCCTTTTCTTTTTCAACTAACCAATTTGATTGGCCCATCACAAGAAAAATAAAAAAGATTGAAACTTTAGAAACTCCCCAAAATATATGGGTTTCTATGTGAAGATATAGTGCCTCCTTTTTGGCCCATCTATATAGGTGAAAAAGTAAGAACCTTGGGCAATATGAGATCAAATTGAGGATTTTTGGCATGTGGTAAAAATGCACATGTTAGGAATGGTAGGTGTGTTGTAAAAATATATTTCAAATGGAAAACCACCTTAGGTTGGAAGGCCATAACTTCCATGTGTGACATTATTTAATGGAATTAGATGATTCAAAAACACCTATTAGAACACCCAAAGATGATTTACAAACTATTTTTAGGTTCCATTACTAATGAGCATTAACCATGATGTTATCATCTTTTGATATAATAAGTGTTCATTCATGGGCATGTTTATCTTAGTCAAAGATGAATCAAACATTTTCATTCTTGCATTTTGACATTAGATTTGGCCTTTTAAAAGTATTTTTAATATTTCAAAATGTGAAATTTTTCTTTCATTTTTAATTATTTAGATAAAAATACATACTTTTTTTCACTCCCGAATGAATATTTGATAGGGTACCCAAACCTTACCCATACACCAAAAATAATAATTTTTACATACCCAAACCATAACTTTTTGAAACAATTGAATGTTAATACACTAGTAGAAATTGGCCAAAATATAACCATTATATTTTCAACTACATGCGACTACTAATCATTTATGACTACCTTTGGACATTTTTGCAACTATTTCTTGTGTTAATCATATTTGTGATTATTTTGATTTTCATGCTTCCATGTGAACAACATTTAATTTGGTTTTCATCCAAGAATAGCAACTTATGTTCCATTAATTACAAATGTGACCAATTTAGTCATAGCCCTATGAGTATACAATGGTGTATTTTGTGTATTCTAAAGGAGATAATAAAGTATATTAGAATTTACAAATGTATATTTTGAATGCATATGAATGAATGACTGTATTACATGTGTATTCAAATATTATTATTAACATAAATGGCCTCCATGTTATGGTTACATTCAGTGTATATTTTGAGTATATTAGAATTTTATGCACAATATGTATTGAATATATTGCGGCCATATTACAAGTTTATTCAAATTATATTATTATAATCCTTCAAATTATTACAAATGACATTTACTATTATTATTATTATTATCTTAAGTAAATTATAATAAAAAATATTTTTTCATATTATTTTTTATTAAAGTTTTATAATAACTTTATTTTATTACATAATGATGATAGTGATGATGATGATGACATTAATTTTTGACAAGAAAAATAATAACATAGTTACTGAAATAAGTAATATATTCAATTTTTAATAATAATTACTGTATTTATTAGTAAAGAAATCTAATAATTTATTATATACATGCAGAAAATATTTTCAAAGGAAAAATATATTTATTAAAATTATACAGTATTCTTAATATAATAGTTCATAATTAACTATAATGAATGAAATAATAATATGAATAGTAAAAATAGAACAACTAGTTTTAGTTACCAACTAGCTACAAATAATTCAATTAATTTTCATATGAAAAAACATGGGTATAAGGGATGAACTAAAAAAAATGTTTTATTCAAAATAAAATATATATATTCATGTATTTACACTTAATTATCTACTTACCTACCTACCTTGACCTACATACTTAAATGTTGATTTAATTTTATTTTGGACAAATTCAATTAATATGCCACGTGGAACTTTTTAATGCACTAAACGTCACAATTAAAAATCATCCAAACATAAGAACTGGACATCTTAAATTATAATAAGAATATTTGAAATTATTAAAATTTGGGACATGTGATAACACATAACTTGTTCCAATTATTTATCAAAAAAGTCACATCTTAATTGCAAGTGACAATACATATATGATCAATCAAAGGATGACCCAAGTTGACACTTTTGTGATGGAAATAACACAAAAATCAAACCTAGAATGATTTTTTTGCCTGATTGGAATTGAACTAGAAGTGTAACAAAAAATCTTGAAAATAAAAACAAGACCGTAGGATTTCAATTGATTTTTTTAATTGATAAATATTTTACATTTTATAGTTAAATATTCATATTAATTAGTTGTTGAACTCCATACCTATATAAACCCTTGTTTTAATTTGTTACAAAATTTTATATTCATACAATCTCTATTGTACATGGAACCAAACTTGATTTTTGAACCAAGCCCAAAGGTTTTTGATTTGACAAAATGTGTTAAAATCAAAACCAAAGGGTTTAAAAATGGGGAAAATCAAGTTCAAACCACCAATTAATCTTGTGAGAACTTCAAAATAATTTTTAGTGTCATGATTGAAACCAAAGGTTCTCCTTTTTTAAAAATCACACAACATTAATAAACATTATTAAAAACATGATGCAAAAATAATTTGTGCAAAAGAATGCAACGTTTTAATTTGAATAGTTACAAAAGAGATTATGCACTTTCTTTCAACTTGTGAGAATGGAGGTAGAGGACTATTTAAACGAAATGTTTGATGGAGTGCTAAAAACTTAGAAAACAAAATGACGCTAGAAACAAATGGTTTTCTTTAATTGGGTACATTCTACTCATGTTAATAGGAGAAGAAAAAATCCAAGAGCCTTTATTTTTGTGGGTAATAAACATGCAAAACATTATAATCAATATTATTGTTGGAAAATTTGCAAACCATTGTTACTAATTTTGCAACTATCAGGTGATAATTAAGTAGGTCACCTACAATAAAAGTGTAACCAAGGGTAGGTTAGTGGTCACCTCCACCAAGGGTATGATGAAATCTTCATTTAAAAAATATTTCTTACACCATTTGAATGTGGCATTTGAGAATTATAAACAAATGTTGATTGCACAAAAGGCTAATTTTGACAATAGTTTCTGGAAAGTGGCTTGGAAGGGCAACGTGAAGCTAATGAATGAACTTTGGAGGCACAAGAAAAATGTCATGGCCACAAAAGTTTTGAAAAAAAAGGGATTTCCAAAATACACAAAAACCTTATGAAAAAAAAGGCTTAAATCTAAATCCAAACATAAAACATGAAATGAGTAAAACTTGTTCAATTTTTTTAATATTTTGGATCTAATATATGAAAACATGAACAAGAAATGAAATGGCCAAGGCTATAATGCAAAATTGTATTTCAAATTAGTGTTGAATAAATTGAAAATAATGAGGGCTCTTATTTTTATTTATATCCTTTTGGGGACCTAGTTCAAGGAAGCTTCCATGAAAGTTTTCACATGAACACCATCTAAAAACCTTCTTGATCTAATTTTTAAAAATTATATAAAGAACAAATGAATTACAAGTTATGAATGAAAATTAAATGATGATTAAAAAATCATTTGTTGAATGCAAAATTATTTATTATGGATGAAAATTCATCATCATGATGTTAGTGATATTGGTTAATGTTGACATTCATAACAAAAGAGGCATTTAAGGTTGGGAAGGAAACTTGTAAAATTACTTTTAAATTGATTTGTTAAAAACCTTTGAACAACAATTTACATTAATCACCTTAATCAATTTTTTACCCTTAATACCACTTGACAAACCTAATTTATTCTTTTTTTTTACAATAAATTCAATGGCTCAATAGGTGGTCACATTTTGTGAAAGGCACATGGCAATGAATGTGCATAATGGAATGGTGAAATGCACAATGCTTTCACCTCCACATCACAAACTTCATGGGCCATGATTTGGCAATAATAGTCATATGTGAAATTTATTTTTCATAGGTTCATATGCAATAAACATGGATGTCATTCATCTACTTATATTGTTTGATGTCATGTGCATTGTTTATACACAAATGTTATATGTATATTCATGTTATTTACACCCAAAAGCGCACATGACTTCCATGTTTAAATAATGCACAACATTCATGTTTAAACATTATGAACCTATGAAATAACAAATTACGCCTGGATTTGGAACAAACCCATGGAGCCTATAAACTTGTGATGCATTCTGCATGAATTTTTTCACAAATAGGCACATGCTCAAAAGCAAATAGAAATTCACAACATTGCAAGTTGAAGTACAAATAGTAGAGCAACCACAAGTCAAATTAAAAGCAAAAACATGTTCGCAAGTAGGGAAATCAACATGTGATTGATGAAGAAGTCATGATGTTAGTACAATGAAACGCAGTGGTGGAAGCAAAGAATCTACATATACTCATCAACAAAATTGCAAATAGGATGATACAAAAGTGTTGCACTCATTTCATGTAAGCATGCAGAGCACGTGGTTTTGAAACAAGGCGTAGATCCTTAAACACAAACGATCTCTTGTGTGCAGTGTTGAAATAAGATTGCTAAAAACTTAGAGCAAAAGACCAAAAATAAGTTGGCAAGGGATGGCACTATGTGCAAAAACAAATGGAATTCCCTAAGTTCTGATTACAAAAAACTTATCAATTATCATAAGGGAATTAAAAATCATACCTACTTTTGGGATCTATCCTTTAGTAAGAAAGAATTTTTTCATTTACCATGTCAATTCAATAAAAAGTTCTATGAGTTGATTGTAGCATTTCAGGGGGGAAAGAGTGTCACTATGCCATTGCATGTCAGAGATGTTAATGTAGAAAATGATGGACTCCATGGACTAGTACATGCAATGCCAAAAACACAGGATGATAATTCAAGTAACAAGACAATTTGAATGGTTCCCAAAATCTAGTTGCAAACAATCATGACAATAATCATGGCACATGAGATGCAACTTTCATCAATTTATTTGATTAAAAGACAAAATTGTTGCTAAACAATATTCATAGGCCTCTTATCATCAATCTTGGTGAGTCTCCTACAACACCTTACACATGAAAATATTAAAATGAAAAGAAAACATAATTTTGTTTTTTCACTTGTCATTAAGTCTACCAATAGAAACAACAAGGTTATGATGGATGTAATGGAAAATTGACTTCACACAACTTGAAATTGAACAACATTGTTCCAAAAATTAAAATTGCAATTTCAAGGAACACCTACATTACCGCAAAGCAAGATATAAAGAGTGCACCAAATGAGCAAGAATTTGGTAAATGTCCTTTCAAACTTGAACATAGCTCTATGCCATGCATTCATCACTAATTAGAAACTCATGCCCCTAGCAAGTATCTTACTTGATTCTTTAAATGAGGGGGAAAAAATGACGTAGAATGATTTCATGAATTTTTTAAAATTATAGGATGTAACATTACAAAAACTTGCAAAACATTGATGAAGATCGTCATTGCATTTGAATCACAACTAGAAAACCTATTCAATTCAATTTGACAAAACCATCATTATCTTACATTTTAGTTTTTGATGTTCTACACACCATATCAATTGATCAAGGATCAAAAGAAATAAAGCTACATGTGTTTCTTAAGCCACATCTTCGATTTAATAATCTTTGATTCCCTAGATACTATTGTAATGTAATCCTCTAATTCACCCTTGAAATTTCATCCTATTGCAAGGCAACTTTAATGTCAAGCCCATTTACATAATTAATTTGATTTGTAAACTATTATGTAACACCATGTCTCATTCCTCCCACATTTTCTACCTCCAAGTGGAGCATCAGCTCATCACTGTCTACATTCTTACCACTCAAAATCATATTAGTAGGATAGAACAACAGATAACCACATCCAAACAAAACTTGACATGCAAATTGGATTTGATCATTAATTCTTGACACATTTTCTTGAGTATATTGAAATTATTCCCAATTATAACTCGAGCACAAGAAAATTGTTTATTGTAGAGTGCTTCCAAAATTGAATGTCTAGCCCTTGTTTATTTATGTGGTACCATTAACCACACAAGTAGTGGATAGCCTTTGTTTTCGATCATAGATGGTTTGATGCTATCATGCGGATTGTGATCACTAAATAAATTTCCCTATGTAGCCTGGAGTTAGATTAAAAATAGGTGTATAACCTTTGCATCATTCGTTGACCCCAACATCCCCATGAAAACATCAAAAAATTGTTTCCTATGATCAACGATGGTTTATAGTTGCAAATGTAAGCTTTGGATTTGAAAGAGTAATAGCTTGTTACAAAAACATTTGATTTTAGCTTTTGGATATGGATTTGAACAACATTTATGGCACCTTGCATACCTTGTAGACTTGACAAATCCTTCAACCCCTCCATGATTTGTAATAGATTTTCACCTTAAGGCCACTAGGTTTGATTTTCAAGAACTTCATTGATTCCACGTACAAATTCACAAAACATTAAATGGATTGTTGATTTTCCTATATCAAAAAATTCATTACATTGTAAGTATTCTAATACATGAGCTAATTTTACAATGCACAAGTTCTTTTGATGCTCAATGGAACTACGCACCTATAATTTGTATCTTGTAAGTGCATTTTTTGTTTTAGTCTTTCAATTAGTTGTCTCACAAAAGTTTTGCTAATTTGAAAATGTTCAATCCAACTTTTGTCATCATATGGAGTCATAAAAAAATGAAAATACCAAGTAGTTGACCTAGCCTTAACCCAATCACCAAGTTTTTAACTTAATAACAATTCATAAACACAAATAGATCCTATAGCTATGCAAAATCAAAATTTTACCCATTGTTTCAAACATGAACCTATAATTTTTATTTATGTTGACATCAAAAGGAATTGACTATAATTCATGTAGGAAATCAAACAAGTTAGACCAAAATTCATTGTGAAAATGAACAAGAATCAACAAATCTTGTCCTTGAACAATAAGTTGAAAAAATAGCACAAGTAGAATGATCTATAGTGGTTTCATCATGTTGAGCAAAGATTAAATGAAAGGTGAAAGCACATTACAATGTAAACAATTATAGTAAAAATTGGGATTACATATAATATAAAATAACAGATAAGATTTTGCTCATTTTGAATTTCTTAAACATCACATGTAATTAATTTGAGCTTCAAACATAAAAAAAATTATTAAACCCATCAATAGGCAATTGATTGGTAGTTGTATCACTGTGTAAAAATACACCAATACTTTTATAAACATTAATTTAAAGTGGTCTTTATTTTACAACAAATCACCATTTTTTTAATTAATTGTGAAAATTCAATATTTTTATGTAAATTGATAAAATCACTTAGCCCATTTACATCTTCAATGGAAGAACATTTTACAATTTAAAAATATCACAATTTTCATCATTATTATAACATAATATAATAAAAAATATTTTTAAAACATTTGATATCAATTTCACAATTTGAAAAGAAATTAAGAATTTTAATGAAGAAGATTATTTTTCGAATGGTTGTCTTTTTACATTTGCACAATTTCACAAATAAATTACCCTTAAATATTTGTAGTTTTTTTTCACAATTGCAACATTGTGAAAAGGCTGTTACAAAGTGAAAATGTACTCCAATAAATAATTAATTTGTTCATATTTGCTTCAATTTCATAATACAATGATATATTGAAATGTAAACCATCATTAATTGCAAATTTTAATTACAAAATATTTTTCAAACATCCACCATGATATATATCAAAGTTCACATGGATCAAAAAATGTAAATAGTGGCATTTTTTTTGTTTACACCATAGTGTGCTTTCACCCATATCAAAACAAAGAGACTTCAACAAGAAAAAATAAAATAAAATTCAATGTTGTATGAAACAATGTCGAATCACAAAACCCTATAAGCAAAAGTCAAAACAAAAAAAGTGAGAAAATGCTTGACATAAAAAAAAGAACGAAGCTTCTTGCAAGCAAATAAGCAACCAAATGACAATGACGGAACACAAAATGAAGCTTGGAAAAAGAACAAAGCTTCCTACAAACAAATAAGCAACAAAATAACAATGACGAAACATAGAATGAAATTTGAAAAAAGAACGAAACTTCCTAAAATAAATAAGCAACAAAATGACAATGAAAAAACACATAATGAAGCTCAAAGAAAAAAACTTCATGCAAATAAATAAGCAACAAAATGATGATGAAGAAACATATAATGAAACTTGTAAAAAGAATGAAATTCCTACAAACTAATAAGCAGCAAAATGACAATGAAAAAACACAAAATGAAGCTTTGTAGAAGAATGAAACTCGAAAGAAGTTGTTGCAAAATAAAAATAAAAATGCAAAGTGCAAAAGCAAAAGACTGGTGTAAAGACTGGTGGCATGAAAAGGTTGTGGCGATTGGTGCTGTAACAATACTATCACAATGAAATCAGCATGAAAAGAGATAGTGTGTTGAGGGCTTTCTTGAGATTATTAGCGCTATGTGTGAACCAACATAGAGTTTTGTCTAGAAAATTAGGTTCGGTTGTTAGTGAGTCATGCTAGTGATGTTGAAAACCAGTTAACATTAGAGGTCGCCTATCCCAGCAGAAGCATATCCATAGGTCTGAACCGACCTATGGAGTGTAAGATACCTCCCACTCTTAAGGAGTGAGCATAAGACCCACCTTGTGCACCTTATGATCAGGTATGTTTAGGTTCATGATGATTTTTGCGCCATGCTTTACAATGGATAGAAATCCAAGGTGGGGACGTTCCCAAATGCGAGGCCAGACTTGTGATCTCAGATCTATACATTCGCCTCATCCTAAACTCCTTGTTTTGGGAATGCCCCCTTACACCCTGCAGCTTTACCCTACACATATTGATGACAAGAGACAAATACTTCACATGGGGACTGGCTGACACCCGGTTAGGTAGCTCTCTCTCCCCCCGCAACAACAAATACCAAAAAGAAAAATGTAGCAAAAGAAGGTGAGATGGCTCTCCAACAATAAACATCAGAAAAGAATGAGCAAAGAAAGGACAAGATGATGATGCCAATCTAACTTTTATGGAAAAGGCTGGCGTGACAGTGCAAGGGCCAGTCCGAAATTGGCATCAAGACAAGATTGCATGATTGATTTGTGAATGCAAAATTTGAACCTTACTCAAAACTAATGAAGGATGAGAAGAAACTAATTCCCTCCTTTGTGTTAGTTAGTTGTGTGTGCACAACCAATGTTTTTCTTTTGTTTGCAAGGAGTCACTTTGATTGGCCCATCACAATGCTTTTTGAAACATTGGGCACTCTCCCAAAATAAAAAGTGGAGAGATAAAAATTATGGGATAAAGCATGGTGCTATCGGGAACATCTTGGGGAACCTGTGACAAAATTCATTGAGAACTTGTGAGAACATAATGAGAACACCAAAATCCAAAAACATTGCACCCACACCTCTTACATGGTTCCCCCCCCCCCCCCCCCCCCTTCCTTCCCTCCCTCCCTCTATCCTCTGTTTTGGGGACGGAAGCATATTTATGCTTCTATGCTTGGGAGTGTCCCATGTTCCGAAATATTGACGATGGGCCAATAAAATGGCTCTTTATGACAAATGAAACTACGGGCACAACCCCTCATTAATAGAAGCACGAATAAGGACTCCCAGTTTATAATGGGGGTTTGATTTTTGTGTCCCAATATTTTCCCCAAGTTCCCAATGTGTTCCTTACAAAACTTCCATATATATAAGTTGTAAAAGGAGGTTGGGGTGGGGGATGCTTCAAATGGCTACTTCTTTTTTTTTTTAATTAAAAAACTGTGGGTGCACCCCTCACTAATTCCAGTGACGATGATTCCATCGGACCTAGTTGAGGTGAGATAGGCTATAGTTGTAGGTCGTACGAAAAGACAATTCCAAACTACAAATTTATTAAAGGTCGATTCCAAACCAAATTTATAATTTTTTAAAAAAAAATTAAAAAAAAACATTTTATAAGTTGTAATGTTTCAAAATGTCCTTATGCATCCTAAGATATCAAAAGAAAAACAAATCTCTTTATTTTTTTCAATGTCTTTTGAAATCTTTATGTCTTTTCAAAAAAAATTTGAATATATGTGTGTTTCCAATTTCATACACATTTTACATGTAATTTCAGACAAATGTAAATATGTGTTATTTTATTTGAATATGTTAAGATTATTTCAAAAGATTAACATTTTTTTTTGACATTAAGCTAGTTTTCAATAAAAATTTCTCTCTTAAATATATAATTCAAGGACTTAATCCTCACTTGTTTAGCTGATTTATTGTTTATCCACCCTAATTGTTTTCAAATTTTCAATGAATTAAAAACAAGGGTGGCTAATTAAATGTTCCTTGAATGATTATTGGATAATATTTGGTACAGTTTGAATCTTATATATATATCTGAAAATAATAAAGTTTTCAAATGTAAACCCTTAAAAAAAAATTCAATTCATTGTCACGGATGGTGCATAGCAACTTGGAGCCCAAGTTAATAGAAACATGAATAAGTACCCCCTATAATATACACCCTCAATAGGTACCAATTTTGTACTGATATATAGGGAGCAACCTAAGCATATATATAGATATATATTGGTATAAGAGAAGATACCAATCTGGTATCCCCTTAGGCAATACCACCCATATACCACTACAAGACTTAATAGAGACCTGAGATAATATCAGCGGTATACCAGTTTTATACCAGTCTCAACAGTAGGTTTATACCCACCAAATACTGGGCAAAAATCAGCCTTGAGAGCCAATCTGAGTCTAATAGTAGGGTGATGTGAAAGTGTTAAGAATGAACCAATACCCGGACCAGGTTAGGGACATACCACTAACACTTGGGTACTTATTTGTCCAAAACATCCCCAGTTGCAGTTTTTGACAAAACAGTCACAGACAGACAACAGAATTTGCAAATTTGGAGTTTGTCAAAAACAGAATAATTAATTTCAGGAGATGTTTAACAAAATTTGTGGGCGTTTGTCAACGAATTTGTGATTGTGTGTGCGTGTTTTATAAGAGTTGGATTTGGGGGTCCCACTTTGAAGAAGAGGAGTGTTTTGTGGTTGGACAGATGCTATGTTTTAGGAGGTTCTGTCTTTGTGTGTCTCTCTCCCTTGACCCAACTCTTGCTCCCAAAAAGCAGCGCCAAATACCGTGCCTTGAAAGCACAGGAAGTGACTCTGTGAGAGAGAGAGAGAGAGAGAATTGGCGAGATGTGATCTGACGCCCTTGCTTGATTTGCACGAGAAAGAAATTTGGCTACTTTTCTTCTTTCATGGGTTTCGTAGATCTGCTGCCTCGTCACCAACAAATGGAAAGGAACAATAAGGGGTTTTAGATCTCCTGCATGTTAGCTTTTATTTGGAGCAGGAGCAGTAATTTTGTTGTTGTTTCTGTTGTTATTGATGGGTTGGAATTGTTGTTATTTTTTGTGTGAGTATAAATAGTACAGGAAGAAGATTGAAAGAAAAATTGCGTCTTGGGTATTTGGAGTTTTGTTGTTGTCAAAAAGGCTTAGGTTTGCTTGCTTTGCGGGAGTTCTTTCCGTGTTCCAGACTTAGTAAGATTGTATATCTCTGACGCTGGTTTCGATTCTAGCGAGACCAAAAAAAAGAACTGGACATCGACGAGATTTCCGGGGCGTTTTGCTTCATTCGCCAAGTCTTTGATGGCTGATTTGTAGTAGAGACGAACGAGTGGTGGCGACCAACAAACCATATTTGGTGGGTGTGGGTGAATTTCACATTTTTCCGAGGTTTGCAGCACTTTGGAGCACTAGAGGATGTTTTTTCAACGAGGGTTTTAGTGGGGGTGTGTGTGTCCAGCATCTTCGAGTACGAGAGTTTCAAACAGTAGTTTCAGATAACAGTGTGAAATGCAACCCTTGAGGTAGAGATTTTTCAGTTTTCTTCTGTCTCGCTGAGCTTGGCAGGTTTGTTGACAATTTGGTGTCTGCAGTGGAGCTTTGATTACAGACTCTTGCTACTTCCATCCACTCTCTTCCGGCTTCTAGTCTGCAGTATACATCACAGCTATCAGGACAAGGTGGACTGTGGAGACTTCATTCAATCATAGGTGAGCTTCACAAGGGACTTGCAAACATACGCTGCATTTGCAATTGCCTTTGAAGATGAATCCCATGAAAGGCAATATTAAACCCTAGAAACAGGATCACATCAAGCTTACCGATCCTTAACTGCCATCAGACTGTGCTTTTGTACCTAGTTGAGATTCCATGATTCCCTGTGTTTTGCTTCTACTATGGATATACTCATCTTCTTTGAGGCAATCACCATTGTATGAGACTAGGTCATGGGTGTCCAAAATGAGCATTACCATTGCTCAAGATGCAATGAGTGTGATAGCCTGGTTTGAGATTCTGTAACCATAAATGGCAGTCGTTTCTAGTATGGGTTTAGGAGGTTACGTGTTCAGCCATGGCGTCACAAACATTGAGTTGCATGTGTCTGGCGGAGCAGGTAATCTCATCAAAAGGGGGGGTGGAGCCAATTTCAACAGGAATGCAAGTTGGGTGCTCAGAGGTATATAATTTGCTGCATTGAATCCCTCTCATCCTCTTTCCACATTCTTTCACTTAGGCACACAGTCACACTGGTTACATCATCAGAATGCAAGCCAACAATTCTTTTGGTAGGTGCCTGATTTGACACTATGGAATGACTAACATGGAAAACTGTTGGTTGATGCAAACCATTGTCAGAGCAAAGGCGCCCTTGCACATCCCCAGCGATGGCTATCCATCAGTATATGCAGAATATCCATGTGGCAAATGCAGTGACAGTGCTGTCAAGTAGATTCTAACATGATTAGATGCCCATGCCTGCAGTTCTTGCCTCTTCAATTCGTGAGAAGGCTGCTGAACTTCAGAGCACCTGAAGATGAATTCAGCTCTGATGATGAGCCAGATTCCAAACTGGATGATGAGTTGGAAGAAATTGGAGAAGACAATGGTGAGCTTGCCTTTTTTTTGTCGTTTGACAATGTCTGAAAATTGCACTATGTAATTAGATGTCTCTTCTGTCTCATTGCAACATGCTATCCTCTTCCTACTGTAGGCTTGTTACTGCTGCCTTGCAGGTAGCTGCTGGTAAGAGTCAAAAGGATATGAATTAACAGAATGGGAAGTTAATAGACACTGAAGGTAGAAGAGGAAAATGGGAAGACCCATGGGAGTTTATTAAAAGAATTCATCAAATGGAAATTGGAAGTTATTGTTTTTGCAGAAAGAATTAATCAAATTATAGTGTAAAAATACAGTGCCAACAGAAATCCCTGAATCTTGTGAGGCCCAAAATAGGGGATTTACTGCTGTGTCGGAACTGCAGTCTGACAAATTCATCAACATGGCAGGTGTGTGGTCAGTATCATGTATCCACTTTCATTGTTTCCATGCAGCACTAGTTTCAGCAACACATTCATTGACTGCAGAATTACATTGGACAGTTGTTGCAAGATGGCCAATATAAGCTTAGCAGTTTCAGAATTCCAAACCCTTCTCTGTGCCTGTGGATCCAGAATCAGCTGTAGAGAATTCATCATTGAGCATGCAATCTGAGACTCCCGACCAACAGTTTGTCAGTGACCATGAATACAGGTAACTCAATCCCTGAATCATCAATCAACTCAATGCTATGATGCTTCATGAACTCTAGACCCATTGACCCTGCTGATGGAGCTTTATGGACATTCCTGATTTGCTTTTAATGGCCTTATGTCCTTAAGCTTTCAGTCGAGGACCTGAAGTTTTCTATCTTCTCCAGCACTGTGAAAAGGACACAACAAGTCTTGGGTTTAGGGTTTAGAGTTTCTCTCTTGCTTTTTGTATGCTTTTACATCCAATCAGGCCACTTGTGACAGGTTTTTGGAGAGTTGTGCTCTCTTGGCCAACAATTTTGAGTTGCGATTGAGAGGTTTGTCTTTTTGGCAGGATTGCAGTAGGTTCATGGAATGTAGCAGGGTTACTACCTCCAGATGATATTGACTTACATGACTGGTTGGACACTACGCCACCTGCAGATATTTATGTCATTGGGTGGGTGGTTCAACATTTTCAGCCTCTCAGATACTTCCAGAATAAGTATCTTGTTTGCCTCTTCAGACATATCGATCTTTGTTTGGCAAGCTTTATGAACCTGTGCTAAAAGGGACAGAAGATTTGCCCTGATGCCAGACTTTCCATCTGGGCTGACACAAGTGTCTCACTGCCATGAATGGCTGCAGATTTCAAGAAATTGTACCTTTGATTGCCTGCAATGTCGTGTGTGTCGAAGATGAAGCTCCGATCCCCATCTGGGAAGGATTGATTTGTCACACTCTGAACAACAAGATGCAGGTGTGCAAGGCAAATGATCCCTTAAAAAGCTGCAAGGACCCATCAACCCTGTCTCACTGTGCTGAGTGCATTCATCATGTTCCAGAAATGTATGATGGAGAAGATGAGGTATCTGCCCTCCTGCACTCACAGCATCTGCCAAATACTAGAGTTCTTCATCCTGAGAAAGCTCAGATCAACCACTTGTGTTCTAAGCAAAATACAAGAGGTTCGGAGGATGAGACATTACTGGCACATGCAGGAGAAGACTCCACATCAATAGAGTGGCCTCCTGATGCTGTCAGGGAAGATGACAAGGAGTCTGCAACATTTGCACCTTCAATTTCTTCAACTAGCACTATGTTTTCTTCACCGTGCAGGCAAAATCGATTCTTGCGAGTCGTGAGCAAGCAAATGGTGGGCATCTACATCACAATTTGGATTCGCTCAGACCTCCGGCATCATGTCCATGATATAAAAGTTTGCAGTGTTGGATGCGGAATTTTTAACTACCTTGGGAACAAGGTGGGTTTCTTTTGTGTGTGAGAGAGAGAGTTGGGAGGAAGGGAAAGAGTGGGCAGGGGGAGGTGAAGGGGTGCCTGGTTGTCACTGCATAGAGGAGAAGTGGAGTGTAAGAGAATGAAGGAGTTGGTGGTGAGACTGAAGGAGGGGTTTTGAGTGCAGGGAGCAGTCTCGGTTAGTTTGTGCCTTCATCAAACCAGCTTTTGTTTTGTATGCACACATTTAAAATCAGGCCTCGATGAAGGAGATGAACTTCGGCGAAATGCAGATGTTGCTGAGATTCTGCATCGGACAAAATTCCCTCGGTTGATCAAACAACCTGGGATTGAGTTGCCCAAGACAATCATGACTCATGAGTAAGTTGGCATGTTTCAGTCTTCAATCAGTGCTACTCTGCTGTTGAATTTGTTTCGTGTAAAAAACTCAATGAATCTGAAGCTGCAAAATTATGAAGTGCAAGAGACTGTGTGGGCTTTTGCTGAGGAGTTTTGTAATATTTTGGCCCACAATTGATGATGAGCTGTACAGTCAAATCATATGGCTTGGAGATCTGAACTATCGTATTGATGCAACGGATGAAGACACATGGGCATTGGTTGACCAAGGTGCCTGGGAGTGTCTTCTTCAGAAAGACCAGGTACTGAAGACTTCACAAAAGTTGCTTCATTCGAAGTGTCATTTCTCTGCCCCTAATTTTGCCCTCACTGCAGTGGCAGTAGTGTTCAGCAAGAGCCTTTTTGTCCCATGATTTTCAGCTGAGATTTGAGGATGTTTTTGTTGTCTTTGTTTGTGTGATCAGCTGAAGCTTGAACAAAGAGCAGGGCATGTGTTTGAAGGCTGGCATGAAAACCCCATTTGCTTTCCACCAACTTACAAATTTATCATCAATTCAGATGAGTACTTTGGCAGAGATACACCACTTGGTGCCAAGCGACGCACACCTGCCTGGTAAACTGAAATCACTCATTGGCCACAGAATTTATGACCATTGTTGGGTTTGGTGCATGATACACTCCTCCAATTCTGTTATTGTTCTATGTGTCTTTCTCAATTGAATGCTAGATCTTCAGGATTTGATATCCTTGAATTTTGTCCAAGACTCATGCTCCCCTTTTCCTTGCCATTGAGCTTAAAGCTTAAAAGTCAGGAACCCTTATGATGTTTTTACCTTGAAACCCAAGTGTTATTTGTATTCATTCCACTCTGTCCTCACTTTCATATGATGTTCTGTTCTTTGCAGGTGTGATCGAATACTATGGTATGGAAAGGGCCTAAGGCAATTGGAATACAAGCATATTGAATCACAGTTATCTGATCATCGGCCAGTGAGCTCCACTTTCATGGCTGAAGTGGAGATTGCAAGCCATGGAAGACTGAAACCAACTTTCTGCAGGGATTCCAAAGTGGAAGCGGAAGAACTCACACCTACTACACTCATCACTATTTCCCACAACATCCTAGTTTTATGAGGTAAAAGAACTCTCATTTCAGCTCAATTGAAGACTCTGGCCAGCAATGTGAGTTGTTGCCATTTTCTATATTAGAGTTCCAATTCAACAAATTCAAACATCCAAACATCCAAGATGTCTAACATAGCAGCCAAACAGAAAAGTTCCTTTCACCTTTCTTGCAAGATTGTTTTCTAACAGTTCTTTTGTCTGAACAGCAGTGCATGACCAGAAACTGATAACATGAAATGCACCCATCAGGTGATATAGAGCTTCAAAGCCACAACCATTCATTTGGAGTACTCACCATAATGACGTCAGTGGTGTAACTCCCAACCTGGACCATGTGCTTTTCAAGAGAAGGTCAGGTTTCTCTGAGATGTGAGTATAACTGTGACAGGGACAAGGCACATTTAAAGCTTGAGTAATAATGTGAGCAACAGTGCTTTGAGATCAGGATGGTTCTGTCACCTTCTTTCAAAGAATTGGTTTGAAGCTTTAGCCAGCAGTGGGCAGGGCCGTCTTTGGAGTTCTCAATTAGGGCTACAATTGTTGATACAAACTAGATTGTTTGAAGCTTAAACTATTTCTTGAGTGCAGGGAAAATCAACTGACCTCACAACATGATGTCAGCAACAATGCTAAAGCTAAAAGAAGAGTCAGGACCAGAGCAGCATCTTGGAGTGAGGTATTTCAGGACCTTGATTTGTCCCACATATTTCCAGATCTGACATGACTTTGAACCTGATCAGGAAGAATAAGATTAGGGTTAACAGCTGGGGCTGCACAGCATATTGCAGTAAAATGTACTGTGGAAAGAAATGTATCTAGATCCAAGAGCATGTTCAATGCAGGTAATTGCAGAAGACACTGAACAAAAGCATCAATGTATGCACAACATCAGTCAAAATTTGCAAGGCTCCTTCAGCATGCATGTCTGCAACTGGATGGCTTAACTTTGCAGATAATACTTCAGGAACTAACACCTTCTGAAATTCTAATGCAAAGGATTGCCTATGAATGCTTCCCAAGCCACCTAGCTACTGGGTTTCTTGCCATTGCTACATCTCATGGTTTTTGTTTTGATTGCAGATCTCTGATTTGGTTAGAAGACTTGTCTACAAAGGTTAGGCAAAGTATATTCAGTAAAATTGATAATCCAGAAGTTTGCATTTGTTCCTTGCAATGCCTGTTTTCAAAAACTAGCTGAAGTTGTATTATGTCAGAGATTGAGCAGTCTGGCAAAAGGCTTAAGAAACTCTTCTAGATGTTGTAGGTTCAGAATTGTTAAGACTCAAAACTTGAGCAAATTCTCCATCCTCATGGTTGATTGATGACTGAGTAGTTATAGAGTGCATGATGTGATCTTCAATCATCTGCAGGAATGATGGAAACTGTTGAAACCACAGATCATAAGGATCCCTGTTTGAATTGAAAATTCCAACTACTGTTTATAAGCTTTTTGGCAGTGGAATCTGTCATTAATCTACTGTGTCAGAAACCTGCCAATTCTCTCATTTTGAGCTTTGAGTAGCAGCAGTGTGAAGTTCCTTTTTGCTTTTATCTGCCAGTGTTATCTTTGTTTTCTCTCCTTTGGGTTTCTCATGCTCCCCTTTTATCCTTTTGCCATCTTCTCTCTCGAAACACACTCCCAGTACAAGTAACATTCTAAACATGGCTTTGATGTGGAAACCATGAACTTGTGTAGTAGTTGGATCAAAGTTGGTGACAGCAGGCTAGTTGGAAGTGACATTGTTGGCACACATATTGTGCAGGTATCCTTGGCATGATGAGGGAAAGCATCCCATCTCTTAGCTTCTGTAGCATTTCCACGGATGCGGTGGCACCCATGGCATAGTTTTGCATCATGAACAGCCTTTCTCCACATCCATTTCTGCATGCATTTTCCAATTTCTGTGGCGAGTGGAAGAAGGAAGCATTACCAAAACAGCTCAAGGACTCAATTCTGGTCATAGAAAAGTTGAAACAAGTATATATGTCTGTGAAATCTCACAACAAGCAAAACTGGAACCTTGATGAATGACAAGAAACAGCACAAGAAAGGCACAATTCAGATCATAGTAAGGTTCAACAAGTCTGCAAAATCTCAGATGAAGCAAAATCAGAAGCTCCATGCATGACCAAACACTGGCAATTTTATACTATTTAGATCAGGATTGAGCAAGATGTTGAGCATGAGAAGCAAGAATCAAGGCAGTTTCTAAGTTGTTGCAATGGCAGGATTTCTGTTCAAGAATCTCTGTACCTTGAATGTGATCAAGCTGTAGAAAAAGCTGTGAAGAAACTAGAACTTCATGGTTGCAAAGGTCTTGATGGGGCTGAGTACCTGATTTTGTAGGCTACACTCAATCATGTTCAATCTTGCAGTTTCTAAGTTTGGTGCAATGATAGGATTTCTGTACAAGGATCTCCTTGAATGTGATCAAGTTGCAGGAAAAAGTTGTGAAGAAATTTGAACTTCATGGTTATGACAAAGGTGGTCTTGAAAGAAGGGCTTGACATGGTCATTGTACCTGACCATGGTGGAATATCCAGACCCCACTCTCCTCAACATCTAACAACACCCCTGAAAGTGGCTACAACAGCACTCAACTTGATGAAGGCATTTGTAAGCTTTTTTGTGTTGTTCCTTTTCCTTGTCTCTTTACTGCCTTTTTCTCTCACAGTATGTGTGTTTTGTTTGCTGGAACATTTGGAGCTAGAGTAAATGGAAATAATTGATGAAAGCTATGCAAGATACACAGTATGATAGCTGATGTAGCTGCTGTGTAGCTGCTGAAGCAAATGAGGTAGATTTAGAACACAGGTATCTATCTGTCAGCAGGATGTGCACTACATTTTCATGCTCCTTCTCTGTAAATGCTGAAGCAGTAGGGTTGTAATTGCATTATTACTGTGGAATTCATTTGTGTACCTCTAAAAAGTTTGACCTAGGATTTGTCTGCCAAGACTTGATCAGTATTCTCTCCTCTTTGAAAATGTTACAGTCTAAGTGATGAGCTATGAGATCTGCCATTCTGCAGGAAAGTAACTGGAATGCTGGCAAGCAGCAGTTGTTCACAGTTGCTTTTCAGTTGTTCACAGTTGTTAACAAAATGTTGTTGCACCACAAGCTTGCAATATGATCAGAGATGAAGTTAATGATCAGAGTTTGATAATTCTGTTGCATACATCTTGTGACAGTTAGAAAGAGAAAGTGAACTGACTGTATCTTCAGTAGTCCAATAGCTTGTTTGAATGCTTTAAGGAGAATGAGACTGCAGCTCAGCTACTTCCTGATTCTATCACAACACAACTGTACATACAAGGACAAAAGGCATATGCAGTTGTCCTCCTTGGTGAAGGGAGTGTCAATACATGTATCCAATTCCTGCAGGGAAGGTAGAGTCCTTTTGTCATGACACCACTTGAAACTTTAAAGGTCTCCTTGGAGATTGGGTGTCTAGTTCTGTACATATCAATTGGAACAGGCCTGTAGAGTTATGTCAGTTTATGACAAGATTTTCCTTTCTTGGGGAGGGTGGGTCTTGAACTTCATTCTCTGAGCTTTGTTGGATAATGTATGTACCTTCATTTGAGCTTTAAACAAATGTCTCTTTATATTCAGTCTTCTGTTACAATGACAGTAATATGATGATGGACTTTGAGAACCACCCCAATCATGCTGGTTGGTCATACTAATTTCTTCATTTCTGAGCAATCTAGAGTTTTTTGTCCAATGCAATCATGGCTGCAAGTAGTCAATTGATGGTTTTCAAGATGGGATTGTCTGTCATTTGTGTCAGAAAAACTCATGTTGAGCTTCTTGCTTACTACTAGGGATTCTAGTCTTGAGAACTTTCTCTGCTTTGATGTGTTTTGTGGGAAAAAATCTGCTTTTTACTGGAGCAGAGTACCAGATCTAAGAACCTAACTTTGCACAAAAGACATCTTGCACAAAGTCTTCTTTGCAAGTTCTGGAAATCCTTTGCAACCATTTTGACACATTGGAGCCAGACAATTGTTTTCAGTAGTTTCTAACATCTCCTGTTGTTCTCTGTGGGCTGTGCAGAAGAATCATACAAAGAAAACCTTCTTAGAGATGGATGGATTGTGCCAGTGTAAGGGAAGCTGCAAGGTGAGGAAGAATAAACTGGGAACATCAAGTTTGAAATTCATATTATTCACAAGTTCAAATCAACTAAACTTTGATCTATTGTATTTGTATGTTACATTTTGAAATGGAATAAGAAATATGCAGGATTTGGATTCAAACCATGCTATGGATGTAATTGTTCAGACAATATCCATCATTGTCAACATGCCTTTTGCCCAGTTTCCTTCTCAGTTTCCAATAATAAAGGGCATAGGAGATTCTTAAGTTGTGAAGACCATGAATTGTTTTGCAGCATTTTGCAGCAGCGGGTTTTCACTGCCCAAAACTCCAGAAGTCACAAGACCACTACTTGTGAGCTGTTACTGTAGACTTTGATAAACTCAAACTGCTTTCAATGGTTTTTCAAACAAATGTACAGTAAGTCTCTTGCTTGGCAATCCTGGAAGATTTGATGACAAAAAATGAAGACAATTCTTGATAATCAAGATCATGCATTGAGTCAATTTATTTTTAGTTGATACATAATTTATACTTAATTCTTGATTCCCTACTTCTCTCTAAAGAAATGAAGGCCTTTAGATGACTGCTTCCTTGATGCAGGCATTGCTGGAGGAACTGGAGGTAGATCTGGATCAAACAAAAGAAAGGCAAGCCTCCAATGAAAGATTCAGATGGAAAGGTCAAGAAGAATCAAAATCCCAAAGTGTGAGTTCTTAAATTTTCCTTCCCCGCAGACAGTCCTCCTTTACAATAACTTGTATTTCAAGAAGCAGTTGAGAGATTGGAAACTGAGAAGGAAAACTGAATAGATCTAATTTATTCCAAATACAAAACTACGAAGACAATTGGGAGGAAAAGAAACATTTGAGTAGATCTTAGTGTATTCCAAGTACAAGAACTGCAAAGACAATTGTGAACAAGAAAAACACAAGTCAGTCTTTGTATTCAAAGTACAAAAATTGCAGAAAAAATTCAACAAACAAAAACAAAAGTCGATCTTAGTGTATTCAAATTATAGGAACCGCAAAAACAATTGAGAAAAAGAAGAAAAAAACACAAGAACTACAAAGACAAATTGGGAAAAAATGGAGAGGGGATAGTAGTGTACTCGCAACCTGGAGGGGAGAAGGGAAAGCGCTTACCATTCAATGTTTAGGATGGGGGGAAAAGTGGGTGGGGTGCAAGCAGATCAGTTGCGATTTGTGGTGAAACATTGACAACCTATGGCACTTCAAGTTTGTGAACAACTATGCTGCCTTGGGGGCATATGTTCCAGGTACAAATTTCTACTTCACCATCATTTTTTCTGTTTCATTTAAGTGCCATCAATTTTTTGGGCACCAAAGCTCTTTTATTTTGTTGTGTGGCAAAGCTGAATCTTTTATTTTGGGGGGTTAAGGGTTTCTTTGTTTGTGGTCATGGCTGTTGAGTTATGCAAGCCAAAGCCTCTGGTACCTTTAGGGCCTATGAGTTGTAACATTGTCGTAAGCAAGAAGCCGAGGGAGAAACTTGTGAGGGGCCGCATGTGATTTGGACAGGCTACATGGATTGTGGATGATTTTGCCATAAATTTACAATTGTGTAATGAGGGCATAGACTCACACAAAGTTGACATTCCAGGTGTATTGTTACAAATTCAAAACTTGAGGAGCTGTTTGGGAAGAGAGACTGAACTGACTGCGTGCCTCAGGAGACTGACCCTTTAACAGCTACAAACTGTGTGGCATTGTCAAACTTTACAATGGTCTTGACAGTCACACCCTTAATAACAATTAGTTTTTAGGATTTTTCCTCCAAGGTAATTGGTTAGCCCAATGCAAAGAGCATTTTATCAACTAGAAGAAGTGTGCAGTGAATGTGAAAGGCATGCAAGTCCACTTCTCCCCTTGTCAATTCCAACAGTTTTCTAAGTTCAAAGTCCACAATCAAAACACTTGCAAATTCAACAACTATTGTGATTATGAAAATCAATACAACAAATCATGGCTTATTTGGTCAGAGAGTATCCATGTTAAATCAAATAAAGTGCATGTTTGGACAAGTGAAATTTAATAGTGCCTGTTTCGATTGGTGGACTTTTTAAGTAGGGGATTGGTGGACATCTTGACTAGTTAATTCAAATGGTGGCCAATTTGACTACTTTTAGCCAAATTAGTCAAATTGACCAATCATACAATTGCTAATATTAGGCCACATGCCACATATCCTCATAATTCCACATGTCACATGACTTTAGGATGATATATGTCAATATTTAATATATTCTCCTACTACCATGTGTTAGCATCATCATCTCCTAGTGCCACATGCTCTCATATGAAATGGGTGTCTTATTTGACAAAATATGGTTTTATGGATCCCCACATATGCAAACATCTCCTTGACTACAAGTAGTATGAATTTTTATCAAACTAGATCTTGTATTTTCTAATATTCTTTGAGTGAAAGCCTTACACTTGGAGCTCATCAACTTTACCACTCTTAGTCTTATTGAACATTTTATTTATTGGTTCTTTTTACTAGTAATGGTTCATATATAATATCAATTTAGAGTTTATGCAATTTCTATTAGCTTGCGATCTAACCATGCATACTTGCAGAGGTGCCCTCAAGTTCACATGTTCAATGTTCCAACAAAATGGTTGAACATCGAAAGTAAATTCGAGCTGTATGCATAAAATTCACAATTGGGTGAATGGCATTGAACCATCAATTTTTTTGATGTCGTGTCAATGGCTAGCATCCCAAGAGGCAAGTAGCATTGAATGACTACAGGTTTTTAGAACTTGTCTAAATAGGGTTTTTTTTAACAGTTTTTTAAATGCTACCCTAATTAAAATCAAAGTCCAAATGTGGCAAAAAAATTCCCAAAAAAAAAATTCCCTAAATTTTGTGAGTTTTTTCTCCAAAACAATGATATTCCACTCGAATGTTGCCACTTATTTAAATTTTTCACATCCTGACAAATCTTCACACAAAAAATGTGTTGTTCCTGTAACTCCCAATGCAACTGCCAATGTCTTGTGCCAATCCCTATTATCATATTTTCTTAAATGATAAGAACTTGTGTAAAATGATCAAGAACATTTTGTGCAATTTTTATAACTTTAACACCAATGTGCTTTAGCTTGAGAAAATTGCACACCCATCATGAATAAGGGCCACATTAATTTCTTCTATGCCAATCAAAGACACGTGAAACTTGAGCTATGTTTGTTAAAATATATTAGCATTATTGAACACTTGTGAAAAACATTCTGCTCTGTTTTGGGAAATTTTAGAAACTCGTGAAAAAGAAATTTGTTATCTTTATGACTTTTGGAGACTTGTGGAAAAACTTCTCATTTGGCTTTAGCATAATATGGGCAAAAGTTTGGACTTACTTTTCCCAACAACATCAACATCATTTCCAAGACCATTATTGTGCTTCCTAGCATCTAGCGTCTCCCTAAAAAAACAAATCTCAATAATATCCTCTATTGTGCTTACCCGATGCCCTTTTGTTGCCCTTGTCATCTCCCATCATTCCTCAAAGTGCTTCACAGCATCGTTTTCAGCATCCCCCTCTGTCACCTGAAATCCTTCCTGATGTCGGGAAAAAATTTAACTTGTTCAGCATGGATATGTGTAGATCTTTATGACTCCTCATAGAAAAACTAGTATCCAGAGCAGAACTAGAATAGAACATTCTTTACAACAAATAACTTCATTAAGTACCCACACTCATAGGAAGGGGTATCAGTTTAAGGCAAAATGGTGACAACCAATTTTAGGAATAGAATTTGCATACAGCCAATGACATGGCTAAATGTGCACTCACAAATGTTCATGTTATTTCTTTAGGAAAGGGCAAGGTTATTGAGAGCGTGGGTATCTATTCGAGGAAAAGGCCTTGAGCACCTTCCAGAAATATTGGACCCTCATGAGGCCACGTCATCTTGTCTTCATTTGGGATCTCAAATGAAATCTTAAGACCTAAATTGGTGAGGGTTCTGGGAAAGAAAAAAGATTTGTTGGAACTCTATCTATAAATAATAATTACACATTTTAATTGTTACTTCATTGAAGATTTTTTTTAAAAATCAAACTACCAAAATTAATAACCCCATTGGTTTGAAAACGTCACCCTATCCTTATTAGAGATCTCAAATGAGATCTTTAAAATAAAGTGCATAAGTATTCTACTTCGCTGCATTTGTTTCTCAACTTCAAACTTGCTTTGGAATTGTTGTAGATTTTGTAAATGGCACTTTCTTTCTCCTGCATGACTAATTTGCAACAAATTTATGTACATGGGGTTACATGCATGAAGCATCTTCCATCCACAAGGATGCAATTTGGTTAGTTTATTTCTTACAAAAGAATTTTGTTGAAAAATCGACAAAGTCTAACAATGCATTTTTGTACATATTTGGTGTTGCCACAATTTCAACCACATTTGAAAACTCAATCCTTATGGAAAGAACTACAAGAAGTATGAAAAAAATATTAAAATTTTGTGATAACTTTTAGTTTCATTTACCAACTTTTGTATTCATTTGTTGGAGTTTCTTAACATTTTATATTGATTTTTTTGTTGCTACATATGAAGTATGAAGATCTGAAAAAAATAGACCTACAATATTTCATTGAAGTACAAGGACTACGAGGTATAAGGAAGGATTTGAAAAGATTAACAAACAAAAATGTGTGTTTGTTGAAGATGGATCAAACAATGACCCAAAATTGATGGAAATTGTTCAAAATTTCATGGCAATAAAATTGTTGAATTTTCTTTACGTATTGAAATGTATGTTCCAAACACCACCTTGTGGAATACAATGGTAATTGTATGGATCACAATATTTGTCATTTTTTCACAAGCTTTGGTTTGACACATGTAGGATCTATGGAATTGGTCTAATGTAGGTGTTTCTTGTGAAAAAGGGCATGATATATTTTCTTGAAAACATTTAGAGGGGCTATTACTCTAGTGAGGTACATTGGCCTAGAGCACATTGAATTGCATGCCTTCTTGTACCATTTTTTCTTGTCCAAAGCTCTTAAGTCAAATCATTATTTTATGCAATGTAGCTTGAATGAATATACCATTGTATTATTGGTACAAGGTATTCATATTTAACTTCCCTAGATGCCTATGTAATTGACATTTTGTTCAAAATTCTCATATTCCAAATTGCACATGACAATTGATATGTCATTTTGTTGAAAAAGTTGTCCTTCAATGGTTTTTGCAACATGTGGAAAGTAGAATGTAGATATAATATAACCTATTGATTATGTATATGTATCTTACTATCAATCCAAAATTTGAACTTGAGGTGCATGTTCTAATATGTGTTTTTATCTATTGGTAAATGAAAATGAACTTGTGAACTACATCACTAGAAAATACATTGATCTTTTAAAGAAGAATTATTGAAATGATCTATAAACAACATCTTCAGCACATGTGCTTAATGCAAATTAATATGTTGTAATATCTTAAATTTTTCAAATGTGGTCTTAGTGGTGTGATGACCTTGCAACTTTGCATCATTCTTGAACTAACAACTGAAAATTGGCAACTAACAATTGTTTGGTGTTGTTCAAATGAATGTTAATAGTTGCGGGATAAACTTGAATTCCTATGTGAGAACCACATATTTTCAATTAATTACAAATCATTATTTACACTTGAAAGTGAGTTCATAGTAAATCATTAAGATTTTTGGAATGCCTTTCATTGTGCAATAATTCTTTTCTTTTCTAGCGGCAACATGTACCATAAAAATTGATATGTAAAATAAAATATTTTTATTAGCCCTAACATCTCAGACATCTTAGATGATTTTGATTACTTAGGATTTCATTTCTTGGGTTCCCAAAGTAACCACAAATTGTTGCAAATACAATTCATGGATAAGGTAAACCAAACAATGTGCATGACAAAGTTTACAAATATGTCTTCTACATATTGTTCAAACCTGAATTTTCTTACAAAAAGTTTCAAATGGTCACAAACTTCAACATTTGAAACAACTAGTGAATTAATTGTTTCGCACAAAAGGTTTTGGAATTGTGGAATGCCAACATATAGAGCAAAAGGATAAAAAATTCATTATACAAAACATAGTTTTAACAAGGAAAGTTGTTTTACTATTTTCTTGTTGTGTTTGATATCTAAAAAGCCCCATAAGTAAACGCAAAATTGTCAAGGTTCTTTGACCTATGTGAAGAAAAAAAATCACCTAGTAAAGGAAATGAACACATGCATTTATAAATCCAAGAAAGTTCCTAATCTTGCAACATACATGTGCAATCTTCCATAGTGAAAGCACAACTATGACCCAAACTAGACATTGAAAGTTTCTACAATTTGCAAATATGGCTACACCATAAGCATTATCTGCCCCAATATTCAAAAAAATCCACTTGAATTTGCACAAATTGGAGACATGCCACATTATGGTCTTTGAAGTAACAACAGGTACTCTAACCCCCTGTTCTCAAAGGTGGTACTAGATGGTACTAGAGAAACTGAAGAAGCAACAAAAGCTTTGCTAAAGGCAAAAAGGAACTCCAAAATCCTTGAAAAAGGCTCAAATGGAAACTACCATAGCAGAAAGATAGTGATCATTTTGTCTAGCAAGACAAATACCTCTGCTTCAGTAGACTACACCAAAACACTAAACGCCCTCCTCCGCAACCATCGTAACTCTCAAAAACAAAAATCTAAAGTTGAAAAAAAAAAAACCCTCTTGACTGCGTGGATAAACCTCAACAAAGAAGATGAAACCTCCAAATGTGAAACCTTAAAATTCAATGCAAATAATCTCAAACATCACCCAACCAGCGTGAAACTGGATGATTTAAAGTATCAACCCAAAAACCAGATGAAACTGGATGATGGTCCGAGCCCAACAAAAACAAGAAGCAAGTTGCAAAGGGGCCAAGTGCAACAGCTACCTATCATCAACTATATATATGTACACACAAGCTGAAATATCATCCATTTGCACATGCCTTCAGGTTGTTAATTCGGTTGGGGCACATCCAATTATTTAGTGTGGGTCGTAGGCAGAGCTGAAATTTCATCCATTGGCACGCGCATCCAGGGTTGTTAATGTAGTTGAGGCATTAACTATTTATTGTGGGTAGGGTAGTATGGGACCAGCACAACCGAGCTCTGCAAAGTAAGGGGCCGAAATGTCATCCATATGCACGCCCCTCAAGGTTGTTAACAGTAGTACAATCTTTTCTTTTACTGAAAAAATCGGCAAAAAGCGAAATAAGAAATAAAAGGCTAGAAGATGAAGTGATTTTGAAGGGTATCCATGACCAGAACTTTCCAGAAGTGAGAAAAAAAATAGTAAAAATTACCAGATTTTTATATTTTGTTTTCAGTGTGTAGCCCTGTGAATATTGGAAAACGTTAAATGAGCCAAAGAAATTGATTGCAGTCGCTACAAAAGTACTGCTGTGATTTTTTCCCCCGCTCTGCTCTTTGCCCCAATCATATTTTCTAAAACAAATTGGGTAATACCCGGGCACGTTTTGCACTTCTAACCTTCCATGTTATGGATGTTCCAAAGGGCACCTGTGACCTAACATGCCCAGTGACATGTTACATACCCCTAATACTCATAGCATGTCCGAAACATGCATAACATGGACCTCAAATATGATTAGGTCACACAATGCACAAGCAAACGGAGCAAAGGGCAGACTGGGGGAAATTTTTCGCAGCAGTACTTTGTGTACTGACTGCAATCAATTTCTCTGGCCGATTTACATCTTCTGTGATTATTGAAGGTGAATTAAAGATTTGTACTCCACATCTGGATTGTAATCAAATTAGTAGGGATGGATGATCACCATTTTTCCTACATCTTCCTAAGGATGGGCTACATTAAGAAATTCCTAAAAATAAGCGACCTGTGCAATGTGAAGGGCTAAAATATCATCCATTTGCACGTCCCAGCAGGTTTATTAATTTGATTGTGGGATTTTACTCGCATGACAAAGTTGCCGGCAGAAGCAAGTTTGGCAATGCTGATAGGAGTTTTATAATCTACTAGTGTGAACCCTGTGCATAATGCACAGGTGTGTTAAAAAACACCAGCAAGGCAAAAGGAAACAACACACTCTGGGAAAGACAGTGCAACAACGGGGATCCTCCGCGCGTGGCTACCCCACCACCCCCTTACCCTTCTGCCCGCCTCTTCTGCCTGGTCCAAAGATTTGCAAGTTCGTCCCAACTTTCTAACCCACTGCCCAAGATTCCGCCCCAGTTGCTTACTTTAACTTTCTATATGGCTGCCCAAGAGTCAGTCCACCCCATGCGCTCACATTCACATTCTAAACAGCTGCCCGTGCTTAATTCTGCCCCCAGTTGTTCATATCAACTTTCTAACCGGCTGCCCGGTTTTTAAAACCCCAGTTGCTGATATTTTCTCTCTAACTGACTGCCCCAACATCCACCCCTGTTGTGCACATTAACTTTCTAAATGGTTGCCCGTGTTTCCGCCCAGTTGTTGACATTTGTGGCCAAAATAGGAGTGTCTCTTGGTGCTGTCACAGACCAAGTGAATTAATATATAGGATATAGGATGGGTATATTTAGAGACCGGTTCTGTCATAGAATCTGTCATCTGTCATCTAGGGGGTTGCAAAATCCCAAGTCCTATCACAGACAGACTTAGTGAATTAATATAGAAAATATATGAAGGTAGTTTGTTGGCTCTATCTTACAGAGGCATTGTGCGAACACCTTCTGAACGGGTATAGGGGTTGAAGAATCAAAAGTTGCCTAAATCAAAAAGGTTATAGGTTTAGGTGTAAATTTTTTATTAGCCCGTGTGTAGATTTAGGGTGCACCCATCCAATCAATGGGTTGTTTTGAAGTCTACCCATTGTTGGATTTCTTCTCAACATATGAATGTTGGGTAACTGATTGTATCACGTCTTTATATCATTTTATTATTTTGGGTTGTCACTTGTTTTTTTAAATTGTTTTGTTATGAGATGTAAAACAAAATTCATATGACTAATTTTTTAAATGAAATTTGTTTGATAAACATACACATAATTAGTTTCAATTCCTTTAAATATTATTAAATGAGATTTGAAAGATTATGCAAGAATTGATTAAAATAAATATAGATTTTTAATATAGATTTTTCTTTTGAGATTTTATTTTATTTTATTTTATTTTTAAAAATTCAATAAGGCTTTGATGAAGATTTAATAACAAAAATCATAATGAAATTATTTTTTAATTGATTAAAAATTTGTATTGTTGTTGTTTTTTGTGTTATAAAAATTTATTATTGCCCTAAAATAGTAGACATACATGTATGATTTTAGGTTTTACCAAGCATGTATGGGGCCAACACAACTAGTTTATGAAGTTGGGTGCGGGTGCAATGGGGTTTATAGGTGAAAATTTAGGGAGAACAAAAAGGTTAAGATATTTAATTTTGTTCTTTTTTTCACGGGTTTATTTTTTATTATGGGGTTTTAATAGGTATAAAGAGTGGATAATTTAATTAGATTGAAATAATTACAAGTTGTAAGTGGAGCTTTAATAAAAGGGGACGAGGGGTTAAGAATTCTTTTATTTTCCAATAGGTTTTTTTTTGGGTGAGGAGGGGAGGATGGATCAATTCCACCCCTTTTCAAAGGAGTTTTTTTTAAAGGGATTGGGATAAGTGAATCTTATTTGGGATGGGGATTAAGCCAAAGGTTTGTTTCTTGGGTGGCATGGGAGGGAAAAGTTTACTTGATTATCAATGTAAGAATGTGGGATTTTAAAAAATTTCCTAAAATTATTTTTGGTGGTGTGGGATAGGGTGGTTGGAGAAAGGGGGTGGGTCTATTTTTTTTTTGATTTTTTTCTTTTGTGACATGGTAGCTTAATGAAGATTTTATACTCAAGAAAATATTTTATAAAAATTAATATCTTTTTTTTTTGGGAGTGGAAAATTTTCATTAAAAAAATATTTTAAAAATTTAACAAAAGAACATAAAATATTTTGTTTAAAACTGAACACTTACTACATCAAACCAAAAAAAGAAAAAAAATCAATTTTGATTTTTTGGTGTTTAAATCTTATTTTATAGATGATAAAAAAGTTGACATTTAACAAATAACAATAATAATACATTTGAGTGAAAATGAAAATAATGGTTAAATAGTCGAGAAAAATTTAAAGTTTATGTATTAATATCTTTCAAACTAGGTTGAAATATTTAAGGTTTGGGTGTAATTATGATGTGCATAATTAAAATTCATAAAATGTCAAGGGTATTGATGTCTTGTTCATTATTAGACCATAATTTAGCCGCCAAACCATGGCTCATCAATATCCATGGCTAATGGTAAATAGATACCATAGTCAAAGTTACTAAAAGTCAATAATTAAAATTCATAAAACACCAATGGTATTGATGTTTTGTTCATTATTAGACCATAATTTAGCCACCAAACCATGAATATGATACTTTATTATTGAGTTGAAATCTACCATAATCAAAATTATTTAAAATCAATACAAAGTAGAAAAGATTTATGGTTAGGTTTATAATGAGATTTCTAGTGAGGTTTAGAGGTTTATGTTAGGTCTCTTGTCCCATATAAGTATAACATTGTATGTTTGTTGTCTTTTTTTTTCATAGCAAAAATAGAGTGATTGGTTTAAACCTTCATCATTTGTTGATTTTTTTTTGCTCCTTTTACAAGTGTGCGATTATGCAAGTGTATGTTTTGCCAAGTGTGTGCTTTTGCAATTATTGATTTTGTTAAATGTTACTCCATTTGTTTGTTCTCAAATTCATTTTGGTAAATTCTTTTTTTTTTTTTTTAAATCACAATGGTTATTGTTCCACTGAATGAAGCTAAAGTAATTTTTGCGGTGGATGATTTGGATTTTGGAATTAGAGATGTTGCATTTGAGGCAAATGTCTTCAATAGGTATGGCACCTTTGATCGAATTGTAAATAGGAACATGGAAAATCTAAGCTATGCATATTTGCATTATGATTTGTTAGACAAAGCAGCTCTAACCATAATCACCTTGAAGGTGAAATCACCTCATACAAAGATGCATGAGCAACAGTTGTAAAAATACATGTTTGTGATGGTGGAAAATTTTAGCTTGAGTCAAAGTCCAAAAGGGGATTTGAGAAAGGGGATATGCATGTTATCATTATAGTTGAATCAACAACCATTGTGTCATCAATTTTTGCATTCCCACCTAAATTAATTCCCATGTTTTTCCACATGAATTCGATTAGCAAATTTCAAAATTATATTCAAAATTGGGGGTCTACAACCATTGTTCTCATTGTCATTGGTGTAAGAGGAGTAGGGGGTAACAAAATAGAAAAACAATTATTAATTGCAGATGGAGAATGTGAATGTGACCAAGACATTTTTGCATTTGGTAACAATTTTAGAATATAATATGATCAACTACTTGAAGCATACAATGGAAGCCAATGTGTTATGTTATTGACCAAAAATGTAACAAAATATCAAAAGGAGATCGATATCTAAAGGCACAACATTACACAATTTTAACAGAGGTGGTTGACGAAATAACTTGAACTCACCTTCTTCAATTACAAATTAAATTATCAAGTGCCCAACTTGCATTGAGAGAGGTAAGCCTTTTTCCTATCCTTTGCATAATTCAATGTTTCTTTCAAATTTACATGAAAAATATCAAACAAAACCAAATGCTCATTTCATGCTCAACTATATTTAAAAAGATAATGAGAAAAAATAATAATAATGTGAAGAAAAATAAAATTTCAAAGTTTTGTAGTTAACTGCCAAGGCTAATCGAATGATTACTTAATTTTCATTTTCCTTGGGAAAATTGAGTGGCTACTCAATTCTTTTCTTCTTAAAGGAACATGAGAATTCGGTCATCACCAAATTATCCTTTACAAAACAAATTTGAATTTTTTTTCTTGTCTAAACATTCAAGAGAATTGGGCGGCCCAATTCTCCTCTTCCTAAAAAAAACATGGGAATCGAACGGTCGCCCAATTTCTTCTTCTTAAATGAACATGAGAATCAGGGGGGCACCCAATCCTCCTCTTAATAAATGAACAAGAGACTCAAGTGGTCCCCTGATATTTTTTTACAAAAACAAATTTCAAACTTGTTTTCCTAGGTAGTGAGGAAAATCGAGCAGCCACTCGATTCTCCTTTTCATGAATAAACTTGAAAATCGAATGGCCATTCAATTCTCCTCTACAAAAAAAATTTCAATTTTATTTTATTTTTGCCCAAGGAAGTTAGGAGGCCACCCGATTCTCCTCTACCAAATTTTTTTTCAAAGTGTTTTATTTTTATTTATTTTTGGCTTGGGCACTAAAGAAAATTGGTTGGCCACCCGATTATCTTCTTCCTAAGGAGGAGAGTGCTCTCTTTTAGAAGAGGACAATCAAGTAGTCACCCAATTCTAATGAAAAACTCGATTATAATGAAAGAAATTTAAAAAATCGAATCATTTGATTATTTTCTCCTTGAGGAGGGGAGAACTAAGCAACCACATCATGTTTTCTACGAGAATGGTCTATAAAAAGTAAAGCTACATTGAAATGATATTATTATTATTTTTTTCAAAAAACAAAAATAAACCTTCCATTGAATACTAGACATAGAGTACAATGTTGTTACTAAAAGTGAAAATTTTGTCTTTATATAGTCCATTGGAATTTCTCTTTGGGGAAAGAATATGGGATAAAATGTTTGAAGTGTGTTTGTTTAAAGAAGAACATATTGTATATTTAATATGGTAAGGTGGACAAGTATTTGAAAAACTTTTGAAAATAAAATTTTATAACTTTCTCCACATTGGTCCATGGCCTTTGAGCATTGAAAAGATTTTGTAGCCCCTTTTTGGGCACATCTAATGTCACAAAATCACTAGAATTGGTTAAAAATTGAGGAAGATATATGGCTTATAGAAGTGAAGAATTTAATGTTTAAGTACAAAAAATTGATTTTTGTTTTAAAGCTTAAGATGTATGTATTGTAGTCTAATGTTTTTGCACTTTGAAGATTATTTTAGAGCTTCAAATGTCACATCCATAGTTTTTTAAAATACTCAAAACGAATAAGAATTGAAAGGGATATATGGTTTAAAAGAAAGGGGCATAATTTTTTTCCATGTTTGAATCACCTTTTCTTTTTGTCATTTTTTTTTGTTATTACTAATTTTTTAATCTCATTCATTATTATTTTTTAAACTATTAAATATTTAAATTATTACATTTCCACAACTTCTTGTGCATTTCATTCTTTTTGTTTACATATTATGTGTATGTGTGTACATGATTTTCTTTCTTTCTTGATTAATGCACCTTTTTCACATTTACCCTTTGTTCATATTCATATTCATTTATCTTTTGTTTTTAACAAAAAAAAATTCCAGTTGACCAAGGTGTTGTGCATAGCTAGCTTGGTTGCACCTCCATTTCAAAAAGTATGTGAAAATTTTCATATAGTGGATGTCATCATTTCTCCAACATGAATATTCATTATAACATTTGTCAATCAACACATTTTTTAATCAACGATTTAAAAATGAGGCTTTCTTCATGGTTCCATTGTAACTAATGATGAACTTGTGTTATTGATTTTTGAAGCCAAATGGCTTGAAGCAATTGTGCATATGACATAATCTAAACTCTTTGATTTGCTTCATTTAAAACAAGTTCAATTCCTCATTTCAATTCACATTCATGGTAAATTTCAGTTGTCGCCCACATTTGCCCTTGTTGGCTTTCAAGAAGACATCCAACAATTTACCCCACAAAGAGAAATTAGTTTAAAGTTCAAAGGTTTAATTACTCTTTTGGCAACTATTCATAGCGACAATGTTCAACATAGTGTGAAACACAAGCTTGATTTTGATGAATCAAAATCAATTTCGAAAAAAAAAACATCTTAAAAATTAAATTTTATGTGATTTTTTTATAGTTACCTTTGATATACGAATATTTTATATATGTGGGAATTTTTTATATCAAAATTTTGATTTAAATAGCCTTTATTATATAATCCTTTTCAAAAAAAAAAATTCCTTGAGGAAAAGGAAAGTTTTCATACATCAATTTTTACATCAAGTGCCCAACATAATTTTAAATGCAACATTTTTGTATGTGAAGCAATTTTTCAATGAAATTTTTTTTTTAATGCAAGTAAATTTTTTATGTAATTTCTTTTAGTTCAATTTTTTTTTCCAATATACAAAGTTTTTCAATGCAAATAATTCTCCCCCAAAAAATTAAAATGTAAATAGTATTGAATGATCATTAATCTTTTTTTTGTTTCAATGTGTTTATGTGGGACAATTTTTTTGTTTATATAGATATCCATTATATCAAAATTCAAAAATAATGGAAATTAAATCTTATTTATTCATCATTTGAACATGTTTTCATTCATATGGCTTTCATCTAGTTTTAACATACAAATATGAAATAGGCAATTGTTTTTCTTTAATTTTATATCTTATTTATTAAATAATCATTTATCACCTCTTCAATTGGGGCACAATAACATGGCACATTTAAATCAATGTTTATTACTTAATACAACAATGTCATATTTGAGAATTAAATCCAAGTTTTTCGTGTGACTTGCATGAAGGCATGGTCACAAATGAACATCAATATGTGACCAAAATGGCATTAAGTGCTAGTATGAGAGGTTTGTGGGGAAATTTCATTGCAATATTTTAGATAGCTAAATATCTACGAAAGCCAATTTACATTTGTAATAAAATATCAAAACGCATTATGCTCGATGTGGCATGGATTTTCAATCTATCCTTTTTTATATAATGTACAGTTCTTAACATTTTGAACCAATTCAATATGTTAATGGTTTATTTAGGTCTTTGCCTACTTTTCAAATTAATGATCCCAAAATTACCATAGATTTAGATGATTTTCCATCTCTTTCGAAATCAATGGTGCAACAACCTCCTATCCAATTATTGCAATTAACTACACATTTTTATTGGAATGAAAATTTGAATATCCATTAATGGATATTTTGAAAAATAATTGGGGTTCACCATTGGAGTATGTTGTTTCATTCAACAATTATTATAATACAAATATTACTAATTTTTTTAGAAATTGTTTATTTTATATTTATAAAAAATTCTGAATAACAACACAAATGTTCCTATCAATCAGATTTTATCTAATTTGTTCATTTCAATTTCCCTTATCAAAGTTTAAATAGATCCCAAAATTTAAATGAAACATTCTCATTTGATTGTTGAGCTTAATGTAACACTATATATTTATTATATACACACAGAAATCACAATGTTCAATTGTCATATGTTCAATGCACTTTTTAAAAAATTAAACAATTAATTCCAACACAACTTCTCAAGAGGAACATCAGGTTCAATCAAATAAAATAGAACATAATGTTAATATAAAGGAAAATACACAAAATTCAATACATTGACAATTATAATAAAAAAATCCGAGATTATCCTATAATAGATGTGAAAGGTTATGTTTTTAAAAACAACTTGAATATTTTTCAAACTAGTTGTTAGGACAACTTTTTATATACTTCCAAATTCAAATAGAATCTAGTTCAATGAAGTTGTTTACATAATGATAATAAATCACCTTTATATCAAATACCAAATAATGTTTTTAGAAAAAAGATCATTCCATTAGTCTAAAAATTAACACAATTAAAATAACATTTTATTTCACCACATTTTGCTTTTGCTCAAATTTATAAACTCCGAGGGTATGGGCAATATAAGATGCATGGTAATTTTATTAATGTTTGTGCAAATGTGGATCAAATTCAATCAATTCTACCACATTTACTTCATGACAATGCAATAATAGGCGCATTTCTTAAATGATGTCTTGAATACAAATCATTTTATATGTCAGGTAATGTTCGTCCAAATATGGTGATGAATGCTTTACAATATTTAAATGAAACATCATTATACAGAGATTTGAATGTTACCATTCATCATCAATGGGCAAGTTTATTTGCTTTGCATATGAATTTAGAATCTCAAATTCCTACTTATAATAATGCGTCATTTGATAATTTTGATTTTGATAATGAAGAAATACATTGTACACTAATAGATTCAATGATAAATAATTTTTAGATGTTCCAAATATAATGGATATTATATTGTCTTAAGTCAAAATTTTCACCTTTTAAGTTTACTTAAAGATAAACATTCAAAGGAGCTAATTTTCCAACATTGTTTTATGGGCAACCTCGACAATTTTATGAAATTTTTTCATATAAAAAAAATAGTTCAATGGGAATTACTTCATAAATTTGGGGATTTTCAACAAATATTTTTAGCCTTTATTTTAAAGTTGCTAAAGTTTCCATCCAAAAAGTCATAAGTTTTGGTTGGGTACAAATACAAAAAATGAAACTATTTGGTAGAACTTTAAAAGCTTATCAAGTCCACAATAAATTAAATTTAAATAATATTTTCAAATCATACTTAGGTTATCATGATTTGAAAGGTATGTGTAATTCACCTGATTATTTTGTAAGGTTACTAAAAAAATTATTTGCAATGATTCAACAACTCAATCTTCCAATGTTTTTTGTCATTTTTACATGTACTAAAAGATTGTGGGATCCTCTCATTAAAGCTCTACACACATTACATGCTTCAAAATTATACCTCCCAAATAAAATAAAAGACCTCCAATTTGTTCATATAGCAAAATTTATACAAAATTAATTCTATCACATGCAAGGTTTTTTTTTATGGGAAAATTTTGCCACCTAAGCGACAAAAAAAAAGGTTGGTGAATCTAGCAAAGGACTTTTTGAGAAATTTTCAAAAACATTTGCCATATCTTGAGAAAAAACAATTAGAAGTCGTTATATTTAAACAATGTGTTCCATTAGGTCATTAAACTAGGTAGGATTCCGGAAAAAAATCTATTATCCATTAGGACAATTGCCATTTATCATTAATTAATGTTGAGGATCCTCGCCAGTAAACCTACTTGAGGAATTAAAAAAAAAAACCCCTAGTCACATGTGCAAGATAATACGATCATAGAACATCTTGCTTTCGCAAACTTATCACAAAATATCATTATTTTTTTGGGTATATTTCTATTTTTTTTCATCACTAAATTCCAAAATTGTGGGAGCAGACATGATCATGGACTTTTATGGATAAAAAATGCACTTATGTATGGAGTGCACACAAATGAAGAAGTAGAACGGTTTGTAAACATATATATTTCTTGTGATATATCATTGTTACCAAATGCATTAAAAAATGCACAACATCAACACATATGTAGATGTAAGAAAAAAAAACCATGTTGTTTGTACGTTTCATTACCCATTGGCTCCTTTGCGTGAATAAAAATTTTTAAACATGTTCAAATGAATGGGAATTATCATTTTCACAACGATACTTCCATACACAAGCAAACAAAATATTTTAATCTTTAAATAAAAAATAAAAAATGATGATATATCATTTCTTAAATATTTAAATTCTTTAAACCTCAATGCAAATACATATATATTAAGTTCGAGGAGTAAATTAACAAAGTTACACATTTTTTTGAAATAAACTTCTAAAAACATAAAAGTAATGCATTTAATATATGTGTTGTTCACTTGTGGTTTGCAAATACATATATTCAATTTATTTTGGACCATATGTAGTTGTAACATATTGCACATCATATATGACAAAAGTAAATAAATCAATAACATCAAAATTATATTCTATCATTAAAAAAATGCATTGCAAATAATATAGATGCAAATACAAGAATTCAAAAATTAAGTAATGCTTTTATTAATGCCCAACAAATGGTTGTTTGACTTGCTACTTACCTTGTGTTTTTTTTTATCATTATATCATTCATCTCAAACATTTTAATTCATAAATATTTATCCTTTTGAAGAACGGGCTTTTGTGTTAAAATCGCAAGTTGCATTAAAGGAATTTGACCCAAATTCAACTAATATAATGTGTTCATTGATCATAGACAAATATATTAATCGTTTTAATCAATATGAATCATTATCATTAGCAAAGTTTTGTTCTTTTTATAACATTAAAAAAATAAATTCAAAACATCGCAAACCCAAAATTATTAGGTTTGTAAATTATAATAAATATAAAGATATTGAAAATTGGTTGAGAAAACAAATTTTATTATATTCACTATTTCGAAATTCATAAAACTCGCAACTTGGAACTAAATATCTTAGCATGATGCATATTATTAACAACATGATGAAAATTTTAAGATTAAATCTATTTTCAACTACTAAATGCCATATCCGAACATAGAAAAATGATTCAGTAGATTCAAAATCAAAACCATTACATTCAACTAACATTTGGATTGATGATATAAATAATGAAGTAAATGATCCACATCCTATAATTCTTGTAATAAAAACAATCAATATTGAATATTATGATTTACAATTTGAATTTGTCATTCAATCACATAGTGGGTCAAACCAAAAATCACAATTTTTAAAAGATGAAAATTTCACAAAATCATCATATTCCATGATGATGGAAGAATTTGAATATTTTAGGTTACTTTAACAATTAAATGAGGAACAAAGATTAATATTTGATGATATTATCCATAGAAAATAATTGTATCCTAATACACCAATATGTTTACTTTTGACAGGGAATGTTGGAACTAGTAAAACTTTTACATTAAAGTTCATAATTCAAGGGTTATTACAATTGTACAATAGAGACATGTCTTCTAACTTAACAAAAACTAAGGCTTTACTTATGGCATCAACATGTAAAATTACTTTCAATATTGACGATTTAACAATACATTTAACATTAAACATACATGTCCAATAAGCATAATTTAATTTACCAAACTTATCATCATATTCATTAAATAGGTTTACATGTGGATATGAACAATTACAACTTGTTGTGATACATGAAATATCACTTGTTGGTGCTAGAATGTTTAATGTTATAGATAATAGGCTAAGTTCCATAAAACACATTTAAAATAATTTTTTTGGTGTTGTTGATGTTATCATGATAGGTGATTTCTTTTAAACACCCCCTTTGAAAGATAATTGGATTTTTCAAAATATCAAAGATAATGTTAATGCATTAACACCAAACTTTTGGCAAACATATGTCCAATGTTATGGACTAAATAAAGTTATGTGACAATTTGACATGGTATTTATATAAACTTTGAACAAATTTTGTATTACAACAAAAAATACAAAGGATATTCAATTTTAAAATTCAATTTGTAATCGAGAACCATCCAACAATTTTATTATTCCATATTTATTTTATACAAATAAACTTATGGAAAAGCACTATGAATTGTGTTCACTAACACATTAAGTCTCGTGTTTATTTTCAAATCAATGGACATCAACCATCAATCATGTCCACCATCTTACAAACTCTGAAATGATCCAAATAAAACCACGGGTTTGCATTCTACAATTCCTATATAAAAAAATGTTGGTTAGATTATGTGTTGGTAACTATGCAACATATGATGGTCTTGTGAATGGAGCTTATGACATTTTTAAAACATTGACAACATATTTTGAAAAAACCATTATATGGATAATGTTTCATAATTATAAAATTGGAACATTTACAAAAGAAAAATATAGTCATTATTATGAGAACAACATTGAATCAAAATGGACACCAACTGAACCTATCATCAAAGATATAAAAGTTGGTAAATCCCAATCATTTGTCATAACAAGAATTCAATTTTCAATTCAACTTGTAGTAGCAAAAACCATCCATTGTTCTCAAGGATTATCATTAGATGATCCCATTAACGTCAAAAAACATGGGTTAACATATATAACATTATCATGTATTCAAACAAAAGAAAAATTATTTTTATTAGTTCCTCTTCAACATGAAATTTCTATGTGGATCCAAGAGTACGTATATAAATGAATAGATTGAAAACAATTGCAACTTAAATACCATTAATTCTTCAATTAAAAACTTACATAATTTTCATGTAATTATACAAGCCTTGAATACAACTTCGTTACAATAACATTACAAAAAAATCAATCATGATCATAACCTTCAAATGTCTCATATCTTATGTCTTATAGAAATAAGAATACATCATGCATCAATATATTTGTACACATTTATCAATTCATCAAAGTATTCATATATTTCAATCCATGATGGTCATGGGTTAATGATGATGTATGACATACACATGCACTTAAATTCTTTCAATATAATAACTAATGATGGTTCATAATATATAACATCAACTTTTAATATTAATACACAAAAAAAAAAACATATTGTATGTGTATATGGAGCTCATTCATGTTTAGTTTTTACATTCCTAAATAATCTTCAAACTATAATTCAACATTCTTTCGAACATTGTCCAATCATCATTATGGGAGATTTTAATGTTGACATTCTTAAAGACAATAAATAGAACTATTAGAATTCATGAATAAATTCCATTTAAAATCACAATTTAATGGAAACACCACAAAAGCTGGATTTCAATTGAACCATATATGGGCAAATGTCCTTGGAAATGAATGCAAATATGGTGTAACAGAAGCATATTGGTTAGATTTTCACAAACTGATTTATATTGCATTCAAATTGCCAAACACGCTTCCAAGGTATAACAAAAAACTATTAATATGTCCATTTATTTAAAGTAACGTTTGTGGTTATATGCATGTAAATGTTGCATTTTCCACCTAATTAATTACTCCAAAAATGTTGGCACCTTGTGGTTTGAATTTGTATTTTTATATTGTTTTTCTTAGACCATGTGTAAAAGAAATCATAAATATTAATAACAAGATAAACAAAAATTTGGACAATTTTTTTATCCACACATACACATGTTAAACACCATAACAAAACACCTTTCACAAGAAACCTAAACCCAAAATGTGACAAAAACAAATATAAAAGTTGCCAAATTCCATACTTAAAAAATGAAAATGAGACTAAGAATAAAATTCTTTCCATTTAAATTATATCCATTCAAGATTGACGTTTGCTTTAAACATTGAAATACTTCATGCACATTGCTAAAAATTATATACATTATTCAAGTTTGGAAAACTTGGATTTTCTTAAACAATATGATTATTATTTACAACTTTATATTCATTTGAATGGTAAAAGGAAAGACAATGAAACTATAGTTTCAATCTCTACATATCCACAATGAATTTTAAGAGGGTTAATTTTTTTTTCTTCTTCGTACAAATGTGACAAAAAATAATTTCAAGGTCTTTCATAAAACCAACAAACTTTCACCCAATATAACTTGAGTTCATAGTAGAACATTAAATGTCATACCTTATTTTCAGGACAAAGCCCCTCATGGCAAAACCGTTTGTTTGTTTTGTTTTATACTTATGAGATCCACAGAACTTGGATGCTTCAGATCACATTCTTGTTCTCTTTGCAAAGCTGTCGACAAGGAGGGATGCATGGGCTTGGTTCCATAGCGTTTGGACTTGCAATGCAAAAGTTTGTGAATATTGAATGATTTCTTCACTGAAAATTAAATTAAATCGTAGCTGAAAATTTTGGAGGAATTAGAATGTGCCTTTGGTGTTGTTGGAAAGATCTTGATGAGCAGATTTAATGGAATTTATTTGGTAAGATTTGGATTCAGAATGTGGGAGATATTGATTTTTATGTGAATTCTGCCGCTAAAAATTCAAATAAATTCCAAAAAACCAGGTTTCGGAAAGAAAAATCAGTTGAGGACGTGGTAGTACTTGCGCCACCTGCACAGGCAACACTAGTCTGATTACAGCTTGACAAGTTCGGGTAGTAGTAGGAGACCAGCACGAGCGAGTTTTGCAGCGTCAGCGCACGGCCCGCATATAAATCCCCGAAAAATAACGGCCCGCATATAAACCCCCGAAAAATAAAGCCGAAAAATAAGGTGTGCTTGAAGTTAGGACAGCAGCAGGCGTCGACCAGTTGCAAATTTTCCTTAATCATTAGTTTCAGGCAAAGTGTAGCCGTGGTTTTCCTCACAATTTCTAGGCCTGAGTTCACATTATGTGGGCAAAGTATATGGGTTTAATGTTCGAACTGCACACTAGCAATTATCGTAGTCTAGAGGCGACTCTCTGGTTATCGATCTTTTTTTTCTTTCTTCTCCTCAAATTCAGAGAAGCAGGTTGCAAATTGTTAAGGAGTTGAGATAGTTTTACGATTTTTTTGATTTCGAAATTTGGATTGCAAGCGGTTAGGTTTCTCTTTTGGCTTCTTCTTGTTGTAAGGAGGAGGTTTTTTTTGCACTGCTTGGGAAGACTGCTGAACTTCAGAGCACCTGAAGATGAATTCAGCTCTGATGATGACCCAGATGTGAAACTGGATGACGAGTAGGAAGAATTTGGGGAAGACAATGGTGAGCTTGACTTTCTTGTGAGCTTGACTTTCTTTCGTTCTTTGACAATATCTGAACATTGCAATATGCAATCAGGTGTCTCTTCCATCTCATTGTAACAGGCTATCCTCTTGCTACTGTCAGCTTGTTATCCCTGCCTTCCAGTTATCCCCTGGATTAAGAGTCAAGAAGATATGAAGTACAGTAAGGGTAAGCTAATAGACACTGAAGGTAGAAGAGAAAAAATTGGATGAAACAGGGGAGTTTATTGAAAGGAATGATCAAATGGAAATGGAAGTTATTGTTTTTGCAGTAAAAGTCAGAGAGTAGACTAAATAATTCAGGCATATAAAGTTAAATTGGTTTTTTGATCAACAGAACTCCCTGAATCTTGTGAGGCCCAGAATAGGGGCTTTACTGCTGTGTCAGTACTGCTGTCTGACAAATTTATCAGTACAGCAGGTGTGTGATCAGTAGTATCATTTACCCACTTTTGTTGTTTCCATGCAGCACTAGTTTCAGCAACACATTCATTGACTGCAGAGTTAAGTTGGACAGTTGTTGCAAGGAGGCCAATATAAGTCAGAATTCAAAACCCTTTTCTCTGTGCTTGTGGATCCAGAATCAGCTGTGGAGAATTCATCATTGAACATGCAATCTGAGACACCTCACCAACAGTTTGTCAGTAACCATGAATACAGGTAACCCAATCCCTGAATCACCAATCAATTCAATGCTATGATGCTTCATGAACTCCAGGTCCATTTACCCTGCTGATGGTGCTCAACCCTTTGAGCTTGTAGACATTCCTGAATTGCTTTTACTGCCCTCATGTCCTTACCTTTCAGTCAAGGACCTGAAGTTTCTATTTTCTCCATCACCATGAGAAGGACACAATAAGTCTTGGGTGTAGAGTCTCACCTTTTGTATGTTTTAACATCCAATCAGGCCACTTTTGACAGGTTTTTGGAGAGTTGCACTCTCTTCACCAACCATTTTGGATTGAGATTGAGAGTTTTCTCTATTGGGTGGGCTATTGCCGAGAGGACTTTTTGGGCCAACAATTAATGAGCTAAAGTCAGTCAAATTGATGAAATCAGTCACATTTTGCAAGGCTTCTTTGGCATGCATGTCTGCAATGTGTGGCTTAACTTTGCAGACAGTACTTCAGGAATTAACTCCTGAAATACTAGTGCAAAGGATTGCCTACCAAGGCTTCTCGATGCCACCTAACCTTTGGGTTTCTTGGCATTGCTACATCTCTCATGGTTCTCATTTGGTGCAGATCTCTGGTCTGGGTAAAAGGCCTATCTACAAAGGTTAGGCAAAGTATATTCAGTAAAATTGATATTCCTGAAGTTTGCATTTGTTCCTTGCAAGGCCTGTTTTCAAAAACTAGCTGAAGCTGTATTATGTCAGAGATTGAGCAGTCTGGCAACAGGCTTAAGAAACTCTTCTAGATGCTGCTAGGTTCAGAATTGTTAAGACTCAAATCTTGAGCAAATTCTCCCTCCTGATGGTTGATTGATGACCAAATTTGTAGTGATAGAGTACAGGATGTGATCTCCAATCATCTGCAGGAATGATTGAAACTATTGTAACCACAGATCATAAGGATCTATGTTTGAGTTGAGAATTCCAACTGCTGTTTCTTTTGTAAGCTTTTTAGCAGTGGATTCTGTCAACAATCTTATTTTGTCAGAAACCTGTCAATTCTCTCATTTTGAGCTTTGAGTAGCCAGCAGTATTGAAGTTCCTTTTTGCTTGTCTGCAGGTGTTATCTTTGTTTTTTCTCCTTTGGGTTTCCCATGCTCTCCTTTTATCCTCTTGCCATTTTCTCTCTTTAAAACAAGCCCCTAAGAACAGCAGACAATTCTAAACACAGCTTTTGATGCACAAACCTTGAACTTGTGGAGTAGTTGGATCGAAGTTGGCGACAGCAGGCCAGTCATGAGTTACATTGTTGGCACACATGATCCGCAGGTATCCTTGGTACGACAATGGAAAGCATCCCATCTCTTGATTTCCATAGCATCTCCACAGATGCGTTGGCACACACGTCATGTATTTGCACCATGAACAGCCTTTCTCCACATCCATTTCTGCATACATTTTCCAATTTCTAGATGAGCTTTTGAAGGAAGCATCACTGGTACAGCACAAGAAAGGCTCAATCAATTCAGGCCATAGTAAAGTTCAACAAGTATATATGTCTGCAAATCTCACAAGAAGCAAAACTGGAAGCTCTATGCATGACCAAATGCTGGCAATTTCATACTATTAGGATCAGGATCTCTTGCAAGATATTGATAAGCAAGAGAGTAAGAATCAAGACAGTATCGGCAGTTTGAATTGGTGCTAAGTGTCAGCTTGAACACTGATTGTTACAGAAGATCTTCCTCAATTCTGTTTTTGGCAGACTGTCAAGGAAGATGTTCTTTGCATGATCAACAACATGATGATCTGACTCCAAGCTGATTGATCGTTTGATTGATTTGTAATCTACACTCAATGATCAATGTTTAGTCTTGCAGTTTCTAACTTGTTGAAATGGCAGGATTTTCTGTACACGAATCTCCTTGAATGTGATCAAGCTGCAGAAAAAAGCTGTGAAGAAATTGGAACTTCATGGTTACAACAAAGGTCTTGAAGGAAGGGCTTGAAAGAAGATGAGGAGGACCTTGGAAGAGAGCCAGCAAGCCAGCAGTGATCGCGGAAAGAAAGAGGATGAGCGAGATGATCCACACAGCATTTTTAAGAATCGCGTGCTTGGTGGACTTGATAGGCATGTCATCTGTGTCGTAGATGATTGCAGGGAAACAGCGTTGTGTGATCCATCCGAACTCTGGCCGAATCATCATCAAGTTCCCGAGAAGAAAGCCCGCGGTTGCACCCCCGATGTGCATGAAGTTGTCGACAAGCGGCATCAGCCCGAACGCCAAGTTGATGGCGCCGAAGAAGATGACTGCTACAAGCGATGGAGTGCGACGTGGATACAGCTTCCAGTTGATCAGAATCGACGACATTGTTGCTCCAAGCAAGCCCATGAATGCTCCAGATGCCCCGACGGAGACACGGCCGTGAACAAAGAGAGCAGATAAGACATTACCGGCGAATCCACTCGTGATATACGTCAAGGTTACCTGGTGAGTACTTGAATGGTTTGGTAGCAATGACATCACATCAAATTGAGCGGGAAGAAGAAGAATAGCAAGTCTTTCAGGAGATTTAGTGACAAGTATATTGTTGCATATGACAGCATTGGCAAACAGTTCATGAGTGCAACAAAGAGACGCGAGAGAAAAGCCAAGTTTCAGGCGTTGGAAACCATCAGGCACAGAGAAAGCTCAAAACGCTGTCCAAATCCACTGGGAGATGGTCAGAAAATGCAGCAAATCGTAGTTATGCAGAAGAAGATGATGCTAGAGAAGATGAAGATGTGCAGAAGATGCTACAGAAGATGATGCTGAAGAAGATGAAAATGTGAAAATACAACAAAATGGAAGAGAGGCAATGTCAGTCTTACTTTCATATATCCCAATCTTCGCTCGAGTGGAATGCCGATCACAAGAACACCGAGAAGATTGCCTACCAAATGGAACAAGCCAGCTTGCAACCACAAGGAGCAAACAAGGCGCCAACCTTCATGAGCTTTTGTCACAAGCTCTGACTCAAGGGCTCCCAACTCCAACAACTTGTTGGCTGATGCTCCTAGCAATGGATTCTCAGTCAGTGGCTGGAAAGCAAAGCCTCTCAACAATGGGAGAATGCAACGACCTTCAAGAGGTAAGTTTGCTGGACAGTTGTTGTGTCTCATGGTCATGATGAAGACAATCACATGTGTAATTGCAAGAACAGGAGTAAGCCATGGCATGTTTCTTTGGTCCTCAGAATCTCGCCCGAAGTACTGAATTTCTGCCAGTCCTGGGCTCTGAATGTTCCCTGCACATTCTCAATCTCCAAGTTTGTAATACCAGTGGCTTCCCGTCAAGAGAGAGCATGGATTAGAGACATTTCAAACAGGAACACTGATGCTCTTGCTCAACTTTAGCTGCTACACATCCCTAACTATGGCTTTGTTCTCAGTTGACCAGTAGAGGAAAGTTCAATCTTCTGAATGCGAGTACTTTCTTTCCTTCATCATCAACAAGGAGCTTTCTCTAGATTCCAATGAAATTTTTGAGGAATTGGGTGCAATTTGCTGTCCTATGATCTGTGGTCAAAAGGGAAAGAAATGTAACAAAGAAAGTGCTTGCTGATGCAAATCTTGTGACAATATTGGTGCAGGAAGAGAGATGAAGCTGAACCTGAATTCACGTGGGGTATCTGTAATGCAGGCACATCAAAGCCGCCTCCTGCCATACAGACTGGACGGTCCACAGAAGCTCTCACAGGGCTTGTGTATTGAGTGGGTGCATAGGTGTGAGAAGTACGCAATGGGCTTCCATATAGTCCAATCTGTGTTGATTGAGACATTGGGATTTCTCCTGATCCTGACCGACTTGAGTGTTTCGACCCCATCAAGTCCTGCTCCCTCCTCCTCTCCCGGTAGTCATACACACATGCTAATTCATTTGGTGTTGGGGGGACTCCAGTAGCTTGTCGTTTTCTGAAGCTGTCAAATGGCACAGTAGGTGATGGTTGCCCCTGGGGTGATCCTTTTCTCATTTTCCCTTTCATTCTTTTCCCTGAAGAGAGAGAGAGAGTTATGAACTCAGATCTCTCATGTGTGAACCTTCTAACGGAAATATTCCTTTTGTATGCATCAGCATGCACAACAACAGCTCAACAGATTTGGCAGCAGCAGCACTATAAACAATCTTCAGAAATTCATTCTATCAGCCAGGTACACCTGCACAGACCATACACACATGCACATGTGCACGCACACACACACACACACCTGCACGTATACCCAAAGGGACTATAATTGATCACCCAAAGGGACACACAGAGAGAGTGACAGAAGCAAAAAAGTCTTAATTTACCACCATACATGCAACCTTTTGCATTGAAAAATTGGTGTCATGGTTGATGATCAAATACCCCCACACACATGTGTGCTTAGGAGGCTGTTTTCATGCTGAAATTTTCTGACAGCATGCATTAAGGGCTGAGACAGAGAGATAGATGGAACAAGGATAAGGCAGCGAGAGTGGCATGCATTTGAAGGGCTTCCAAGCTTTGTCAAATCTCCAAATGAGAGGGCAAAGAGGGGACAGCAGCCTCTGGGACAAAAGAGTGTCACCATGCCTGGACTTCCCTAACTACTAACCACCTTCCTTTCTCTTGTAACTGGTCCACCTGGTCCATCATCCATCCATTCATTCATGCATCCATCTGCACTTAAATTCATTGGAAACCCTAAAAAGAAGAAAACTTTTAAACCTTGTAAAACCTTTAAGGATTTATGACTTTGCACAATTTGGAATTTTCTCAGTCTATTGAGTCTCCCATTGTGAAGACCATGAGAACCATCTACTAGAGAAAACAAATAAGTAAATTCTGATAAGGAAAACTACAAAGATAATACATGCATTGATGCAAGGTTTGAAGATAAGATACACCTCTTCATATGTTTGCTAGAGGAATTCTCTTCTATGAACATCACATCAATAAACATATAGGAGGAGATACTAGGAATTATACTTGAATGCAAATGACATACCTTCATGAGTACTGAGAACGTGGCCATTTACAATTGTAAGTCAACTGGATAATAGGCTCGAGAGATGACCCAATAATCAGGTTATAGAGATTTCAGATCAACAACAGCCATTACGAAATCAAGGAAACCCAGCAGTAAAATACAGAGCAATTCATTACAGGAAACTCTGATTGAATGATGGTTGCCAAGTATGAGGCATGTGTTTTTTTTTCCTCCATCCTTTTGGTTCATCATCTATTTATCAAGTTCACACTTACGAGTGACATTTTGCCATTTACCTTTTTCTGCAAGAAAGTGAATCTCAGCAGAGCAACAGTAATCCTAACCTCTTTGATAGCTCAAGAAGAAGAAGATCCTTCAATCGTTGCCAGGAGAGCAAACTCTACAACAGGGCAACACTAAATACCAACATCTTTGATAGCTCAAGAAGAGGGACCTTCAATTGTTGCCAGGAGAACACACTCTATTTGGATGCTGAATCCAATTGTCTATGTTATTTGTTGCAGAACATGAGAGCTAGACCTTGACAAGAGCTAGATCTTGACAAGGGCATGCCAGAGATAGCAGAACTACTACTATGACTCACACAAAAAAGAGTTGTGAACAAGAGCTCCTGTATACAACATGCTTATTTTTTCTTCTTCCCTCCTTTTCCTGATTTCCCAGCAGGAGCAGTGGATCCTGAGGTTGAGGCAGCTGGCTCTGGTTTTTTATGGCGACTTTGAAGCTTCCCAACAAGCTCTGCCACCCTCATCAACAACACCTTGCCTGGATCACATAAATCATCAGTTTAGTGCATGAAGCCATGTGCAACAATGCTTTCAAGTTTCATGCACTTGCCATGAAGTTGTTCAATACAGATGAACACATGACAAAATGGGTACAAGATTGTCCTAAAAATTGAACCATCATGCCCAAGTAATGAAGTCTTAAGTATCATGTCAACACCAATTGAGTTGCACAGAAGGCAATTTTGGTGATGCAATTATCCAGCTACAACTTTCATTCTTGGAAGGAAGGAGCTTGAAAGCAACATCAATGATGCAATTATCCATTTAAACTGTCACTCTTGGAAGGAAGGAGCTTACGGGAAGGAACAGCAGGATTGACTAAAGATTTGTCCTCTCGTTTAAGCTGTACTCTTACGCGCCCTCTTTGCATATTATCTCTTGAATACACTTTATCCAACTGCCAGTCACACCAAACACCCACATCCAGTTCCATGCTCAATGGAATGAAAAAACAGCACTGAAAATCCTCAGGAACTTCTGACACCATATTTGCCCACCAAAGCACCCAAAAAAATTGTTTGTGGAGCCAAACAAGAAGCCAAACAAGGGTTCTAGAATACTATCTTGCTGTTGCACCACGTGTGAATGTGCTATTCTGGAGCCAATGTGCACACTTGCTGACAACAATTCAGATGTCCAGAATTGCACATTCACATGTGGTGCAACAACAAGATAGAATTCTAGAACCCCAAAAATGTGCATCACAACAATGTGCACCTCCTTACTGGAGGCCTTTGCAATTCCATTTTGTGCAATTCTCATTACTGCTCGAGAGAAATATCTCCATTTCAGTTGCTGCTGCCATGCCATATATCCAAAACCATAGACTGCTCAATTGACAAGGAATCAAGAACTGTCGATATGCAAACCTCATGACAACGAATGTGATGAGCTGTAGAGAAGAAAGGTATTTCTCTCTAGCTCATTTTATTCATTCCCCTGTATTGCAGAGGAATGCAACAAGAAGGTCATGAGAGACAAGTGAATAGAAGTGAAGAACTCATACTGAACCCTAATGGATTTCTCTGTCACAATGCAGAGCTTCTTAGAGCTTGTCAAGAAACTAGAGATACCTCAATGGCACAAGGGAGCTTCAAGTACTGGCAGCAGTCGCTAATCTCCACCACGGTAGGGTTGTCACATGCCTTGCTCGTGGAGATCCGACGCCCCTCGGCTAGCGTCTTCTTGGAGTTTATGTACACCGGATAGATCACCACCCATCTACTCACGTCCATCTCGTAGTAGTCGTCGTTGTCGTCGTCGTCGTCCTCCTCCTCCTCCTCCTCCCAACAAACACAAAGTGGACGAAGTCTTCGAGCTTCCTTCGGCAATCGGACGTGGAATCTTTCACACTAGTAATACCTTCCTCCCTGCCATGTCCAACCGCTCCATCAGCTCTGGGTCCTGAAGCTCACGACTGTCGTCGTCGCACTCCACAATTACGTTCGTGAGCCGCGAGGAACCAGGCGACGTTCGGCCAACAGACCAGGAAGAACTGTAGCTAGCCAGTGTTCGGGCATTGAGGACAAGTTCCCTCGAGAAGTCCACGCTCTTGCTGTGGTATCTGATAGCCGCGACGATGGCGGATCTGGTTTCATTTTGCCTTCGTCTGCGCTTTCCGTGTATTGCACAATAGGCTGTTCTCTCGGCAACAAAGGTGGTGGCAACGACGGTATTTCATCGAGGAGCGCCGCTGCTTCTCTCTCTCTCTCTCTCTCTCTCTCTCTCTCTCTCAGATCACTGTGCTGCATTGGATTTGTTGGAGAAGAAGAAGAAGAAACACAGCTCAACAACGAAACAACCACGGTACAACAACAAAGATGGAGTCGACCACTTCCAGTGGACCGGGATCCACTGCCTTTCTCGCCGACGATCCCAAAATGGCGTACACTGAGAAGGTTTTGGATTTGCGCTTTCCTTTCTTCTGACACGCCTATTCCTTTCTTGTACGCATTTTTTTCTTGCGTACAAGAAAAAAAAATGTTGTGTCCTCGTCCTCGTTGTTGTTTTTGTTTGTGGAACATTCTCTCGTTGTATGAAGATGATGGTTACCAATGTTCAGAGATAGGGTAATGCCTGAAGCATCATTGCTGAACTAAGACCATTGTTCCCGATTCCCAGTGTTTTCTGAGCTGGTGAGGAGCACCTTGCTTGCTTGCTGCTTGCTTGTCTGTTGATCGCATTGATGTGGAAAAAACCTAAATGGCTAATGGGGGAAGAAGCTGCTGTTCCCCTCAACATGGTGCTTGTTCTGGACTTTGAATACAGAAATTCTTGGAAGCTTTGAGAGTTTGTCACACACTTTGTTAGTCCGATCCTCCACTGAAATGTGGCAGTGGAAAAACCATAGATGATGGAGCTTTCCTTATGTAGAATGTGTACCTGCCTGCCATTGCAAGGTGGATAGCTTGTTTTTGCAACTGTGTTTCCTCTTACTATCAGTGTTGTGACAGAAGCTCACTTCTTTCATTAATTTATGGCATTGTACCAACCTCCATCCACTGCTGGGGAGCTGATGAAGTAATTGGCAATGTTATGGTAGCTGATCATGACCACACATGTTGCTGTTGAATATCTCTGAAGATGCATGTGATTTTATTTATCATTCATGTTGTTGTTGAAGATGTATGAAAATAGTGGGTGATTGTAACATACATGTTGCTGTTGAAGCTCTCTGAAGACCTGAAGATGCATGTGATTGCACCATGTATGTTGTTGCTGTTGAAGGTCTCCCAAGCTTTGTGTGATTGTGCCCATCCATATTTGAATGTCTCTGAAGGTGTGCATGATTGTACCATTCATGTTGCTGCTGTTGAAGATCTCCAAAGATGCTTGTGATTTGTTCCATACATGTTGCTGTTGAAGGTCTCTGAAGATTGTGGGTGATTGTCCCTACTGTACAAACTGCTTGCTCCTCTCTGTTTTCTAGGGTCAGGTCTCAAATTCCTGCTTTGCAGATATGTGGTTGGATCTGAATTCTCTATAACCTTGTTATTTGGGTCATGTCTCGCAGCTCTTTTCAGGTTGACTTCAATTGTAAGTATGGAGAAATTCTCAGTACTTGTGAAGATTATGTTTCTAAGCTCTCTACAATATATGCATTCAAACTGTTTCTGCAGAGGTTAGATCTCAGGAATCAGCAGTTTGCAATGTGACTGATTTCATGATTGGATAACACTCCCATAACACTGTTTTCTTTTTTCTTGGTTCAGGTCCTGGAAGAAAAGGAGCAGATGCTAAGGAAGTATGTATAAGCTCTCTTCCCTTGTTGTCCTTTTTTTTTAAGGTGATTCTGCATCAAGAAAGATGAAGTTAAGTAGAGTGATCTTCAAACACCAGAATTTCCAACTTCTTTGGTTGCTTCAGTCTGCTCCATTCTTGAATGCCTCTCAAAGTCCTTAGTGTTTTCTTTCTTTACAAATGTCTAGTACCTAGGATGCAAGGTCAAGAGCAAGAAGTATGAAACAAACATGAATGTCCAATGGTTGCAAATGAATGTCACCTTGGAGGCTATCAAGTGCAGTTGGCTGACTATTTGAGTATAGACAAAACACATGATTTGGGAAATTGGACATTAAAATGGAATCTTGTCTCTGAGTCTCCCTTCTTCAAGAGTTGAGTTTTGCTTTCCTTTTGAAGATCCTGCTTGGCTACATCCCAAACCAAAAGAAAAAGCAATGGGCTTGAAGGAATATCAAGCAACTGTTTATGTACAGTGCAGTGAGCTTCCTTGAGCTTCACACTGACTGTATGAGACCAGTCACATGGATACGGATAATCAGGCTTGAGGTAGAATGTGCTGGATTCTATGCTGATGGGTAAGCTTCTTCCACTGCCAGGTACATTCAAGACAACTACTCAAAGATACAGAATGTGGAACGGGAGCTGGCAAGCCTGGCCATGGAAGTGAAGCTCACTGCAGGACCAAAGAAAGCAGGTCTTAACTTTTGTGCTAAATTCTTAGATTCTGTCATTGTGTGGTCACCATCTGTTTGTATGATTTGTCCTGGCAGAAGAAGTATGTCTGATCATGAAGTTTCTGCACAAAGGTACATACTTTTTTGGGCACTGCTTCACTCCAGGTGCCTGCCAAATGATGTGCAGCAGTGAGGAATCCTCAGCCAAGCAAACGCCAAGATGTATTTAATGAGTAACATTTGTGTGTGAGTGAAGTCAGTGAGTGATATTGCAGAAGCACCAGGAACTGTGATTCTTTATTTTGCTCACATGGGTACTGAAGGCTTGCAACTGCTCAACATGGCTCTGCTTCCAGTGGAAGAGCTGGAGCACTATATATTTGTTGTAGCCCTTCTGACTTCGCATGATTTTGTTTCCTAATTGAATAAATACAGCTCTTGAGCATCTTCGTAAGTTGATTGAGATTTCTTCAGAGAAAATCAAAAGTGCAAGGTTGAAGGAAGAACAGGCAAAGAAGGTCAGTTTACGCTCTTGATTCTTGTGATGGAGATTTAGAGATCTTACATGTATATTCTGTTTGCATGCCTACTTGTTGCAGTCAAACTGAATCATATTGATCAATTTGCTCTTTTGTAATGTTTGGTCAGGTTTGGGAGGCAGCTGTTAAGGTTGTGGAAGCGGAAGAGAGCAACAAGCAGAGGCTTTGTGATGATCTCAAATGCTTGGTATGCACCTCCCTAGCAGTTTAATAGCCAGTTGCAGTTCATAGAACTGCAACTGATTAAGCTGTTTCTTTGTTCTGACCATATCAAACCTATCTACTTGTATCTGGTGTCATCAGAATTGCCCAAGGAAACAGTGCTTCAAGCAGTTATAATTTCTGAAAGGTCTTGTGAATTACATTAAATGCTTCGCTTTTGCAGGTACAACAAAGTGCAGAAGCACAATATTCCCGTCTTGAAGAATTGACTCAGAGACTGGAAGCTTTAAATCCAGAACTGAGAGGAGGTGCAGCACAATTACTTGCAGCTGGGGTTCAGAAGAATTCCTCTGATAGCAATGTCCCTCATCTGCACGCTAACCAGCAAAGTCCTCACAATGGTGAAGTAAGAGCCCCTTAGCATATGTGGCATGTATGATATCTTACTTTCTGTCTTTGCTGTCACCTTGAGTCTATAGAGCCACATACACTTCATCCCAAAGGAGAAGTGTTGTCCATTTGTAGGCAGCAAGCAGGTGGGTGGCGTAGGAGGATGACTTTTGCACTGAGATTCCATTGGGAGTGAACTCATTGTTGTGTTATGTTTGAATTGTTGTTGTGGAGATATCTCTGCAATTTCATAGCTATATGAGATTTCATTGGGATTGCTCCTGCTAAGTCACTGTTTGTGAAGGCTCTGTAGCTAAGATCTGTTTCTTCCATTAAAGTGCTATTTTTCCAGCAAAGGGTGTTGTGTGTAAGGCTACAGTTAGATCAAGAGCTGTATGCAAAGATGGAATCTGTCAGATATACTTCATGTTCTTTGCAACTCCCTGAGTGAAGTGCCTGTCTTAATTGTATCATGTTTGAGATCTTATCCGAAGTCAGTATCTGTTGCTCATGACTGCAGGGAGATAATGTCACAGTATCTACCTCTCTGACTGCCGGTGGCATTCCAAAAGTGGCAGCTATTGTTGCATCCATCAACTCACACCAATCTCCAACAGCTCTGCCTTCATCTCCTGTTCCAGGCTCTACACCTGAGCCTGATGGACAAGGGGAAGGATTGGACAAGGATCATAGTGTTGGCCACTCAACACCCCCAGTAAGCCATGGCCAACATGTGCCAGTGCCACGAGGTCGGGGTCGGGTAGCTGGAAGGATTCGAGGGTCTCTGCGTTTAGGGAGGTCCAAATCAGGGACTGAAGGTGGGGAGTGGACAGGAGCAGGCTTTGATGTTGATGATGGTGCACCATAACTGATGTGACTTTCATGATTTCAATGGTTTTTAAGCTGTTCAGCTGTTCTGCTTGTAACTTTAGGACACCAATCGGGTTTCACAAGGTCATTCTTTTATCAAATATGCATTACACCATTTTAGGATACATCAATAGAAGCCTCTTTTGTTGAGGACAAGGGGCTGCATCCAAGACAAGTATGCAGCTATTAAGCAAACCTTGAACTGTAGGTAATATTATGACCAACTTTTCTTGTAAAGTCCATCTCATGAAGATGTTTTCTTTTGATATATCTCTCCTGACTTTGGAATTCTGAGCAACAATCTTGTTATACATGAGTTTTGTCTCTGGTCAGCAGAGAATGAGGAGTTACTCTCAGTGATGACACTAGGTGAGGTGGATGCAGAAGACACTATTTAGAGAAAGAAGCTCAAGACTAATTTAACATCAAGGCAATGTCAGGAGCTGCACAATACTTGGGTGATGCTTTTCCCTCTGCTAGAGCTCTTGCCAGATCAATTTTAGTGCCCTCAGTGAGATCCACAGGAAACAGGGCATTGTTTTTGTTGTTTTTTCAAGTATGTAATTGCCTGACCTGGTGATTCTTGCTATTAATCCTCTTCTTTCAACTGTCATTGACAGAATGCATCTGCATCCCCACTGCTGTTTAGTGGTTTTGAAGAAGCTTGCAATGGAAAGATAATACGACCATAAATAAGGTGAGACTCTTCCTCTGCAAGCCTCTTGTCAGATTAAAGCCTGATCTTGCTGTGCAATGTCCAACAGCTAAAGTTTGAAGCAGCTTCCACTGACCTAACATTGATGAGGCCATGGAACTTGATGGGATTGGGATTAAGGTATGAGGCTTCTCTATTTGGATTGATCCCTTAGCCCTGCTTTGCAAGGCAGAGAGAGTGTGATTCTTACCATGCCAGAATTAGAACTGACAACCAGAGGGTCCATCATATCAGGCCTGACAATCCAATTGATTATCTGGCCGCCAAATGCCTAATTGCAACAAACCCCAGGAATCCCATGGCCCAAACAGAGACAGAGAAAATGCTTGTAGAATGTCTCAAGCAGAGATTTGATGAGAAGGAAACTCATCAATGACCCAATGCCATATATGGAATGGTACAAGGCAAATGAAGAGAGAAGTGGAACAAAAACAGGAAAGAACTGCTTGCCAAAGCTTTGCACAAAGTATTGAAAAAAAACTTGTAAAGCCCCTCAACACATGTGCCTTTGATGCTCTTGCATCTTTGTGTACAGAACCCTGAACCCAAGACATCACAGATGCAGAACTAGCCATCAGAGCTTACATTATGTCAAGTGTGCATTTGCTCTTGGTGATGATTTAGTCAAGAAAATGTGCTGGTCAAGAGATCTCCAAAGAAGAAGTCAAATTCTTGGTGTTTTAACTCTCTTTTCTCGGTTTTGGACATGTGCTGGCAATTAATGGGTACAAATGAATATATCTATCCATGTTTGCATGGATGAAAAATGTATGAATAAACAATGATAAGGAATTTTCTTTTTCTTTTGTTGGCTTTGTTCTGCCAAGGCATTGTGGGAACTCCTTCCGAGCAGGTATAGAGAGGGCAAGTAAAAAAAAATAGGCTTAATAGATAACGTATAGGTCTAGGTGTAAGTTTTCTCTTTTTCAAGTTGCCTTGAGTGGGGTGAAGCGGGGTGAGATGAAATTATAAATGGAAATTTAGAGAGAGATGAAGGGGAGAGTTGGTTGACCTAGCATGCATACAAGAAGTCAAAATCATTTCCCTATTTTGGGGAAAGCAAGGGATGCAATTTTTTTTTGCATATTTGTATTCTATTAGGTCCCCTCTTTCCAAGGGGTATTAACCTAGGTCAAAAATTGGGGACAAACACAATTAGGCATAGAAATTGTGTATATGGTGAATGAGGTAATTTAACATGCACCTAAAAAGTCTAGGGATTTTTTTTTGGGGGGGGGGGGGGGGGGAGGGGAGGAAAGGGGTTCTTGTATCTTTTGGATTTTTTTTTATTCACAATATGTTCTCAATGGATTTCTAATATGTTTCCCAAGTTCACAATAGCACATGACTTTCATCTCACATCACTTTTTTGGGGAAGGTGGGAGGTCTTGGATTTTTTTGGGTTTTTGTTGTTCAAAATGTGTTCCCACTATGTTTCCACTGAATTTTCAACGTGTTTGTCAAGTTCTCAAAATGTTCCCAATAGCACATGGTTTTTTTTTCATGTCATTTTTTGGGTGGGGGGAGCAAGGTGTTCTTGGATTTTTTGGATTTTTTTTATTCAGAATGTGTTCCCAATGAATTTCCCATGTGTTTCCAAAACTCCAAGATGTTCCCAATAGCCATTCATTTTTAAAACATTTGAGTATCTAGAGTTAAAACTTTCCAAGAAATTGCCTATACATGCAAAAAGAAAAGAGTTCAAATTTATTTCTACACAATATGGCTTCTTTACATGTTTATACTCATTTATGGACATTCATTCGTGGGGTTGAAGGAAATGAAATGGCCTTGTGTAAGCTTAAATATTGTGGAATTAAATTTGAATTTGCAAATTTGATTTGTTATTACCAATTTTTTTAAGTGGTTTTCAAAGGCCCTCCCCATTTAAAAGCCATTGCATGTTCACATAATTTTTTATATAAAACATTATTTTAAGACAACCTCTTGTGGTGGAACCACTTGTTTTGAAGGATATAGGTTTTCAATTGATTGTTTCATGAAAAATTAAAGAGGTCAATATCAAGAAGAAAGAGGTAGGTGATGCAATCATATGCCCCATCATTCATCACATTCCAAATTGAACTAACTTTACTTCAAGGAATCCGACTCACCAACCAAAGATAACACAGTAAAGGCATCCTTGGTTCTGAAGATTTGGACCAAAAGTTAAAAGTACCCTTTTATTGCCATCAATGGAAATTAATTGACCCCAATGAAAATATCACTTATCTACTTCAAGTAGCTTGAAAAGCTTCCATCATTTCTATTTGTACCCATAACAATTTTACATTTCAGGAATTCTTACATTATATGCCATTGAATATGCTTTGCATTATAAACCATTTGCCCAAGCCCTACACACAAGACTTGTTGAATAAAGTATTGTTGTTTGTACTTGTCAATTCATGGCATCCAATTCATGGCACCCAATTCAAAAACTCCATAGTAGGTAAATTGGATCCCGCAATTCAGCAAGCAATAAACGCCTTACAAGTTAATCAACTCTATGACGTCATATTATCTTTTGATAGCTTAGTAACATATTCACTAATATCTAATACTTTTATCTTTGAATGTTTAATAACTTATATGAAAAACCAACCTATTTGCATATAAAAACTCAAACCACATTATCTTTGTTTCATTAGAGTTCAAAATGACATGTTTAACTAAATTCCTTGGAATATTTAACAACTTTACATGTCCAATCTATCTATTGACTCCCATTTAAGGTGTTTTACAACTTTCAAACTAAATGCAAGGTTCCAAACTCTCCAAAAAGAAAACTAACCCTTTAGTGAGGTCATTCTTTTTCATTCCAAACAACTAAATTGACTTCTTTAATTGGTCAAGCAAACTCACATTTTCAAGAAGGATCTATGTAATCTTTACAAATTACATAGTTTGATTGTTGATGCATAATAGCTTGTGCAAAGGAATTTTGTGTCACCATGATGTAGAGATGTCAACAACCACATAGTCATTATCATAATTATATTACCATTCGTTAGGTTTCAATATGTGTACATTAATACAACACATAAAAATTGTCTATTGTGTTTAGAGCATATCACCTTATATTAATGAATATCCTTTTTGGAAAAGAAAAAAAAGAGGGATCTTGCACCTATTATTAAAGAATGTGAAAGAATTGATGCCTACTTGTAAGTGTAAGATCCTCTCACACTTTTCAAAAGTAAGTATAATTCCTTCACACTATTAAAGAATAGATGTAAGAACATCCCCCCTCCTATCCCTTGGTATCTATCTATGTGAAACCTTATGATTTATGATGGGTAAAGCCCCATGAGGGGGGGGACATTCCCAAATTTTGAGGTTGAACTCAACTACCACTTCATCCTAAACCCCTTATTTTGAGAATGGCCCCACCATGTGGTTTTACACATAATTCTCATTCACTAGGAGTGGCAAAATAAAAATGAAACAATCATTTCAATTTATTGTTTATCCTCTTATTGCATTTATGCATTCATCTCATATTGATCTTTGATTGCTCCAACAATTCCCATTATTTGGTTGAAACCACATAATATGAATGTTTGTGATAGTTGATATAAAAGCATTTTTCATTTGAATTATGAAGCTACGATTCCATGGAATGGATTGTATTAATCTCCCCATCATGAATTGACGATGAGGGGATTAATTCCAAAATGTTATAAACCTCAAACCATAACACCCAAATTCCCCACCATTGTGTCAAGTTTATGTGTTGTACATTTTTCACATGTATAATCTACTTGACTAAATTGTGTTATCGCATATAAATCATGGTTTTGATATGTGGTATTGTACACATCTTCCATTGCTATAAGGAGCTAGATTTTTCAACAATATTTTAACTAAATTTAATACCATTTCTTGATGAAGGTTCAAATCTAAAATGTTTTCATGATAATTATATGAAAATATTCCATTAGACTTTTGTTGTATACACATGTTTCCCATTGTCATTGGTTCAAATAACATTTTTGAAACATATTGTTAGTGGTTGAACCTTCTAGTCATGTGTATACCTTGATTTTAAATTTTGTTTATAAAAAAAATGTACATATCAACATGGTTGAACTTTTGACAATGTTGGACAATAAATGTTAAGGAAACAAGCTTGTATCCAAATATAAAAATGTAACTAATATAAATTTTAATTCTCAAGTGGCCCACTTGTCTATAAAAGTACCCATAGACTTATTTGACTCCAGCTCCATGCTACTCCACACTACCAATGACAATCAAACTAACATAAGGTTGAAATATTAATTAATTTTCACTTGTTCTTTGAATCCTACAACATCATAACTAGATTCAAAATGTAGTGATCAAATTGTTTTTCTATAAAATCATTTCCACTTACATCAATTTTATAACATAAAATTCAATCTTCACCTATTGAAAACATTCTAAATTTTTTTGTATCACCTCTTGTCCCTTTTGTGTGCCTTAAAATCTCATAACACGAAAAATAAAACTCCAAAGTCACACCTTAAAAATAAATCCCTCAAAGTCACAAAATAGTTGGAACCTTGTTGACATTGAATTAGGTTCCAACTACAAAACAATCTTATAAAAAAAATCAATATTCTACAATAAATACCAAACAAATAGAACCTAAAGTGTCTCCCTCTAAACTAGCTTTGATGTACTATTGTCATTGGAATTTGTCTAAAACAATTTCAAAACATGATTTATCATTATCCCATGTAATTATTTTTGTTAATATTTTTCAATTTAAAATTAGTAAAAAAATTTCAAGATTATATCTTATATTTTAAATTTCATTTTGTGTGAACCTATCAAAAAATGAATTGCATAAGCAAAAATAAAATTCAAAGCATAATATGATAAAGTTCAAAAACAAAATAGACACGAGTTTTGTTATTTAACAAGATAAGATGTGGTGCAATCTAATCACATGAATTTCTAGGCATGATGTTATGCATGATCATAAATCAAATAATAAGAAGAAAAATAAATTATACCTTAAGTGAATTTCAAATAGAACGAAAAAAAAGGTAAGTATTACATGTGTCTATGCAACTTAAAGTATATTCATATGGAAGTTTTTATGGGATTTCATTTGTTGTTGCAAAATAACCTTATCAATCATTTTTTAAAATGTTCATTTATGTATGAATTACAACTAAAATGGATTCAATGAAATTATCATTGATGAATTAATGGATGTTTCTAGATATGAAATTTATTGTTAACATGTAATACTTTTTACTTTCATTTTATGTGTTTGTTTGTAACAATTAAAATCAAAACAAATGAACACCATGGTGCTTCCCTATTGAAAGACTAAAAAATCATGGATGAAATAGTGAAGGATTTCTAGACAATATTATGAAATTCATGGACCCCTTTTCGAGAAAAAGGGGTGAACTATCACCAAATTAACGATAAGGAAGGAAATGTGAGGTAACACAAATGGAGGATTATTTGTGTGTTTAAGGTAAGAAAAGGAGCTCAAGAGAGAATGCGCCTATATGAAGATGGTAGGAATGTATTGGAATTTAGTAATAGGTTGCAAAACAAAAAGAAATTGGGGAGCTTTTAGTAGGAAATAATGTGACCCCAATTATCATATTGTATTTTGTGTTTGATTGAAACAAAAGGTCTTATCTTTCATGTGTTTGAGTTATTGTTATGTGGAATATATATATATAACTTACTAGATAGTTATATTTACTTGCATCATCTTTGCAAACTTGTCTTTTACAACAACCTTGTAGGCATCCTTACATGCATCAACTTTTTATAGATGATTGTAAAAAAGTGAAAAAGTGAAAATTAAGTTTGAATAGTTGGAAGCAAATATATCAAGAATCAATACCCCACTCCAATTGGTTTAAACTAGTTTTGGGTGAATATCAAAATGGAACCATAATATATAGATTGGTATTAGTTTCAAGTGGTATCAAATATCCAACCATACTTATATGACTTCAAGTAATATTAGCCTTGCACCAATAGCTACATGGTAAGGTCCTAAGGTAATATCGACTTCATACCAAGGTTATACCAATCTCAATAATAGGTATGTACCTACTTCATACCAACTAGAAATTAGCCTTGGATTAGCCTAATTTACCAAGACCAAATGGTAGTGTTTTTTTTTCAACTTATAGATTGAGCTAGGGTGGTGAGCATCTGTAGGTAGATTTCATTTTAATTAGCAACATAATTTCAAGGAACATTTAAAATAGTAGTTAGTAAACATTATCATATCCAATACCAATAGTATGCCAATATAATTGGTATGTTCAATAGTTGATATCCAACCAACATTGATTTGGAACAATGTAAATCGTCAAAGTTCCTTCGTTACTTTTGAAGGTTTTATTCACATTCATATAGTTGTTTGGCTAGGATTAAGATTCGGTGATCTTGAAGTCCATGCAAAAACCATAGATTGTTATTTTTCTTCCACTTACATATTTTACATGTGTTCTATGGTAGAATAGGATAAAATCTTAACTTGGTAATATATTAGGTTAATTACCATTTATCCATGAATTGTCAACCCAAAAATAGAAAATATTATTGTCACTTTAAATTATAACAACATTTGAAACCATTAGAATGCATGTTCAATTATATTTTATGGCTATGACCCACTTGAACTTTTGTTGAAAGGGCTTAGGAGATGTTGAGTTCTATGAACACTCTTTCTTTTTCCTAGCTTTTTACATGCCTTTTTGAAAGTGAATGTTCTTGCATGTAACAAGTTTCTTCATTGTGGATAAATATTTTTCATAGTGTCATGATTATTATTTTTGTGTTGAATTTTTGTGATTAATTTACAAAATGTTTCAGAAATAATAAGTGACTCCTTTTTACTATTTGGGATATTAGGTGGATGGAATTTAGAGCTTGAAATGTTATGTTTTCCAAACCAATCGTATTCCTACTTAGTTATAGACTTGAAAAATGACCACATAATGTTTTTCTTGAATATTCATGGTAAAAATTTAAAAACAAGATCTAAAAGTTCTTGTGTACTATATGCATCACCTTTAATGTTTGTGTATATTTGTTATGAATTTGGGTAGATTTTTATTAACTCCAATGATTCATCCATGAGCTTGGTTAGTCATTTTCATTTGATTGATTTAATGTCCATGCATCTTCACCCTTAAACATGAAAAAGTCTGTCCGAAAAAAATGAGAAATTAGTATAATCTTATCACCTAGGCCAATCATTATTGTTGACCAATCCACAATAATCAATTCACTTTAGAGATGTTCTTAGTGATCACAATATTCTAGCCATATTTAGTGTATACCAAGGTGTTTCACATCATTTTATCGCATAATTTCATATGAAGGTGTGGGTATTATTATGGGGTGGAAAATACTTTGAGGTTCTCCTTGAGTTAAGAATTTTGATTATATATGTTTTTTACATGGAATTTATATATTGTCAAAAGTTAATTCTTTTTTTGTGAATAAACAGTTGTGCCCCCAAAAAAATAAAATATTCAAATTCTTATTTCTTTCCTCTTTTTATCTTTTCTTTTGGTCTCATTTTCTTTTTTTCCTCTTGTCATCAATTTTGAACATTCCAATAAGGAGGAGAATGTTTTTGCTCATATAGTCTAATTGCAATATGGTGAAGATGAATTAAATATTTTGAATATGAACATGCCTTTTATATTTAGTATGTTTATATCATGCTTTTATATTCAATGTGATTCATCCTCACCATACAAGGCACAATTATTAAAGTTTTGGACTTATAGAAAGTATGTGAACATGAAGTACCCATGAACTTGTAGTCACGTAGAATATTTTGAATAGCCCAAAGTGAACTCAAGTGCCTTTTGTTTGACTCAAATTTTTTGACTTGAGTTTTTTTCTTGCAACATAATTGTATCGCTTTATGTTTGGGATTCCTGTTTTTGGGGGTGATTATTATGCCACACTTTCTAGTTCATTGCTACATTTCGGGTGGCAAATTATGTCAAAAAAATTTATCACGTTATATATGACATAATTTTTCAATGATGATCACAGTCGTAGTAGTGACAAAATCTTTCATGAATATGGTTTTTAACCAAAATGTGAATTTGCATAGACCTTAATAGAATGCTTTGCCTTTGCCCATTAAGTTGGATAAGGCACCTTCCCAACATAATGAATAGCGGTTTGACCATTCCATATCACATTATCTTTTACAAATTAATCATCATCAATTGTTTGAACTAACATGGAACCCATGTTTGATATGTGGGCAAGAAAATGAAGAAACACAAAAATGGTGTGAATAATTTGGTCTTAAGAGTTACAACTACAAAATTTTCTTGACAATGGCACATTGAAGTTGGTTTGGGGGAACAACTTTAGGTCACCCCTTCATATGATAGTTCTAGGAGATGATTCCAAGATAGATCTCTTTCATATTTGTTTTTCATATCATGATTTTCCAATTGTCACATGTGTCAATTGAATGTTTTGTCTTAATCCTAACACATATGTGAACTCTATTTAAGTCACATCACATTGAATAAAAGGTTAACTTTTTTAAAGCTTCTTTTTTAAATTAATATGATTTCATGAGTTTCTTGGTGTAATCAACACACCATTTTTTAAATTATTTTCAATAGGTGAAGATTGAAGATTGAATTTTTTTTCATATAATTCATTATAATTAAATCAAAATTAAAGTTTCAAAACACTCTAGATCTACTTCTTACTTGTGAAACATAAATTACAAAAATTTCAAGCAACTTCCAATTTATTGAGAAGAATACTAAATGTCCGTTTCACCCACTTGTGTCATCCTCATCTCACATTTGGGTCACATTTACTAGCCAAATGTCGTAATTATGACATCAATACTATTGCTAGTAAATTGATATATTTTTGCAACAACCAAGTTGTTATAAACATAATGAATAACATTAGTTTTTGTTCATTTGAGACATTGATTAAACAACCAAATTGAACACAAAACTGTCATGCAAGATAAATATTAAACAACACAAAATCACAAAATAGTGTATTGCAAGATGATCAAGAGAACAAAAAACTCAAAATTTTGTCTTGCAAGATGAATATTGAATAGCACAAAGACACAAATTGTCAATGACATAATAAAAAAATATTCATAACATCATGATGGGTAAACACAAATTCCCATGAAATGATTTTTGACACCACAAATTATCACAATATTATTTTATGGGTAATGATTCATTTTAGGAGTTTAGAATTGTAGGTCTTTCTATCCACCCAAGTGACAATTATATAGGGCAAGTTTTTTTTACCCACGGGTATATAAAAAGGTAAATACATACCCTACCATGTGTTTGGGTTACCCTTTTAATTACACTATTTGGTTGGTAGGTATATATTTCAAATTTATTTTATTTGGCTAGTATCTAGTTGAAATTTAACATTATTCAAAGGATAATAATTGTTTTGAAGTGAGCAAATAGAAGGTATATAGTAAAAGCATAATATAAAATGTATTATTTTCCATATTTTTCAATGCATGTGATTATGATGGATTTGTTTGATTTATGGTAATTCATTGTTGTTGAGTATATATATATTTAACATTTAATTTCTATTTGTTGCATTATTGTATTGAACATAATTCTTACCATATGCTTTGGAACCCCTTTCAATTTTTCTACCATTTTCCAATATCAAAATATTTTTAAATACTAATTTATTTGAATAGAAAATTTATAAAAATTTATGCATATGGAGAATTTAGTTATTTATATATAGGTTGTTTGAAGTTTCACATCTTCATGTTTACAATGCCAATTTCACAAGTATTAAATCTTCTTTCTTAACTTTGAAATGTGCCATACTTGGCTTGCATCAATCTTTTCATTACTTTATGTTTACCCATGTATGTTCAAATCTAATATATTAATTCAGTAAGTCCCTCTGTCTATGATGGGGGTTTTGGGGGGTGGGGGAGGGAGAGGTCGGTGAAGCAGTAGGCGACCACCATGGTTTCCACACTGGCCAGGTGTACAAACCAGAACCTAATCTCCACAAAGCATCGCAACCGTCCGAAGGGAAGGAATGATGGTCGGATCGCATCCCTCTCCCACTGCACCAAAGGCGGATATAAAAACCTTCCCCTCCCCCCCCCCCCATTACCGAAAGAAACGACAGTTATATAGAGGAACGTGTTTTTGAAAATTTCCAAAACTTTCGGGAACCAAGGTTCAAAATGTCAGAATCGGGGTTTTGGGTTTTCTCACCCCCGTCGGGTAAGGGAGTAAATACCCGGACTGATAACCTGAGGGTACACATGGTTGGTTCTGATACCCGCACAACGTCGGTCGGGACCACTGCACTAAGTCACAATATTGTTTTTATCTGTGGCGATATAAATGCCTTAGGGTGGGACCCACGAGTGTTATTTTGGGAAAATTTTGAATTATGGCAACCAAACAGAACGTTCGGGGTGGCTCAGTGGTGTAGCCACGGGTGTCCGAAGGTCACGTCACGGGTACCACGATCAGATTGTGTCTGAACATCACGGGTACCCACTAGTGCTATGTATAAAATAAATGATAAAATATTTATTCCTATCCATAACTTGCAAACATGGTAAATGTTCATCATTTACCTTTACACTTGTTGAGATTGATACTTTTGCAAACCTTTTATACCCTTACTTGGTTTGGAACTATTTTGAAACTTCTATACCTTTCTCTAATTGACATATTAAAATCAACCAACATGACAATTAATGTTGATAGGTATATTTAAAAAGACTGATTGGGTATGTAGATGTAAAATCCTAAAGGATTTGCCATCAATTATGTCGCAACCTTAGCATTTGGCTTGCGACCAAGGCAAGGGGGTTGCGAGGTTACGGGCCTAGAAGTAGACCCGGGAGTCACATCACATGCTCCTGGGAGTGCAAAGAGTCCAAAGAGTGTGAGGGAATGAACCCTCACACTCCCAAATGAACTCCCACGTTGGGAGTTGGTGAGAGTGGAGTCCCAACAGGACTCCCGAAACTTCAGAGAGCGCTTTGAGGGGTCAAAACTCCATGGCTTGTTGCGCTCTTTACATCAATGGAAAGTCTTGAAACGTAAATGTCTAAAATGGGCTCGCATTGCTCATTTGGACATCTGAAAGGCAAGTTATGGGCAAAAGAAGGGCCGGGAGTCAAACTGCCAGTTTGACTCCCGACCACTAAAAGTAGGGAATCGACCTGTTTCTGACATCCGATTTGACAGTGCGACATGGCGTTGAAAAGCTCTCAACGAGGGCTACAACTTTGCTTCAGACCGCGTCGCGATCGGACTCTGCAGTTGGGAGATATCGGCGTCCAAAGTCCCGGGACTCCAACCCGGGACAATTTCAGGACTCCCACACGGGAGTCCTGGGAAAAATAGCCATTTGGATGCCACCTCTGTGAAGAGCTGCAGAGTATACTATAAGGGGAAAGGTGGTGGCTTCCCCAAAGTCCGGGCCGTGGTGAGTCTTGTGTGTCTGTGTTGCCCGTGGCTCGTCCTAGCACCAAAGGTGCTCTAACTATGCACTAACCACTTCGTGTGGGTTGTGTGCAGGCTCGTGTGAGTGAATAAGCTTGTCAATTCTTCCTAGTCCCATCCCGGAGCTCCAACACGCCCCTCTACCCCTCCAAGTGTTGTGAGCTAGGGAGCGGCTTCAAGTTCCAACTCCTTCCGCATTGTCGCATACTTGGACCCTCAAGTGGGTCTACAAGGAACTTGGGAGCGCGTCAAATTCGGTCTTGATAAGGGAAAAGAAATCATATTCAATCTTAAGATGTTATGAATGCCTTTGCTATTGGTGTAACATTCATTACAAACAATAATTGTTAATTTGAAGTTTGATACGAGCTAATATCAATAATGGTTTGGTTATTCATGACGACATTTTACTTTCATAGAAATCTCGACAAATTGTATTTGAACATTTTTTTGTAGTTTGAATTTTTTTTAAATGGAGAATAAAGAAAACATATGTATTAATCAAGGAAAAAATAATGAACTTCTTGACTTTTAGTTCCAATTTTCAAAATGTACTTAACATAGTGTAATGATGAAGGCCATAACACAAACAAAAGTCCTCCTCCAACAAGCATTTAAGCTAATTACAAATGAAAAATAACTCTCCAATGTTCCACTTGTTCATTGACTAGTCAAAAGCCATGAGGAAATCTATGAATTGTTGAAAGCTTAAATTCTTTATTTACATTGGATAACACTCCTAATAGGAAGGACAATACCAACATTTATATTTTAACTAATGTTGATAGGTTTTGTGGTTTGTTGTATTATATTTGAAAGACGTTGAAGTTAAAGTTATTGTGACTTGGACCTAAACTAGCACAAAAACTAGACTATGGAACTAAAATTTTGTTGGAACTAGAGCTATGAAAAAATAACTCTTGAACTTAGGTCAAGTTGAACTTTTTGAAAACTTGATAAGTAAGCTGAACTTTATATAGGTTCTACAATTTTAATAATTGTACAACATGCTTTAAGTTACATCTTTATTCTTTACCTTTTAAGTCGTTTTCTATTCCCATTGTTTGTGATTGTTTTACAAATTCTTTTATTGTGGCCTTGCATATCAAGGATTACGTGAAATCCCCTATATTGCTTCTTTTCATTTACATTTTTTGCAAGTGTAGGTGGTGATGACATGGTTACCTTGCAACTCTTAGCATTGCTACAAGCTTCATTAGCAACTTGTTTCACATGAGTTCCCCACCTTGCCATATTGCACATGTTTTTTTGTTGTGATCTTATCTTATTCCTTAGAAAACCACAGTTGCCAATGATAATGGAGATGCAATACCTTCATTTTGTTAAAATCCTTAATTTTTTGTGGAAGAATGATTACAATACCTTTTGCATATGCATATTCCATTTTCTTTTTGTGTGCTATTTTTCAACTTAATATACAAGAGTTTGATTTTGGTTTACAAGTGGTGTATTTTACAATGGTAGATGTGAAAGCAAACATTTTAACTTTTATTTTGATTTATGTGTAGGGTTATGGCAAAACCTACACATGAATCAAAATATGCAAAAGGTATTCAAGACTTGAAAGTTTAGGTTCATTGTTAAACAAAGAAGAGAACCTTAGTTTCTCAAATGATTTTCTTTTTCTTTTTTCATGTTTCCTTATCTCAAGATGATCCTACATTTAGGGCACCCAAGTCTTGTTATTCGCATGTGCTAATATAAACATCAAAACCTTTGCCACTTCAAGAATCTTAATTAGCAAAAACTTTATTAACTTTGCATAAATAAATCAAATTTTGGTTAACTTATAAGTCATCTCCTTGAATTTTTTTTAAGTTTTTACTTTTTCATGAATCACTACTGTGGCATGTGCTGTTGGCCCAAGTGTAACCACGTCCTCAATTGATTTTTCCTTCCAAGAGCTGGTTTTTTGGAATTTATTAGAATTTTCAGCAGGATAAATCATTTAAAAAATCAATATCTCCCACATTTTGAATCCAAATCTTATTAAATAAATTCCATTAAATCCTGCTCATCAAGATCTTTCCAACAACACCAAAGGCACATTCCAATTCCTCCCAATTTTCAGCTATGATTTAATTTAATTTAGTGAAGAAATCATTCAATATCCAAGACCTTTTGCAATGCAACTCCAAACATCATGGAACCAAGCCTATGCACCTCTTCTCGTTGAGAGCTTTCCAAAGACACCAAGAACACAATCTGAAGCATTCTGGTTCAATGGATCTCATACCTACAAAACAAAACAAACTACCTTCCTTCATAGTGGTGCCCCTATCATTGATAATGTGCACTTTTTTCTTCATTTATTTATTCACATTAATTTTATTTGATTTTACACAATGTGTAAAATCATGTCAATGTATGTTTTTTTGTGTTTAACATTTTCACTTAACTTATTTTAAATGGAATGAAATGGCATTACACGATTTTATGCTTGAACTTAGACATCCAAAGCCGTACACTTACATTCACACATACATGAATGTCAATGAAAACTATACACTTACATGTGAAATGTATACATTTAAAAAATATGCTTACATTTCTTTGACTAATATATCAAAAACCATATACATGCACATAACCTTAGTTGCTTGATACTAGGACCAGTATCAATCCAGATACCAAGGTTCCATCAATATACCCACCCAAAACTGATGACAACCACCAACCATATATGACAATAACAAATGAAATCTTTGTGGATCTATTTGGTGCGGAAGACTTGAGAATTGCAAGGTTGAGCTCCAGAAGTTAGTTTTTCCTCTTTGTCTTGTAAACTTTCCTTTAAAAACAACCAACCTTAATCATGTTTGTCCAAGCCCATTTCAACACACGTTGTGAATAATGTGTCTCGCAGTATAATCACTCCAATCCTTTTTCTTTCAATAGTTCCATCCAAATTTGGACTAAAGCATACCCATACTTGGAGTCAAGTTGATTTTTGGGCTTGTTTTAAGTATATCTCTCTCAAATATTGATAAGACAATTTAATTTTCAGCAGTTCATAGTTGTACTTGTAGGTGATCTAAAATTGACAAATTGGATGACCTACTTACATGGACAGTAGCCATTTTTTAATTGACTTCAATTGTGGTGAGAGGGCAGGAATTTCATTCCCGGGCTTGTAAAGTCAATTATTTCCCTTAATATATATTTTAGTTTATCTTTTGACACTAAAATTGACTGACTGAATTAAAAACTCATTACTTATTTAGCCTAAGTGGTCAAAATGTGCCCAACATAAAAGACCTGCATGATAGGTACCTAGTTATGTGAGTTTTGGGCCCAAAAAAGTTTTAAAATAACTTTAAAAAGGCCAAAGTCGAAAACCCACCATGCCCCACTCAGAAACAAAAGGGGGGATGGGGCGGACTGGGGCGAAATAAAGAAATTAAAAGGACCCCTTGAACCTTGAGTTACAAGTCAAAAGAGGGAAAAAAAAAGAGATAAAAACGAACGTACGTATTCGTCAACTGACAAAAATACCCCCTCTCCCCAAACAAAAAGGGGACAAATATGTCCGCTAGAATGGCCAGATGACGACCATCGGTCACCCCGCGGGTTCACCGGACGGTCAGAAGACCTACTTAGAGCTAGCGGTTACATTTAGGTTCCTGCTTCTTTTCGAGGAAGTAGGTAGGTAGGTTCATAGGCACCAGTAGGTACCTACAAACGGAGCTCAGTTTAGTAGCCCACCCTAGTTTGCAACAGCCGTCGTCGTTGACGTGACTCAGCAAACCCTTGTGGCTAATCTCAACCGTCGAATTGAATGCTTCAGTCAACCGATGGCCGTCGGATGAGTATCTGAAAAACCGTCGTGCTTCTCCTCCGCGACTACCGTTTCCGCCTGACCGGAGACCGTCTACTCCCAGTTGCAGCCGGCAGTGATCCTCATCCCTCTTCCGTAACCAAATTGAATGCTCTCCGAGCATCGAAGCCGTTGAAGTTGACGGATGAGACTAGCTGCTGATTGGCCACTAAAGAGTGTACCGGTGTTCGCCGGTGTGACCTAATGCAGGTTCTAGAAACCGAGCTCGGTGCCCGCGCCTTCTATAAAAAAGGACTTGCGTCTTCGTGTACGGTACATTTCCGTCTCAATGTTTTTGCGCTACCTGTGTTTGCAAGAGGCCAGCAAATTCGCAATATCGAAGATCTGTTTCTTGCGCCTTAAAAAAACTCTCACAACTCAGAAATTTGTCTGCTTGATCTGCAAGAATCAATTTGAAGATTTCTTCTTGCCTGGATCGATTTGGCCAAAAAAACTAAGAAAAAATAAAGTTTTCTTAATCTACGGGGACCTTCTCTAAAAGCCTTCTTCTCGACTCTCTCTGTCAGTTTAGGGCACAAAGTTTGAGCGTGACTTTCGATTTCCACACGACTTTTGCGTTTTCAATTGTGTGTTTTTGTCTTTGGTCTCTGGTACTCACAACTGCTGCTTTCTTTGTTTTCCCCGGCTTTTCGTTTAAGTTTCCCTAGATTGTTGTGCCTTTGGAGTGGAGTTTCTTTTGCGTCCCAATTGGTGAAGTCCGTGAGAGCTTCAAGGAGTGACAGGGTTCTGTTTTGTTTTTGTTTTTTCCCTTCCAGAATTTTCTTCTTCGTTGTGCCTCTGATCTTTTCCGGTGTGCCTTGCTTCATCTGGAATTGAAGGATTTGCGGCTTTAAAGGAAGTAGTGGAATTTGTGGATACTGTTGTGTTCAGAATGGAAGTTGTGAAGGGATGGACTGGACAGGAGGTTGGTTACAGCGCGAAGGGGAGTGTGCCTTGCATCACCCATGGTGGTAATGAGATTTTGTTGCCTTACAAGCGTAAGTGGGATGTGAACGGCCTCAACAACAACAACAACAGTATAGGATATGGAAAGAAGCAGCACAAGAGAGAGCGGGGACAGGGGCGGAGTCATCAGGTGTATGATCCATCGTCATCTAGAATAACAAGCATGCAACGGAAGAAGAAACGGAAGACGCGGAGGAACGGTTTTGCGAGGATGCACGTTCCTAGAACAGTGCCCAGAGCTCCTTACAATGACAGCTCCTTTCTGATCAAGGTTCGCCGTGCCGGTGGACTGGCAGCGCTCGTATCGCCCGCAACTTTTTCCACGGTGAAGACGACGACTTCCGATGAAGATGCGCGCGCTTCTTGTTACAGAGAAGAAGAGATTTTGGAGCCGGTGACAGAATTAGGCGTAGGAAACGGCTACGGTTCCATGACTGGTCTTATACATCTTCGTGCTACTGACGATGGATCAAGCTGTAGTACTGTCGATGAGATTGACATCCACTCCGTGCAGCAGCAGCAGCAACGGCAGCAGCAGGAGGAGGATTCCTCGTTTTCGCAACTAGATTCTGTCAGGAGATTGGAGCAGCGGCTTGATCGTGATGTTAGCCGGTTTGAGATGACGCTTCCTTCACCCAGCGACGTCCAAAGTAGAAGAGCTCCAGAGAGCTTGGAAGAACGTGTTGCCAGGCAAGATCGTGACATAGCTCTCCTGGAGGATGAGAATCTGACATTGAAAGAGCGTCTGTCGTTGATGCAGCAAGCGGTGTATGAGTATCAAGAACGACTAGCAAGAATGTCCCAAGGCGAGGTCGATCAACTTCCAGCAGAATGTTCTAACCATGGCAGTTCAGATTAGTGTAACGCCGTTTGGTGTTGCTGTTATCTGTTGTTGATTTTGTGCGTCCTGATGAAGAGCAAGTGCTTCTAAGGAGGTGCCTTGGGTGCACGAGCAGCTGTGGAGTGTATCTGATACTTTGATTTCATGTAAGTGTAGGTCTTTTGGAAACTGTGAGCAGCAATCTTGTAGCTTGTTTTTCTCTCTTCGGTTCTTGCTCCACATACAGCAGCTCTGCTTTCTGTCAAATGGTTGAATGCAACTATGGATGTCTCTTTGCAGGTCTCTTCATGACCCAGGAGGACTGGATGCTTTGTATGGTAAGCAGAGATGTGGCCAGTGGTAAAATTCCTTGTTGCATTCTGTCTCTTTGGGTGGCTGTCTCTGGAATAGAGAACACCAGATAGTTGGGCTGGCCAATATATAGGTGAACATTGAAGGATCAAGCTGCATACATTTTGTTCTTTTTGTAAATTTTACTTTTTGATTGGACCCAAGAAGTGGGTTGTACATATTGCTTGGGTGAGAAAATGTACAGAACTGGCAGAAGATGCTGATTGAGCTTTACTGTCAATTGTGTTGAGGTTCTACTGTCTGTCCTTGCTTTCTTATGGGCACAGAGCAAAGAATCAAGGTTGGAGGCAGGCATGTGGTGGAGGAGTATGATGCAATTTGGCTATGGGTTCTAAAGGTTGAGTGTTCTGGATGTTGGGTGCCTGTCTGAGATTGGGTAAATCCTAAGCTGTTTTGGGTTTCATGGTGTGCATGAACATGATTGTGTGTGTGTGAGCCTTTGCTACTTTCCCTAGCACAGATACTGTGCCTACCATGCAATGTCAACAAGAATGCTAACATTTCTTGGTTTCTTGTGTTTTTGGACATCAGTTGGAATGTGTGGAGCTCAAGACCATGTCTGACTTCGCACTTTTACAGTGCATCCTTCAAGCCAACAGTGAGAGTGGTTATCTCTAACCCATTCTTCACTGTCTGTTAGCTGTTTTCACAACTTCATCAGGGGCTGCAATGGTGGAGTTTTTAATGCTTTAATTTTCCCTGGGAAAACCCTGACAACTGCAATGCTGCAGGATGTCACAGTGACTATAGTTTCTGATGGACCATGAACCTGCTGCCATCCTCCTACCTTTCTGAATGGAGCAGGATGGTTCAGCCTGATACATAAATGACCTAGTGAACCAATACACTTCAAGATGTGAAAGTCTTGAAATGTAATAACAAAATGGCCCTGCACATAGGAGGCTGCTACCATGGGCCTGATGGTATGGTCATAATTTGGTGGGAAATTACAAAAATTACAAACCCATCTTAGAAGCAGGGCTGGCTATACTGGTCTGCCTCAGGTATTATGAGTAGGGTAGGGCCTTAGGTTGAGGGCATTACTGGAAGAAGGGCCTGTGGCAAGGCGGAAGTGTGGGCCTGTGTCTGGTAATGCCCTCAACCAAGGGCCTCACTGAGGGTAATGCACAACCAAAAATTATGCTTAACTCTTGAAAATGAAGTAAGGTACACCCAAAAACTGCAGACACCTCACATAAGGGGGAGATATCTCCCAAAAAATAGAAGTTGAAAATGCAAGGCACTGATAGGTAGTAGATGTCAGATTCCGCTGTAGAAGGTGCTCTCCAAATGCACCATCAAATTTTCAGCAGTGTAATAGATGTAGGGTAAAGCACAAGGACGAAGGCGTTATTGAAATATGGGCCTGTGCAAGGTGGTAGCCAACTGTTGACGCAATTCCAGTAATGGCCTTGCCCTTGTGCTCTACCTGGCATAAAGTCCATGATAGAAATGAAATTCATCATTTGTGCTGTTTGTTTATTCATGCTTAGTTTAAGTTCAGGCGCTCTTTGATCATCTCCTGCTACAATGTCTGAATATAAAGAAATCTTTTAACTGCCAAGGATAGGAACTTTCCAAAACAATATTGGCCACCCAGAAAATGAAAAGTGCCTCCTCTGAGCAATGCCGAAAATTGTGCTTAGTAACAGGCCTTCCTACATACACTGGAAAATATCTGTGGGGTCTTTACATATGCTGGGTAATCTCTTGGCAACATGCCATTCACCCCCAATCTTGACCTCTGCACCTAATTTGCAAGCTGTAATGTCCTGCTGCCAGGGGATTTCCCTACGCAAAATTTGTTAACTCCGAAACCAAATTCCAATTTCATTTGTAGGACCCTACAAGGAAAAGTTTTTTCACACAAACTGGGAATTATACCGGCAGATCTGTTGGCAATTACCCAGCAGTAGCACTACTGGAGAAAAAATTGCCATCAAAAATTTCAGCTTCGCAGCATGCAGATGGATCATTTTGTAGTCTATAGGTTTAGTCCCTATAGAAACCAAAACCAAAAAAACTTCTGCCCTATCTAGTACCTCACTAAATCCCTACATTTTTGACAGACGCTAAGCTGTCATGTGGCTTCAAATATAACAAGTTTAATGAAGGAATTTAGAAGTTCATATGATCAGAAATTTCCCTTTCTCTGGAAAAACTAAAAAATGAAGCCCCTTTTTTCCTTTTTAATGCCATTAAATGGGCCTTGATGTAAGATGGGGTCCAGCTAAAATTCCAGAAGATTCTGAAAGAATTTGGACACAACCATCGTTCGTATCATATTCCAAAGACTTCTATGTGCCTTTTGTAATTGTTGAGAATTGAGGCAAAACTTCCTCAAGCACTTTGGCCCTATTTTTGATGGGGCCCTAAGCCCCACCCTATTCAAAAAGAAAAATATATCATTAAGCATTTCGAAGTTCCTAGTGTTTAAGGATTTTGAAAAATGGGTGAAATATAATAGAGAAATCAAATTTATTATAAAGAAAAAGACTAGAATCTCCATACGGTTTATTTTTGATTGTGAGGTACAAGCTAAGTGGAATTTATAGCTTTACCTAGCCTAAGGTATACTGGCTTTGGGACATAAGAAAACACTTGCTTTTCTCCAACCTAGAACAAAGATTCTTAGTTAATAGAGTTATTTGCAAAGTTAAACAAACATAACACCATAAGTTTGTGTTTGCCCGATTCATGGAACAAGATCAAGATGACAACACTGAAAAAATACACATGGGACCAAGAGGCCCTGAAACACAAAGAACGTCCTTGACCATGTGCAAACCTAGAAAGCCCACATCTCATATAAACTCCTCAACTTTGTTGCTTGAATAAGCTCCACAAAGAAATGTTCTTTAGCTCCTTTCCATTTTATTCAAATTGCAACTTTTTAATCTTTCACAACAAAATACAAAATTGTTGACCTATACCATTTTTAAAAGGAGTTTATGCAAAAGTTTCAATTTTGAGCTTTGCATTGACACCCACTTTGCAACTTGTTTTTAAGGTGAGGTTCAACCCCAATGTAAGAGATCACGACTTTAGTAACTCAAGGTACACAAGATGATGATGAGTTTTTTAATTGTCTTGTTGAAAATTTTTCCTTTTGGCAAGCATTTATCCTTTCCTTGTGGTCATTTTTCATATGTTGCCACAAGGTTTTTGAATTTTTTTTAACCTTAATTTGAGGATCGGTTAAAAAAACTTGAAACAATGTGAATATAAGGTCTTTTTGCATCCTTTGATACCATAAACATAAGACTTTGTTTTGGTTCCATAAACTCTAAAACTTATGCCCCAAACCCTTGTATCCCAAAACATCCCCATAGTCATGGAAAACTTTTTGAATACTTTAGACGTCTACTTCCTCCTTTTAACATATGCATTCATGATTGAACATATTCTAAAAAGATACCTTATGGACCATCAATGATGTGGTGCCTCTATCAAGTAAACTAAAGGTGGCATAATGGTTACGGGCAAGTTTGTGAAATGACATGCCTTAAACATTATGAAATATCACATTTCTTAACGTCACACAATTACAACCCAAGGATTTCTAAAGTAATTTTTTAAACAACACTTGCAATTTGAAATCAATTCTTTGAAACTTTGCTTGTTAAATTATCCTAACAATTGACATTTTGATTGTGAATCCAACCATGAACATAATGCAAATATGACAACTTTTTTCAACCTTGGGAGGTCTTACAGCGAATTGGCATATCTATTATGATGTATCATAGTTATGTGGGTTATGATTAAACTTGAAACCTTGTTGATAGGCTTGCAAGTCATTTGGCATTACAATTATATTCCATTATGGTTGTATGAGTGGTTAATTGAATTTGAAACCAACAATAAACTAGGTCTGCAATTCATATGGAATTCCTATTATGATCCATTTTGGTCTATATGGGTAGTTATTTGAACTTGAAACTTGTAAAGCAAGTCTACAACTCATGTAACCTTTCTATTTTGATCCATTTTGGTATGTAAGGTGGTCGTGTGAACTTGAAACTTATAGGGCAAGTTTGCATGATCTGTAAGGAAATTCATTTGGGCTTTCTATTTTCATCCATTCTTGTCTATATGGTGATTATTTGAACTTAAAAATTGTAAGGTAAATGGTTAAAAACAAGGTAATAGGAACCACCAATGCCTCTTAATCACATTGTGATAATGTTTTTCACACTATTTCATTATGCTTAAACAATTTTTAGATAAATATTCACAATACTTCACTATGTCTTCTAAACATGAAAAACATTTGATTACAAGTTTTTAAATGTGTTAAAACGTATTTTGTATTTCTTGAAATACTTTCAATTTTAGATTGTTGTTAGATTGATATATTTAGAAAGATAGGCATACAAATGTGTATATATACTAACCTAATAATCCCAAATTCACACAAGGGGAAAGTTATCAACTATAAAACAAAAGAAAAAGTATAAAAGAACTTTTTAGGGTTCAAACATGGTGGGGTATCCCATTTGAAACATGTGGACTAACTCCTAGGACTCCCAAATTCATTTTTTTTCAACTTTAGACTTATGACATGTTTAGATTTTTATTTTATTTTTCATGTCAAATGAAATAAATTTGCTTCAAATTTTATACAAACATCCAAGTATCTATTATTTTCACTTATGAAAGTAAAAATGGTAATATTTATCCAAGGTGGGCCATGGTCTATCAATGGCGCAAAATTCCTAGAAACTTCATTTTTTGAAACTTTGTACATCAAAATAAGGCAATTGGTTTCTGTCACACTTGAACATTTTACATACATTAATAGCTAAGGTGTTTGTGGTAAAAATTTTGAAACAAAATAAATTGTTTAGACATTCCTTATGAATCTTTGCACTAGTAGATATCTTGTTGTTTGCAACCATTCCTTGTGTGACTATGTGTGACTAAATGTCACCTATGACTGCAAATGGTTGCTTATGCAACTATTTTTCAAATTTGGGTGGATTTTTGGTCTTCCTTTCAACTAATTGCAACTATGACTTATTTCATCTTTCCAATAAGTTGATTTTCATGATGTTTTTACACATCGTATATATGTTTTGTTGCACATGCAACCAAAATAGTCACATTATAGTTGCATAAAGTACGTATGTTACCTAATAATTACACATATAATAGTACATACATACTTATATGTATATACACCTACTAGGTACCTACCTACCTACCTACCTATCACTAGTAAAAAATGTTTTTCTTAAAATTAAAACATTTTCAAGTAAATGTGATTTATAACTATGTTGCAACTAAAATTACATTATTTTAAAATTGAATGATGGCAATTACCAATGAAGTCAACTCATCAACTAAATTGGTATATAATTGAAAGCAATTTTCAACTAGGTGGTGTTTTGCCAAATATTCCATTGAATATTCATGACATCAACAATGTTTATAAGTTGAAATGCCTACTACATTGATATATAGTGAAAAATATTTCTTGAATAAATTTTCATTCTTGGAATATTCTTAACATTTAAGGTTCTTTAATTGGCACATAGTCAAGATGTTAACCAATGTTCAATTACTTTGGTAATGCCATCAACACGTGCATGGATGATAAAATGTATTAAAGGATGGATGAAATGTAATTTCATTTGCAACTTTGTTGCAACTATCTTTCAACTCAATTACACAACAATAAGTGACTTTGTTTTTATACATATCATATATGTTAAAATTTATACTAAAATATGATAAACATTAAATCACATGAAAATTTTATTTGTATAAATGAATAGTTATGTGTGACATGATTTTTGTAATGCATATAAATTTTGAATAAATTCTCTTGAATAGAAATTAGTAATTTGGTTTTGTATATGTTCATACATGTAATATTTTATTATTATGTTGGCCAAATTTAGTTTATGACATATCAAGTAATGATATATAATTAATGATAATTAAATTGTGATATTTTAATGTTCATTCATTTTTTCATGTGATAGTTTAATATTTATTAAAATTTATGATAAAATTTGATTAAACATTAAATTATATGTATTTTTTATTTATAGAAGTGAATGGTTATGTATGATTTATTTTTTAATGCATTCAAAAATAATATTCAATTTTGAAATAATTTTTTTAATTTTGAGATATAAATTGATAATATTGCATGTGTTCAATATATATATATAATTTATTTTTGTGTAAATCAAATTTAGTTTTCAACATTTGAAGTGATTGTAGATAATTTATATTTTTATGGAACTCTAATGTTTATTCATTTTTATACATATGATAATTTCATATTTGTTTAAAATTTTATCAATATTCATTAAATTTAAATTATATGTAAATTTGATTTATAAAAACGAACTTTTGGTAAGATGCAAATTTTTCATTTAACTAATAATAAATAATAACAACAACAACAAAAAATTAAAGCATTAGTTAAAATATTATGTATTGAAATATTAGTTAGACTAATATGTATGTTAATAGGGTTTTCAATTACTTTACTTTTGAAGTTGATATAAGAGCTTTGAATAGGTTCTAATGATATTCTTCATTAGGTTTTGTGTCGTAGTTTGTTTATGTCCCTTATTAGAATATTCCAATATATTACAATAATTCTAAATTATTTTACTTCATAAACAAACCAAAGAAAAACAATGTAAAAAGATATTTCCTTTTTTCCCACTACAACAAAAGGTGTCCCTATACGCCAAGTGATTTCATTGGATTCCAAGAGAATTTATTGGTTGTAGTGAATAGGGATTAGTGAAGAAGCAATGAATTCACTTATATAGTGAATGGGGATTAGTGAACTACACCCATATTTTGTAGTAGTGTCCTAGTTGAAGGAAACAACACAAAAACATGTCCCAAACCAAAATGTTATCCAATTTAAATACCAATCTTCTTATATACCTTAGTATTTTTTTTAAAATGATAATTAGATGATATTAGATGAGATAGACAACTAGTTTTCCTCATAAATTCATTTAAAAAATTAATGAAGTAGACATGTATGAAATTACAACATAAAGATGATTGCATATTAGAAGGCATCACTTAAAAACCCATCTACTTTCTTTTTGATATAATATACTTAACACATACTTGAACCAAATATTATAGTATCAAAATTAAGCTTTAAAAGTTACTTACATTTAGAAAAATCTATTTAAAACCTACTTTTACAATGTGAAATTTCAAAATTAATGCATAATAATGAAGAAATATCTTGTTCATAATCATTCAATTAAAAAAAATGCATGTATAATAATTTTGTGATGGGTTTCGGTTCTATTTTTCTGTTAGTTTGACAAGTAGACTACCAAGTACATTTTGTTGTATATTTTAACTTGTTTTCACCCTCAAAATCAATAAAAAATGAAGAAAATATGGGCATTGAAAATAAGCGAGATAAGTGTTTATGTCGTAACCTTAGTCTTGGGCTTGCAATTGAGACAATGGATTGTAAGGTTGCAGGCCAAAAGGGAGACCTGAAAATCACATCATATGCTCCCGGGAATGCAAAGAGTGTGAGGGAATCAACCTTCACACTCCCAAGTGAACTCCCATGGTGGGAATTGGACTCCCAAATGGACTCCCAAAACTTCAAAGAGCGATATTAGGGGTCAAAACTCAATGGTTTATGGCGTTCTTCATATTATCGGAAAGCTCTTGGAATGTGGATGTTTAAAATGGGCTCGCATTGCTCGTTTGGACATTTGAAACACAAGTTATGGCCAAAAGAAGGGCTGGAAGTCAAACTAGCAGTTTGACTCCCGACCACAAATAGTCGGGAACTTGTCTGTAGAGAGCGTGCGACATACCGTTGAAAAGCTCTCGATTAGAGTTACAACTTTGTTTTAAACCACATCTCGATTGGAAGTTTGCTTACAAACTTATGGGGCTCCAAAGTTGCAGGAGTCCCCATTTGGGAGTCCTGGGACAAAAAGTCATTTGGATGTGGACCCCATGGCCAGCCACATAATATACTATAAGGGGAAGGTGGTGGCTTCCCCCAAGTTTGAGTTGTGCTGAATCTTGTATGTTCGTGTTGCCCGTGACTCGTCCTAGCACCAAAAGTGCTCCAACTACACACTAACCACCTTGCGTGGGTTTTGTGTAGGCCCGTGTGAGTGAATGAAACTTGTCAACTCTTCCTAGTCCCATCTCGAAGCTCCAGCACGCCCCTCTACCCCTCAAAGTGCTGTGAGCCAAGGAGCATGCCCCAACTCCCCCTTCTTTCGTTGTTTTTTACTTGGACTCACATTTGAATCCCTCAAGGAGTTGGGAGTGCGTCAATTTGATCATAGGCCTAATTCACACATTCCAATTTAGTGCATTTGTACTCTTTATGGTTTTTCTTTATTGGTTCTTTGTGTTTGAAGCTTAAAAAAATAATGTAAACTTTAACTTAGTGCACATGTAGCCTTTTAGATCACTCAAATTGAACACAAAATAAATAAGATATGACATTATAAAATAATGGGTCATTTTTGGAATAAACACATTATCTGATTTTGACATGTTTTATGTTTTTTTTTTGTTGCTCCTTTGCTTTTGGAGCTTAAAGAGATAATGTAGAGCTTACCTTGACATTTCCATAGCTTTTTATATCATTCAAATCAGACAAGAAACGAGATAGATCTATAAGTTTTTACTTCTAGGCCTATGTGTGTTATTAAGCTCATCTTCCCATGGTGGCAACTAAAATATTTGTCCCATATTGTTTGGCTTCCATTTTGATAATCCAAACTATGTATAAGCAAATGCACTAAAATGATGGGGAATCAAAGTAAACATGAAAATGAAATAGCCATTTGGGATGAACAAACAAAAAAGGCTCGACTTTCAAGGCTAAATTAAATGAAATAAGATTTTATTTGTATCTTAGGTATTGGCCTAACCTAATGCCTATTGTTTGGCTTCCATTTTGAAGACTAGGGGGCCTAGGTTTAGACCTAACCCATCCCTAGGTAAGTGGTTACCTATGATTAGGAACCACGTACATCTATAAAATTAGGTTATGCCAAGTGGCATTAAACAATTAGTCCACCCCAAACCCTATTAAATTACAATAGATGATCCCACCATTGGCCAAATGCATTGACCATTGTAGTTGCAACATAATTTACCTCTTGATTTAATCTCTATTATGACCAATCCATGGTGGAATGCTTTAAATGTGCCACATGTCACCACAACATTGGTTAAATTGACATAGTTGAAAATTGTCATTGAATATTTTGTTAATGTCCTATGTAATCAATAGATGAAGTTCATCCGCTAGTTGAAGGAAGACAACAACATCTCATGACTAGGTTGGTAAGGTAGTTTGCAATCAGAATGATTAATGATGGTTATTGATGTGGTGTTGACACATGGCAAACACTTTCAACTAGAATGTCATTGTGTACTTGTTAACTTTTTTGGTAAATAATTGAGAAAAATATTCTTTCAATTGCAAAAAATACTTTGTAATTATTTTTGTCATTTTTAACTATGTTTTATAGTTAAGATGTAGATGAAAACATAGTTGCAAAAGGGGGGGTTTTCTACTAGTGCATGTACATACACCCTACATACCTATCTATTATGTACATACCCACCTATTTAATTACTAGGTACCTACCTACCTACCTACCTACCTACTTACTTACTATGTACATACACCCTACATACCTACCTATTATATACATACTTACATGTTTAATTACTAGGTACCTACCTACCTACCTATGTACTATTTATCTACCTATCTATCTAGCTATTTACTAGGCACCTACATACATATATACCTACATATCCACTAACTACCTAAAAGGTTATTTAATTATAAATAAGCATTTAAAGGCTATTTAAATATGTATTTAAAATAAATTATTATGTAGAGGCTATTTAAATATTTACTTAAAATAAACATGATCTTAATAGGTATCTAGTAAGAACTTATGCTACTTAGTAGGTAGGCTATGTAATAGTATGTGATAGGGAATAGTTACGACCATGTTACAACTATGCGACTAAGTTGCAACTAAAGTTTTGTCCCATATTTTTTTTCTTCCCTTTCAAATTTACAAACTATATTAGTAGGTTGGTTTGGTGTAGTAAACACATTCAATAATTTCAAATGCCATTTGGGAGGAGTTAATCACATAGGCTCCACCCAAAAGTCTAAACTTAAAATAAATAAATAAATTTGTAAAATTTTTAGACCTAAACCTACCTACCTACCTACCTAGGTTAAACCTATGGCTAGGTGGCTTAGGCTTAGTCTAGGTGCCACATGGCCTATTGTAAACAACCTAGCCCAAAATTAGGCTAGGTACCTTTAGCATTTAGCTAGGCTAGGTGGCCTAACCTAAGCCTAGCCTAGGTGCCATGTGGCCTATCATAAGTGGTCCAACCTTAAATTAACACTAAATGATTATAGGGCATTCTTGAATTGCCATGTGGCTTAATTTTAAGCCACTACATGGCAAAACTTAGTGCTTTAATTGGATGGTTGAAAAAAATAATTATAAAAAGATTATAAAAATTATATATATAATTGTTCTGAAGAATATTTTGAATTTTTTTAATGATGCCATGTGTCACATTATTAGGCTACCATGTGAACATATTGGTGTGCATTGTAGTCACATGTGTAATCACAAGAATTCTTCCCTGGATATGTATAAAATTTCCATATTCATATTCTACAAAAAAATATTTCATCCGTCATCTTAAATTAGCAATTGTTTGAAACTTGTCATTTGTTACTATGTTGATTTTTAGTTGCAAATGTCACTTGCAATTAAAATTTAATCGCAAACAATGCTTTTTCTACTAGCATTGAATTTTTTTCTTTTCATGAAACAAAATTTTTAAAAGTTTTCTAAATTTTATGAAGAATATTTAAACTTGTTCAATTTTGAAATGTTATGCATAAAATAGTACCTTCACAATGTATGTATTTATGAAAAATAAAATTTCAATTTGAATGTGCCATTAAGTTTCAATGATAGGTTCAAATGAAGGGGTCCATTAGATGTTTAATGAAATAGTCCTTTATGGTACCCCAACCATGCTTTGACCTTTTACCTTGGGATTACTTTACAATAAGCAATTGAACACTCCAAACAAATAATAAGTGTCCTTGAATCAAAACAAACACCCCATAATGGCAATATGTGGGTTATATAGTTACCTTCCTTCCCTTAGTTTCAACATTGGTGTAGACTATCCCAGGAGGATAGGTTGCCTTTGCCACTTGAAGTTGTTGCCCCTAATTGTTGTTACCCTCCATATTGTTGCACCTATTGTCTAGTGGTCATTTATAAGAAAATGAATGGAAAAAAAAGAAAATTGTGAGCTATAATATTGTATATTAACCAACACTAATTACATGTAAATACATAAATAAAATAAAATCTAGAAAAAATGAAAATAACATACAATGCAACAACCCTACTTGGGAATACATTCCTCCTTGCATTTCCAACCACCCAAGTACATCACCATTCCTCACTAAATTCTATACAATTCCCAAAAGTATCATAAGAAAGAATGTGCATTTCACACCAAAACAACTAAAGAAAATAAGACTATCCAAGTTCTTCTCCAACAAACATAGCAAAAACGAGGCATAATTTGAAGAGGTTCCCCACCACCCATATACATATGGGTTTTCCTTATCCCTTCCCATATTTCATCACTTTATTTTTTAAAGTCAATCTACCAACTCCTCTTTTAGAACAATCTTTAAATATTCTACTAAATTAACAAAAATATTTCCCACATGCCCACTAGAAGTTATGTCAAAACAATAAAGTTAATTTTCAAACATTCTTACTACTATTAGTAAATTAGAGTTATTGGATTTTACCACGATAATTTGATTATTGTGTTGTTCAAAATAATCCAATGACTAATTATCATCAAGTAACAAAATAAAACAAATAATATCAACATTATTTGAACTTATGAGTTCTTGTAAATATGTCAAAAAGGATTGGTTATGTTTAAAGTGCCTATTACCCCATTTTTACCCAAGTTTACAATTCATGTGGCCATTTTGTTATGATTTATTATGGTTTATATGCTAGTTATTTGAACTTTAAATTTATAAAGTAGGTTTGCAATTCATGTGGCCTTTCTATTTTGATCCATTTTGGTTTGTATGGTGGTTATTTGAACCTAAAACTTGTAATGTAGGATTGCAACTCATTTGGGCTTTATGTTTTGATCCATTTTATTTTAAATGATGGTTATTTGAACATGAAACTTGTAGGGTAGGTCTACAAGTCATGTGAGTTTTCTATTTTGACCCATTATGGTATGTATGAGTAACTAATTGAACCCAAAACTTGATTGAATGTCTCTAACTCATTTCACTACCCAATATAACTTTTTTTGGCTTTGTATGCTTGGAAATCCAAAACAAATTGACCAAATCCAATGACCAATTGTTTGAAATCTAAAAAATGGTTTATAGACCTAATGACCAAACTATCCAAATCTAAAAATAGTTTTGAATTTCCAAATATTGAGTTTGTGATTCAGTTTGAGGCAATATGGTTGTCTTGGTTTGTGTGTGTGATTATAGGGACTTCATGATAGCCATAGAGATCACAGAGAATGATGATTGGAATCAAACACAATAGTTTGAATCTATTGTTTTGCACATGACAAAGGCACCTCAAAAAGAAAACTAGTGAAAATTTTCCACAACACCATGACCACATTTTATATAACCACAAATTTTGCAACATACAACATAGGTAAGAAACAAGTGATGTACTTGATTCCTAAGGCAACATGGACATGAATGTATGCTTATTACCAAACAAAGTAACCAAATTTGGTGTTTGCAGAAGAGACATCGAAAAATTACCTGCATGACAATTTGAAGGAATTGAAAACAATAAACTTTAATGAAGAAAGGTTTGAAAGGGCAACATTTTAATGTGATGAAATGTTGGGACATTTGAACTTGTTATAAATGAATATGCTTCCAAAAATGTTTTGAAAGATGTTAAATATGATGGATGTCATATATAGGACGTTAAAATATCTAGGACAAAAACTCCCTTTAATTCCCTTAAATCTAAAGGTTTCCACCTATCCTCAATGCATTTAAAAACTTTAAACCATTTGTAAATGATGATGACCAAATGATGTTTAAAGTAGAAATCTTGAAGAACCAATCAAAGGGCACGACAATAGTGGTAGATTTTTTTGCCTCCACCTAAGTTGAGATTTGAAATGATTTCGTAATGGGCAAATGAAAATCAACATGAATGGAAAAGAAAGGTGAAAATCAAAAATTTGAAAGCGGCTAAAAATCTAAGCTTTATATCAAAGGAGGAATTTACATTGAAGGTTAAAACAATTTTGGACATGTAAGTAGAACCCTCACTATTAACCATGTGTAGCTAGGCTAGGATTTTGGTCCCAAACAACCTCATTTTTGAGGTCCATCCACCTCCTATGTGGGAAGTTAGTGAAGAGAATTATCATTTGGAAGAAATGCATATACTTTGGAGTTGTTGAATTAAACCTCTTCATGACGCATCTCCATTTTCTTTTTAGCCCACTAATCCCCCACTCCATTTGCATTCTAGATAATGCATGAATTTTGGTGAATGTTCACATTGCAACATGGTTTGCATTCAACCCATTGTGTTATCATGTGCATAATAAACATCTTTTCACCCATGTACAATAGATCTCCCAGAAAAATTCAAAATAATAATTTCCATGTGTGAAATATTTGTGCAAGTATCGATATACACTTATGTCATGATTTGTTCACATCATGATGGGATAGTCAATGTCTATGTATATGAAAAAACCATGATGATTGAAAATGACTATGTTGTTCATTGCATCCTCTTTCAACCATTGAACCAAGTTTTGTGTGTTTCAATTTTCCAAGGTTGTCAAATCTCAACCAAGGTCCTATCTATGAACCCAATATATCCTCGCAAATCTTACAATTAGGTACCCAATTCAAGTTTTTCTTCAAGTGTCAACCAATGGCTCTTGACCACAAATGCATCATAAATGTATGATGGAATGAATAATAAATCATCAAAAAAAGTCAACTTTGACCAATTCCACAAGTGAAATCATCATGCATGGTTAGACCTTACATCCTAACCTTTGAAATTTTATTAAAATGATTAAACCCTAAATTTTTAATGAAAATTTTGAAATCAAAGAAAAAAAATCAAACCCTAAACCTAATCCTAAAATAACAACTAAATGACTAAACCTTAAACTTTAGATGAAAATTTTGAAACCAATTTTTTAAAAATCCACTATGAGAAATCATGTCTGTTGAGACCACGTTGCACTACAACTAAAGCTCAAAAACCACTAAAGTACAACAGTGTTGCAACTACATCCTACAAAGTGCAATTCCTATGCAATTATACTTTATAAATACAATGATTTAACAAATAAAATTTCACATAAAAAATGAACTAGTTGTTTTATAGTTGCACTATAGTTCTACATGTGTTTCATATATAATAATTTATAAACATCATATTTATGCATGTAGTCAATTATGTTTGACTTTTTGAGGAGTTGCATTGTAATCATAATGTGTAACTAAGTTATGACTGTTAAAAACAAACTACACATTGAATAATTTTTTTGCAATTAACAAATAACTTTCATACATGATTACACCATGTGTCCACATTCCCACCGTTAATGAGGTATAAGCTCTATAACCAATTTTCAACTATGAAAATTATTTGTGTAATTGGTTCACCATTATGTTGCCACTAAATGGCCACTATTGTACTACTAGTGCCACTATTCTACCACCATTGTGCCACAACTATGCTACTACGTGGCCACCTGGATGCCACTAATTGCTACATATGTGTCATTATGGGGCCATAATATTGGCAATGTTTTACAATCGGATGGTCATTGCAATGCCATTATTTGGCCACTAATAAGTACTACCAATTCACTATCCATATAAAGTGTAAATTTGTAGAACTCAAATTGGATCCCAATGCTACATAAACTATATTGAAATATTTATATTGTAGGTACATCAAGGTATTAAAGCTTATACACCTAGATTTTTTTCTAGACTACATGAACAAGTGCAAAATTGATAATAGCTGATTCTTTTGTAGATAGTTCCTTGGTACCCACAAGGGTTGCATTATAAATAGTTCAACAAATATTAATTTGTGGCTTAATTTATTTAATTACTATGAACCAAAAACTAGATTAAATAATTAACCTTGAATCTAAATTAATCAATATAATTCAAACAATTTGTGAAATTAAAAATAATGTGTATATTATATTAAACATTCATTAAGGGTTATGGATATGTCTATATATACCTTGATGTTTTTACTCAAACTCATATTTAATATCTAAAATTCCATAATGAATTATTTGTTAATAATTTATTAATTATTAATTAATATGTAATATATTCAATTACTGCGATTAATTGATAAAATTTAAATAATTATTTTGGTAATTAATTCAGATTTTAGTAAATTTTGGTAATTGATATAACTCAATATCTAAAACTGGATGAATAATTATCAAATAATTAATTATTTAAACTCACTAACTAACTAATTAAATTTTATCAAGTAATTAAATTAATTTACATAATATTTTTATTTATTTAGGTGAGTAATTATTGAATTTTATTAAATTTAAATCATCAAATATCAAAATTATTATTTTGATAATTAGTTATTTGAATTAATTAACTAACTAATTATTTTAATCATATTTAATTAAAATAATCAATCTACATAATTAATTATGATATATATAATTCAAATAATTATAAAATTAAAATCAAACATGAAGCGTGCGGGGAATGTTTTTTGTAATTGCAACTCAATTGCAACTTAGATGCAACTAAAAGATTTAAACAATGTGTTTTGTCTTCAAGATCGCATCTCATAAACTATATAAAGGATTTTTTTCTTTTATTTTTATATTAAAATACATGTGCCATGTTGGGATGGGTTCATAAAAGCTTAACCCTAAAGGCAAAACAAAATTCAAATTATGTGGCTAGTATTTAATTCACCCACCTTTCTACTTAAATAAGTAGGTAGGTAAGTAGGCAAGTTGGTATATAGGAGCTACCAACTTACCTACCTATGGTTATGTACCGACCTATTTAGGTAGGTATATATATATTTCAAATTTCAATTAATATGCCACATGGCAACTTTTGATTATGTCACATGTCATAGTCTAAGACCATATAAAATGAATAATCATAATGGATGATGGATGTCAATATATATTTTTAATTCACTAAAAACCCCTCACAGTGTTAAATTTTGATGAATGGATGAAAAATGATGTCAACATGATATTATGGTTGTAGTCATAGGGGAATTGCATAGTAGTTGAAAAGGAGTTGTTGTGATTGAATTGTAATTATGGAGTTGCAATTAAGTTACAATAGAGTGTAATCGTATATATGGTAAGTTGCATCTTTTGTGATTCATTCAACTTGTCCAATAGCATTAATGGGTGTAGAAATACAATGAGTTGCAAATGGTCATTGTAACTCAAAAACTAAAATGCAAGCCCAATTGCAAAACACCCTTTTTTCTCACAATGATCAGACCCTAACCCTAACCCTAAACAACAACTGAACTTGTTGAAACCTTAAACGTTATATGAAGAAATTGAAACCAAAATTAAAAATCAAATCCTAAACTTTAACCCTAACCTAAAAACAACTATAATGACCAAACCCTAAACCCTTGACAAAGAAATTTAACCCAAAAAAAAAATCAGATCCTAAAACTTAACCTTAAAAGATAAAATAAAAGGTTCATATGTAAGTCGTTCATGAGTTGAGATTGCAAGGACCACTTGAAATGCCAAATCATTAGATTTTGCCAATATGAACTTGATCAATTCTTGAATACTTGTGTGACTTGCATTTGTAGCCAAGATGTTTCAAATGCCAACCATTGGGTCCACACATTGCTTTGTCCTTCCTCCATTTCATGTGAATTGAAAAAATCATGAAAACTACAAACAACCACCATGTAATGAAAAATAGCCATGTCCTCCTACTCCATATACTTCAATATATTTTCATCACTTGAAATAAAGTAAAATGATTGCCATTAAAAAGGAAGCATAGCTCTCACTTAAAGAAGACATCTTTTGCTTTTAAATGAAAATGAAAAAAGAAAATGTTTGGAAGGAGTTTCTCCTTTTATGGCCATCACAAGAATCTTAATCTAGATCTTAAAATCTTGCATTCCATTTAACCTACAAGTAAGTTCATTCCTTTGGGGCTATTTTTTATTTCATCATTCTACATACACTAAAAGAACCTTAAATTACATTTTAAAGCATAAATTTATCATTAATTTGATTCCATGTTACCCACCTTAACCTCATAATTTCATTATTTCAACCTTAATATAAAAAACCTCTTCAACCTCTAAAAATCAATTCCCAATTTGAGAACCCAAACCCTAAGGCCTAATTAAGATTAAAACCAAAATCCCATAGCCCTAACCTTAACCCTAAATCCTAAAACCAAAAGTCCTAAACCCCAACCCCTAAATTCAAAACCCAAATCCTTACAAATTAAACTTTTAAAATATTAAAGACAAACTTTTAAAAATAACCCTACAAATTAAATGCAAAAAATGAAACTCTAAAAATACCAAACCCAAACCTTGAAACCTAAACCCAAAACTCCAACCCCAAAACTTAAAAGACTAAACCTTTAAAATACCAACCAAAGACCCTAAACTCAAAACTCCAACCCCAAAACTATGAAAGTGAAACCCTAAAAACATGAAACACAAACCTTAAAATTAAGAACCTTATACCTTATAAAACAAAACCCAAAACTCCAAAAGCAAAACTTTAAATTTTAAACCCTAAAAATACCAAACATAAACCCAAAAACTAGGAAAGAAAAAGAAGACCTTAAACCTTTTACCTATAACCTTTATCCTATATTATGAAGCCATGTAGCCATGTAGCCATGTAGCCCTAGCCCTAGTCCCTTAATCCCCATAGCCATGGAGGTGGATAGCTTGACAATGGAAAAAAATTGTTTTGGTACCCCCTTGGGGGAGAGTTCATTTTGAATTTAGAAAGATGGTGCCTTCTTTTAATGACTTTATGAATAACAATGAACACAACATGAGAACAAAAAAGGACAATCAAAGTGGGCTCCACGAGCGCATTAGTTTATGGAGAACTTTAATGTGCTAAGAATTCAATACTGTGCTAAAGGACATGTTCCAAGTATCATTAAACCTAGGTTGGATGAACATTAATGAAGATTTGAAGGTTTAGTCTTTTGATTTAGTTTCTGGGTTTTGGGAGGTATATTATAGTGTTGTGCGAGTATTGAAAGACCATGCAATCCTAGGTATTATATATTTATAACTTTGATTACCCTTCCCAGTTTTGAATTTTTAAGAGGATGTTCTAAAACCTATGGGTATAGTTCAACTTTCTTTTCCAAACTCATGGTAGTTATTGGGTATAGGGTTTAGGGTTATTGAAGTGGATGTAATTTTTGGTATGGTTAGGATTTAAGATTATGATTTCAAAAGTTATCATTTATTTCAAATTGACATGGATTTCATCATTTAACTTTTCTACGCATCATAAATGTTTCACATACTTATAAATAGACAACAAAAAAATGTTAAAGTGCATATTGCATATGTGCACAATGCATAATGTGTTTGTAACCAAAAATGATATAGAAGTTTTGATCTATAAGCTCAAAGTTTTAACATCCTATGATCATCCTTGAAGATGACTTTTTATTCAAGGTTGTGAGTGCATCCAACTTTATGAAATATTTCCTTATAAAGGGCTTTTTGTGTATGATTGACAACATAGAAACAAAAAACCCAAACAACAACCTCTATAAACAACCAAAAATAACCAACACAAAACTAAAATAAAAATACTCACAAAAACAATAAAGACCCAAAACACAAACTCAAGACTCACAAAAACTACAACGAACTTACCCATAGTAGACACAATGGATAAAATTGGACAAAATTAACTATAAGTGGACATAATAAATATAAATGGACATAATGACATAATTGGACAAAATGGACAAAATGGATAGAAATGCCAAAATGGACACCAAATGGATATAATGAACAATTAATTTGTCACTTATAAAGAAACAAATCTCAAACTTATGGGGAGTGGTAGAATAAAATAATTCAAACCTTCAAAAACTTAACTCACATGCATATGACAAAACAACACAAACATTTACCTCAACCAATGTTCATGACAAGCAACACACACATAATTGACATCAAATGACATGCACATTATAAAATGAAAAGCATCAAAACCAACAAATAGCTTGAAAATGACAAGACATGGATAACATAATGCAATTGACCAACAAAAGACATGTGGGAAAAAATAAAACAAAACAAAATTGACCTTGAATTGCCCAACCATGTCTAAAGACGATCAAGGATCTTCAAATTCATGGCCATGTCATCATAACATTATTGCAGAAAACAAGAAAATGATTTCTAATGCATATCACTTGTCAGGTTGAATGTTGAATTTGCATTGCCAATAGTTCATATGCACCTCTACCGTAACTACAAACACAAACCCACCATCAAAACATTTTTACAAAAACTTCATGCACATGAAATAAGAAGAAAAAAAAAACTAAAATGAGTAAGGTCAAAAGATCAAAAAGTATAAAATCAAGGTCTTATTCAAAAAGGCCTCATTTCTCAAAATTTTACTATTTTCTTCAATTATTATAGGCTGCAAAGAAATAAAATTAATCATATTCATAAGCTTGCAAGCCCCATCACAACCAACATAAGTGTCATCATGCCAACTTTTGATCATCAAAATGAGACAATCTAAAATTTCAATTTTCAATCCCCAATCCTAGCCACCAAAGCTTTGTGATGACAGTAACAACATTAAAGATTCGATCTATCTCAAATGTGACCCTACAATGCTAAACATTTAATGAACTAAGAAAAAAACATGTGTAAATTGTAATTCTTGTGATCTATTGATCCCATGGGTAACCATTAAAATAATTATAACTCATTCTTCAAGTTGAAATGATTACATCATTAGTCAACATAACTTGCCCAAAGAAGAAATCATCATCTTTAGTCGTTATTAGTTTTGTAGGTTCCTCAACATGGTTTAAATGATTGTACATTTACAATAACAAAGGCCACACCATTTTAAGATCGTTTTTTGTAACAATTTTAACAACAATTGAACTTCGCATGAGGTCCCAAATACATTTCATGTTCTTCTAATGAGGGTCAAGGGTCAAACCATGTTAATAGAAGCCAATGTGATTACTTTAAAAGGACGTCGAGTCATTTTTTAATCCTTTTCATTTTTTCACATGAATTTTTTTTGAATGAAATCTTTTGCAACTTGTTATTAAAAAGACATTTAGTTGCTTCAATATAACACATTTTTTTATTAATCATTGTTGAATAAATATGATTTTTTCAAAGTGTGCAAAATTTTCTTTAAAAAATTTATCATAATTTGAAATCATACAAACATATGCTAACTAGTTTTGGTTTTAGTTTTTTGCATTATAATCTACAACTTTTTTATATATGTCATGCACATTACACCCCATTTAATCATGATAAATGATTCTTGAAATTTTTAATTTTATAACAAACATATTCTAAATTTTAATATTTTAAAATTCCATAACCTTTAAATTGTGAGTGTTTTTTGAGTGAAAGTAGGATACTATCATCTAATTTTTTTTACCATCAAGATCTTTTTATTAAACGAATCCTTTACTTTAGTTCTTTGTAAAATTGATTGTTTCTAAAGCAAATGTTATTAAGTTCAAAAGTCTTCAACTAAAATTAAAACCCAAAATTAACATGACATTAAATTGGCAACACATAAATATATGTAATAACGTTAGTAGTTTTGGTGGTTGTCCAACATGGTTTTTAGCTGCTTTAACTACGATCACACCCCCAAGCATGATTTTTAGCATGTTTTGGGCCTTAGAATGATTATAAGTCATTCAAAAGGCCAAGAATGGCATCAATATCCCCACAACTTACACCATCATCCTTTGTTTATGTTCTTGCAATTTTCAATTAAATTCATTACATATTAGTTGTTGATTCAAAGCTTCAACATTGGTCATACCAAATTTCATAACAATGCACAAAGTGAAAATAAATAAAAAGCATCTAACAACAACCAATACCCTTGGTTTGCTTGAAACACATGGCTTGACACTTGAAAACAATGTATTGGTAATTACTTGAGCCACAACCCAAGTTTGGCCCACTTGCACATTGGAAGACAAGGGTAAAACTTGCTACCATCCATAACATATAGATATTGGATTTTGGTATTCAAGAATTTTTTGAAATAAGATAACTCTTGAAGCAAATCATGTCTTCAAAGGAGTTCTGAACATTTTCATTAGTTGCCCTACAATGATATAAGCATCCCAAATTTTTAGTCCAAGTAAAGGCTTTTTGCAATGATGTTCAAGTAGATTTTAAACTCATTTATGAAAACCATGACATACTTTAGCATCATCAATGGCATATTGACCTACCTTTGACATTGCATGGCCAAAACACAATTTTCCAAATGGGGTAGGTAATTGAAGGAGAGAACAATAAACTATAGATTTCAAAGCATTGGTCAATGTGTCCAAATTCAAGCCTTTTTGTTTTTACATAGGTAATGATTTTTTCAAGCAAACCAAATGAATATAATCTAAATTCAGTTAACATGGTTGCTCTAGTTATATTTTGATCCTTAAAACGCCAATAATTGTAGGGGTGGGCTCCCAAAAATTGTTGATAAATCTAACAACCATAACAAATATGTTGTTATGAATCCAAAATGCAACTTCCAAAGATCAAAAGAGGTTGTACATGTAATACAAGAAGCAAAAGCATATTTCTGTTTAATTTTTGTCACAATATTTGGAATGATTTCATTTGTTAGCTGTTGTCAAAATGGAAAATGTACTTGCTTACATTAATGGAGAACTAATGCCTTAGTCATGGATTTTCAATGGACGATAAAGGACAATATTCTTTCACAATGTACAATATTTAGTCCTCCAAAAAATCATATTGGGTTGGGTTAAATTTAGTATAAGGTTAGCGACTACAAAAAAATTGCAATATAAAAAGGAGGGATAATTTTTCTCTTCATTGCAACTTAGTTTTCATTGATAGTTTCCAAAATTTTCTGCAACAAAAATAATCCCCACCTCTTATACACCTTGGGATGTTCATTAAAAACATGTTTTTCCAATGAACTTGTGCCATAGTTTTTGTATAACTTATAAACCTTTTATTCTTCCCTTGGGGACATTTTTTAACATCAATTTGCATTGTAAAAGGGTGGCCCATGCATAACGAATCATAACATTTGGTGGATTGCAAAAAAATATTGTAGCAACACCATTAATAATAAAAAATGCAATAAAACAGGTAACACAATTTTCATTAAGTTGGAATTGTGGAATGAAAACTTGCCAAACTAATTCCATATCATGATTAATTGCCTCTTTTAATCCAATTGGGGGTGGTCTGATTGGGACATTAATTGATGACGTAAATTCATCGTCTTCATGTATAACCTAAAATGTTGCACTTCTTGATGCCATCCTTTTAGTTTCATGCATAAAACATTGAAAAAATATGAAAACATATCCTAGTGAACATGTGTTTAAGGTAATGTGTTTTGTCAAGTTGGAAACCTTGTGAACATGGGTTTAATGTGAGGTGAAGTTTTAGGGTTAGGGTTGTATGTTTTGCCAAGTTTGGTTCATAAAAAAATCAAACATGTCAATAGAGGTAGCTTTGTGTAATACTTTGCAAGGATTCACATAAACATAATGACCTAAAGCAAATAAAACAACATAATTTTTAACGTGTGGAATACATTTACCTTGAAGTTATGAAGTGCAAGTGTAACACAAGCATGATGAAATGACAACGAATTAAAAGATAACAACAATTAAATTGTAGTTCTTACAAGCAAAAACAAAACTACAAAAAAACAAAAACAAAAAGGAGACAAACACTTGCCTCAAACATGAGCAAGCACAAGCATAACAAACAAAAAATCATGCAAAAAACAAAAACAAAAAGAGATGATGGTGAAAACTTACCTTGATGAAGCTAAAATTGTGAAGTGCAAGTGTAACATTTAAAAATAAAAGTGTTATTGCAAAGCAAAATGTAATTGGGTTCCCACAAATACAAAAACCCTGAGAATCAAAGAGGCATTGCAGAGTGCAACTATAAAAGCTTCAAAGTGAAAGGGCCTTTTGTTGCAAAATGCAAACTCAAAACCTTAAAAATGAAAAAGTTGTTACAAAGCCACGACTTGGCACTTACATTTGAAAAGATGTGATAGGATGACGGAAACAAACCATGTAGTGTTTAGGACAGGTGATATGTCCTGTGGTTTATAATTAGTGCAAAAAAAATGTGGTGTGCCACTTTGGGTTGGGATGAATTGGAGAAGAGGTAGAAGAATCCTTTATGGAGCTTGTTATGAAACATTTTGATGACACATTGGTGCCAAATTCTTCTCCTTGCAACTGCTATGTCATTTTTTATGGCTCAATTAAATGTAAATAAGATATTAGAAGGCATAGCAATTGGTTTTCATTGAACCTATTATCAAATCTTTTATCCTTTTGTGAATGCAGTGATTGGTGTGGGGTAAAATTCAAGAGGGTTTGATGAAGACATTTAATTGTAAGGAAAATAATGCATGGTTGTTTATAGGTCCTATCCTCCTATATATAATTACAAACATGGTGTGTGTGTGTGTGTGTGTGTGTGTGTGTTTTTGATGAATGTCTTTGATGAATGTCTTTCTTTCTTTTTGTCTGTCTAGAAGGAAGGACCCAAAGAAAGGACGGATGGGTCCGTCCTTCCAGTCAATGCGGTTAGAGCAGTTTGGAGGTATGACCCAAAGAAAGGATGGATGGGTCCTTCCTTCCAGGCAGCAGGGGGGGGCCAACAAGGGGGGGGGGGGCGGGCGGGGAAGGGGTGGGGGGGGGGTGTGAGCCATGGATTATAGCTCAACAATTAGTTAAACTTTAGTTCCATAATTTTCCATAATATTAATAATTTGAATGCTTATAAGCCTCGAAGTAGTGATTATTAACAGTTGAAACAACTTTTGTGATATTTCTAGGCATATAGTACTTTTTTATTTTAGTTGATGTAATGCTTAATTAGTTAAGGACTTAGTAAACCTTCTAAAGTACATTATCCTTTTTTAAGTTGTAGAGAGGGGAAAGGGGATGTAGAATTAAATGTGATTTATTGATATATAGGGAATACAAGCCCATAATTAACAATAACATTTCGCATGATAAAGTTGAGTTAGTCTGTAGAAGAATCTTCAAGCACTAATGATGTACTTGTAAAAATTTTAAGATGTAGTCCTAATACATATTTATTTAGTTTCACTTCTATTGGACTTTTAAATAGAATCAAAATCAAACTTAAGTAGCAACAATTCCGCCTAAGTAGCCTCAGGTGAATTACAACTGAATAACTCACTCAAAGGGTAGATCACAGTTGTAAAAATTCTAGGATGCGACGAATGGTGCGAGCGAGGTACTCGGCTCGATGCTCCAGGGGAAGTGGGTTGATCGGGCCTCATAGCCAACGATAATGGCCATCATCGGGAACCCACGTTCGACAATGGAGACGAACATCATCATTTTCGCACTAGCACTCTTCAAACCTTTCTGGCGTGGCTCCACGAGTAGGAACAAACTCCAAATAAATTGCTAAAGCATGTGGGTTAGGAGATAATCGACGATCCCATACCGAACGAATAACTTGAGTGCGCACCACTCTCCTAGGCGGTTCTTCTTCGCGCGGCCGTTGAGAAACATCCAAGTTAAGCGGTGTTTTTTCAAGCTCTTATTGTTGTACGGGTGCAACTGGAGGATTTGAAGGCGTAGCGTCATCATCCGCCATGACTAGTTGCACCTGCATCAACAAAAACCAAGAAGATAGTACGAATAAGGTGGTATTTGCATTTAGAAGGGGTTGAGGCCTTTTTATTTAACAAATTAGGGTAGGCGTAAGATGTGGGAGTGAGGGTGGAACCTCATGACAACTCAAACACCCTAGATCTAATGGATTCATCAAACCTTAAATTCAACGGTGGATCTAGAAGTATGCGAGAGTTTTTTGATGCAAATTGTAATTCCAATTTACTATGTACTACATGGTTAATTAGTGCATAATAAAGTAAATAGGTAGGGAATATCGAAGGAGTAAGTGGTACACAAGAATGTTACTTCAACCATTAAATTAATCAAGTAGGAATTCAAGGACTTTTCCTTGTTACTACTGATAAATTATCCTAGTAGTTAGTTACTTGAAATAATTAGGATGAAAAAGTAGGATGTGAGGGTCAACGGACGGAAAAGATAAGGATCAAGCTCAAGAGACCTCATCAAGATATCCAAGATAAGGGGGAGGATGGATCCTCCAATCTCATTAGTCATGAGGATTGTCATCCTCTTTGATTTGAGGATGGAATATCTTTTGTGTTTCATTGGGCCCAAGGATTTTCATCTTAATTTCAATTGGATGGCAATACATTCTCAAATCCTCATTGGCCCTTGAAGGATGAGGAGGCCATTGATTGGTGCAAAAGGATTTCGAAGCTCTCATTGGTCAAAGGGGACAAGCTCAAGGAGGGTCATGGAGGCTCACCAAGGAAGGGGGCATTGTGTGTATGTGGGAAGAAAAGAAGGAGGAGAATGAAGTGTGAGAAAGGTTGTCAGTCCTTGTGGAGGTGTTCATGAAAAGGTTATGAAAAAAATGAAGCATGGAATAGAGTTGTGTGTAGCAAGTAATCGTAATGAAGCCTCTGGACTTTGGTTTAATTAATTGTTTCTTTCAAATTCACCGTTGGATTTGTGTCAAAATTAGATCAGTTTTATTTTGAAAGGTGTAAAAGTTCTTCCCAAAAATTCAGCATCATCGGTTTTGCTATGAGGGGTTTACAGGTGTTAAAAGTAGAGGGTGTTGAAGTGGGTTTCATGGAATGATTTCCATGGGGAAGCCTCTGGACTTTTGGTTTAATTAATTTTTTCTCTCAAATCCACCGTTGGATTTGTGTCAAAATTAGATCAGTTTTAGTTTGAAAGGTGTAGAAGCTCCTCCTAAAAATTCAGCATCATCGGTTTTGCTGTGAGGGGGTTACAGATGTTGGAAGTAGAGGGGGTTGTAGTGGAGTTAATGGAATGAATTCCATGGCAAAGCCTCTGGACTTTGGGTTCAATTGATTTTTTCTCTCAAATCCACCGTTGGATTTGTGTCAAAATTGAATCAGTCTTAGTTTGGAAGGTCTAAAAGCTTCTCCCCAAATTTCAGCACCATCGGGTTTGTTGTAAGGGAGCTGCACTGGTTAGAAGTAGAGGGGGTCGAATTGGTTGTTTTTTCCTCAATCTAGGCAAGTGGTTTCTAGTTTCAAGGCTTAACTCTTGATCAAAGAAATGAAATAAAATAAAAAATTATGAAATGTTGTAACATGTTTTCTTTATTATTAGCTTTCCAAAATTCAATGCATGTTAGATTAAGGGGTTGTTGTAGATGTCATGCCAAATGAAACGGAAGGTTTCAACCATCAAGCACAACATGGAATTAAACACCCACATACGGCTCCTTCATATCCCATCATGGTAAGTTATGATTCTCTCACCCTATCTTTGTATCTTCAACTTGGACACAACGCGTTAGATCATTAGTGAATTTCATTACTTACTTTGAACCACTTATTTGTTAGACTACAACTACATAGTAGTTCCACTTCCAACCGGGTTTTATGTGAGTGCATATTTTAATGGTGAAGGTGTGCAATAATTCCTCACAGGGGGCCAGCCGGGGGGGGGGGGGGGGGGGGGGGGGGGCGTTGGTTTGTCTGTTTGTCTGTGACGGAGCTCGGGTCCGTCACAGACCGGGCCCAGCGTTAATCGAAGGGCGGAATTTCTTGTTCCCAATCTGTGGGCAAAGCTATTGGAGGAAATTAGGTTAGGACATTCTAGCGCGGAACGGAGACCCAAGATAGTCGACGTCAAGAACGGGGTGACCGAGCCCGGCCCGGCACCCCCCACGGCGAGCAACTGACCGGCTCGACACTCTTTGGGGCCTGGGAAATTTTAAGATATGGTTTTCAGGACATGGTTTTCAGGACTTGGGATCTCAACTTTGGGGCCTGGATTTTCACACTCGCGGTTTCCAAGACTGAAACTTGAAAACTTTTAGGACGTGATTTTCAGGATGTGGGATCTCAATTTTGGGACCTGGATTTCACACAGGGGGCTTCACAGTGGCCTTCGGCCACGAGCACCCACTAGTTGTCACAAATGGCACATGTGTGTGTGTGTGTGTGTGTGTTGTTACAAAAATAAATATGGCTATAGAGATAAGGAAGATTCAAATGTAGATTCAAGTTGTTGCAAATGAAGACCATGATACACCACTCACTCAAAAGTTGGATGAATTTGCAAATTTGTTCATTGAAGGTGGTGGGTACAATTTGTGTTTTCATGTGACTTGTAAAATCTAGGTGAGGAATCAGAAGCATAAACTTGAACTTTGAATTGGCGTGGGCATCCTTTTTTTCATTAATCCTTGGCATCATCTAGGTGATTCTTAGGTGATCATCAAGGAATATCTCTTCACTAGTTGAAATCACATGCAAACATGGTCTAACAAGGAGCTTGTTACAATTAACCTCTCATTGGTTTTCCTTGGATGAAATTAATCACGTGTTTAAGTAAAACCTAAGGCCATATGTTTCATTTGTTTTAATTTACAATCAACACAAAATAACAACCTTATAGATTGATCATTAGGTGGATTGATGACTGAATGTTGGTTCAAGGTTTTTTGCATTTAGGATAAATGCATCATTTTTGGGATTCGTTGAAACCCCTTTATGTTGATTTAAAATAATTGAATTTGTTGTAGCCTATACATGACACTATCGTCAACCTAAAGGGCTCAAAGGAAACTCTTATAAATCATGCAATGCAAACTATCTTTGAAAATAGGTAGAAGGTAATGGAACAAAAATGGTGGGAATCATTGCATGGAAGAGGGATGAGTCAAATCGTGCTCCCTTTGACATAGCAAGTAGTGGGCAACCATGGGATGCTCCCATGTTTTTTCCAATTCAATGTTTCAAAATATGCAATTTAAGAACATGCTTAGAGTAAGGGTGTTTGTCCCAAAAGAAGATCTACATCATGTTCTAATGTCCATAAATAGGAGGCACTTCTAGAAATGAGGTTAGTCATTTGAAGGATTAAATTAATGGAAAAATGACCAAGAGTGTAACTTGAACATTTGTTCATACATATTTTGAATGATCTTGGCACACCTTGAATCTTCAAGATCACATTGTAATTAGTTGTGACCTTGGCTTTCATTAATCATTCTTATATTAACTATAAAACAATAAGCAAATTTTGAAACAAATGGAGCACATTTTGAAACATGATGTGTTACCAAGTTGTAATTAATTACAACGAATTTTTGGGTGAAAGCACATTAGGGGGGGCCACAAATGTTGTCACATTGTATTGTTTTCCAGGGCAGTCCATGTTTGAACTTCAACCATGGTAATATTGGAACATATTTTTCCAAACTTTTTGCATAATATGGTAGATTATAACACAAAGAATTCAATCGCAAGGAAAATTCCTTTTTTCAACTTATATTGTGAGGTGCCAAAGTATATTTGTAGCAAAAAAATGTATGTCATTGTGTATTAAAAAATGAAAATATACTCAAAAAATGATGGAAATGATTTTTTATTTTTATGAAATTTGTAGTATCTATTAAACATTGTGATTCCATATGATTGGAATAAGTTTGTGAACCATGTGAATAGTTTAATAACTATCGTATCACAAATGGGTGTTTTTGGGGGTTATGACCATAAGTATGTGGTAAATTAACATTTTGACAAATTATCACTTTCAAATGGAAGATGACAAAATATGTGAGGTGGGTAATTTTTTTAAATCTTATTTCAAACATTTTTTGACTACTAATTCAAACCTAGACCTAGTGTAATCCAAAAATAAGAACAAGCTCTATATATTGTATATAACATAAATATATCAATATTCCTTGAATTTAATCTTTTACAATTTATTTATTTTCTTCAAACAATATTAGATTTCATTAACTTGTGAAAATCAAAATATCAAACCTAAACACCAAAAGTCAAACCCAAAATGAAATGCAATATGTTTTGCACAAATATACTTTACATACATGTCATGAAAGTGCCCAAAATGGCCCCCCATAATGTGTTTTCACCCTTTAACTGTTATTTGCACAAATGTTTCAATTTTATTTACTTTTGTAAGAATGTCAAACACCATTTCAATCACCATGTTTGACAATCTTTTACCCTTTTTACGTGTACAAAATCTAGATTTTTAAAAAAAAAATGTTAAAATATGTGGATTCACAAACTTGTGAAGGATTATTCTAAAGCCTTTGGGTTCCACCTTCCCACACTTGTAAACAATTAGTTCATACGATGATGTGCACTGTAACTTGGCTACCCATTATGAGTATAAGTTTAGCGTAAGACTCTTACTCGCATTTTTTCTCTTCATCTTTGGCCAAGGGTTTCATTGGGTTGTTTGCAATGAGGTATGTGGCCAAATAATGAGTTGGGTTGTCAGGCCTGATAATGATGAACCTCTGGTTATCAGTTCCAATTTTGGCATAATAAGAATTATAATATTTTCTTTGCTTTAACCAAATCAAAGGCTAATAAACCTCTCCAAAAATGAGAAACCTCAACATTTCAATCCTAATCTTAATATGCTTAATGAGGTTAACCAAAACAAGCTACTTTGAACTTTCACTATTAGACATTGTAAAGGAAGGTTGGGCTTCAATATGATATAAAAACATTACATAAGGAAAGGTTTTGACATACATTATTTGCAGGTTGCCTTACCTTTCAATAGCAAGTTTCTTCAAACCATTAAACAAAACTGTAGATGTAGATGCATTCTGTCCATGACAAATTGAAAAATAAAAAGAAATTTTAATAACAATAATCACCAAGTTGGGCTTTTGCATACATAAAATTTAAATTAATTTTGCTATACATCTGATTGAGGGTTCTAAATTCATGTGGAAAGAGTTCAAACAAAGAGAGGGAAAAAAATTGACCATGTATTGTGCAGCTCCTGTCAATGCCCTAATGTTCATCTGGTCTTGAGCTTCCTTTTCTAATAGTGCTTTCTGCATCCACCTCATGTGGTGTCATCACTACGAATTATTTTTCATTTTCCATGGTAGAATCACACACCAATGTGTGAAAGTTTCCAAAACAATTGCATGGAACACATGAAGAAGGAGATGTTGAAACTAATATTATCTTTGTAAACATAAAGATCTTTTCAAGTAGCATACTTGGTTTTGAATGGTAAACTACATAGAGATTCATGCCCCTCTTTCTTCTCAGGTCAAACATACCTCAGGAGCTAGTCCTAATGCTTCAATTCGAAGGTTGTTCGGCTCAACAACTATTGGAACACCACAAATTCACTATCAATGGTTGTAAAGTGCATATCTACAAAAAAATCTAAATATTCCATAATAAAAAGTGGTTATCCAATGTTGGAAGCAAGATTTATTTCAAACCTTATTCCTAAACTGGATAAAAAATCTTGAGAAGATCTTGAAAAGACCTTTGTAATAGGTATGATAATCATAGAAATAGATGTAAGACAAAAGTGCATCACCTTCAATTGGAGGACACCAAGGATCTTTTAATGGTACAATTGTTTCCATTACGTTGATCACTAATAGTTGTGTAAAAATAAATTTTCAAAATAAATGTCACTACAAACTTGTGGTTAGAAAACAACAAGATGGATAATGGAAAAATAACACATTCTATGAAACAATTGTTGGAAGATTGTATGAGGTAGAGAAATAAGGATGCAATATAATGAACCCAAAAGGATTAAGGCCAACAATGGTGTTCATTATATGTTGATGTATTTGTTGTTTGGTAGGGTTATATTATGTCATTTTTTCTAATGTTACAAATTGTTGATGTTTCCAATACATGAATCCTTGATCCTCACATGATGACAATTCTTTGTTTTTTAATGCAAAACCATTTGCAAATCATGTACAATGACAAGTTATAATGATGCATGCATGTTCATGTGTTAGAAAAACAAAAGAGAGAAAGAGAAAGAGAAGAGCCAAAATTGGGGTTGATAGGCTTACTAAAGGGCTCCCTCCATTGGGTGCAATTTTAAAATGGCAACTCATGATGTTCAAACGTCAACTTGCAATGCCTTTTTCACATATGCCTGATTTTCAATTGGTTTGTGTTATAATTGAATTTTCACGGGGACTTGAAACCCTAATATCTCCAAAATGTTTCAAGAGTTGTACAACAACAAACCTTCCAATAGTAAACCTTCTAAACCTTTTTTTATTGAGCTTCATAAGTGTGTAATCCTTGAAATTTGAAACTTAAAGTTTGAGAAAAAATTGTATCAAGAAAATATCAAAAAAACAAGTTTCAAAAAAATTGTTGTGCAATTTGCTTACATGAAAAAAAACAAAAACAAAACATATGTGAAATGTATTCTTTTGTAAATTATAAAAGTAAAATTTTGAAGGCTATCTTTTTAAACTATTTGATCTTATAATTATTTTGGGCATACTTTACATATAAGTGGATGTTATAATTTTTAATTTTAAAGTGAACTTATTTGAAGTTATTTAAACTCATTTGAATTTTTTGTTAAACCCAATTAATTATTTTATCATACATGTTTATTTGAATATTATTTTTTAAACTCCAAAACCACATTACTTTTAATCTTTTAACACCCAAAAAATTACATGTTATATTTTATGACACATTTTGTAATTTATTTATATTCAATCTTTGACAAGGATCTTGAATTCTTTGTTATTTTCTATGCTTCCACCTTTAGAGAATTGGGTGATGTTAGACATAATTTTCTTATGGTCATGAACAAAAGACTGTGAACAAAATATACTAGTTTTGGATAACGTTTCAAGTATCATATGCTTAAACATGCATGCACTTTGACTCTAAAAGTTGCAAAGAATTTGAAGTATGTGATAGACTCCAACTAGGCCATTGCTATCACAAGAATCCTTTTGAACCCAACTGGAACCAATTTGTGTGGCATTTTTTGTTAACTTTGGGGTTGAAGCTTCCAATTTCTAATTCAATTTTTCGTGATAAGAAATATTGTGCTTCTGCATTTCGTTGTACTTGCAAAAGTGGAGCATTTGAAATGTAATCAACAAACATCTATCAAAGCTATCAAAACTTATAATTGTTTGATTGCTTCAGTGATTTTGATGACACCAAATATACGTAATAAGGTTTAATATGGTTTCATCTGTAACTTAGTCTCAATATATGTAAATTGCAATCTATTTGTTGTTTTTTTCCAATTCCATAGCCTTGGCAGTTGCCTCCCAAACGCAACCACATTATCCAAAGATAACATCTGCATTCTTTGGTGTTGTAATGACGTTCACTTTTTGCTGGCCATCTATGCCCATTCCCTATTTCACATTCTATATATTAAATAGTTAAGTTGAACTATACCTAGCAACACAAAAACCTTAACCATCAGCATATAGTCCAACACAAATTCTACTTCATTTTGGATGTCTCCTCTTGAACCAAAACCACTAGATGTTCCTTGGTATTCCATTTTGGAATGGTGTAAACCTTGTTCGTGTTAGTTCATCAATCTTTATTTTTAGTTGGTGCAATGATATGGACAAACCACATTCCTTATACAAAATTAATGTCTAAGCAATGACTATTGAATCCTTTTATTCTATTAGAGCTCCTCCTAGTTCCATTTTTTTGGACTTAGGGTGACCATTCAAATGGCCACAAAGGAGTTCATAGGCATGTTCCATGACTTGTTGGTCTTTTGTAAATAGCAAGTTCAACAACATCCATTGCTTCCTTCAATGTTTCACTTGTCCATTTGCCCTTAAATACAACCATTGGAACTTGATTAACTTTTGTTGGTTTTTTCCTTGGTTATGTTTCAAGAATAGGCAAAACATTCTCCATGTATGTTAGTTGATCCAGCATGTTACTTCGTCACCTTCGAAACATAGTCAAATTCACCACTTCTTCACTCTCCTTGGCTCTAGGTTCCAAGGAGTTGGGGGTTAGCATTTTAGCCCAACAAGTGGTAGGCCTCCCTCTTTCCTAAACACAAGCCAAGAAATGAAAAAATGAATTATATTTAGATATGTTACAATTGCATATCTCTAGTGGTTTAGTAGAATCTATGAGTGTAAAAGTCCTCAATCTTTCCACATTAAAATGACATTTGATGTAGATGTGCAGGTTGTGAGTATGAAATTGAAGTTGTAGTGAGGTTGAACTTCATGAAATTTGGTCCTCTTTGCATTCCTTTCAACTTGAGAACTCTTTGGAATAGATTGTGCAAACCAACAATCTGTAAGCATTTCTTGTACCTCTCTATGTAAATGTGATCTATGATATATATATTTTTACATTTGTTCATGGTGTTGATATTGCTAGGTATGTTTGTTTCATTCCTGTGGTTTCTATTATATTTGTTTTTTTTCATTTTTCTATCTACTTTATACCTTAATTTTTGCTCCTCTACATCATGTGCCTTTGTTTTTGAACTTTGACCTACTTTAATTCTAGTAAGTAGAAGTTATATGAAGGATTGTAATTCATCTTTTGTGATATATGGTGGGGACAACATATTTTGTAGAAACACAATTGAGAGTAAAAAATGAGTTTTCTTTGATAGGCAATTTCAGCTTTGCCCATGTAACTTGCTAAACTTTTTGGTGGGAAATGCAAATTGCTCAAGAATCAACTTGTAGTTTTTCATTTGGTTTGGTAGTAAATGTTTGTAGGATCCAAGGATTGAATTTGGGTTGCTAATAATTGTGCATATTTGTTGGGTCCAAAGATCAAATTTTAATTGCCTTTGGTGAAGTTTGTGAATTATAATATTGTATGGGTTTTTCTTCTTAATGGTCAGTTGCATGCCTTTGAATGCAAGAAACTCACCTGCTCAACCATATAGTTGCCCTTGCTTTTATTGCAGAAATTTTCTTTAAAATGGCCCAAAACATCCCTATAATCAACCTAAACCCATTTGCTTGTGTCATTGAAAGGTTGGAAAAATGGACCCAAATCTAGACCAAACATTTCATTTAGTAAAGACAGACAATCTATTCCTCCAATCAGTTTGTATGGCACCCATAATAGCAAAAATGTTACCATACTTCTTTGCCTCTAGTTTTGGTCTATTGTATGCATTAAAACGTGCCACTTCATCCTAACCATAAAACAAAACGTGACATAATTGTGGCCAGAAAAACTTCACACCGAATTGCGTTCAGCCACTTAATAGCTAAAACCATCCTTCCGGACTAATGGACCAAAGGGACCACTCAAATTTTTTTCCATCCGAACGTTCACTATAAGTACGGTATTATTGAATGGCAGAAAGACCACTGTCAAATAATCACCCGCGGTTCAGACACCGGCCTCAACAACAACTTTGATAACCTTCAATGTGACATTCACTACTAAGTGGAAACAACCATTTTGTGAGAAGCTTTGAAACCCATTGCTAGTTCCTGGAAATGTTTCCTGAGTAGGAATATGCTTTGAATGTATAATTAATTAAAGTGCTAAGAGTAAATCCACCTAACGCCTAGTATGTGGCCTTTATCAGGGTTTACCATCTATCAAATAGTGTGAAAGCTATTTCTCCAGCCCACCAATAAACATAAAACTGTGTGTGCAGGGTAGGTTATTAAGAATTTATTAGTTAACATGCATAATGTTTACATATTAGTTAAAGAGGACTAGTCAGGTAGGTTATTAATAAGTTATTGGTTAATATGCATGTTTTTTTTACACATTAGTTAGAGAGTACTGGCTAGATATTGGTTAGGATTTAGTTCGAATTTGAACTTCAGCTTCATATGCAAGGTATCCAACTTTGTATTTTCTTAATTGTGCTTTTGGGTAAATAGAGCTTTTTGTGTTGATTCTCTTATGCAATTACATTTTCATTTTGGGGGTACCATGGATTCTTACTTGATGAACACATGTTTAACTACGTAGCAAGCACCTGTTTGCATTTGTTAATACCCGTTTGGACATATTGAAAGCTAAAGAAATAAAATAATAGATTACCACTCTCAACAGTGTAAAGCGAAGATAAATTAAATATCATCTCCTGGGTGAACCATTGTGACCAGCCAACCAAAACTAATCATATTTCTTTATTGACCCTGTTGAAAAGCATTGAGTCTCTTGTGCATATTTAAAATCCAAACTCAGTAAAGAACCTGAACTTCGGCCAACTTAAAGTCTGCAAGTCATTATTATATTGCTCCTGCTGTTGAACCTAATCCAAGGAAACATATCTTAATCTGTGCTGAGAACTTCTTTGATGATCACAACTTCAGTCAACCTGAACAGGACTGAGAGATGGCCCAATAATAATAAGGTTATAGAGACTTCAGATCTGACAATGAAAAAAATTCGCAAACATGATAATAAAAGGAAAACTAAAACTGAAAAGAACTGAGGAAACCAGAAAGAAAAAAAAGCAGAACAAACTCAAAGACCAATTTGAACAAGAGGAAGAGGATAGGATCTTTCAAAAGTTGACATTTAAGAAAAGTGAAATGCCAGAATTGTTCTTGGTAGGATTGGAAACAAACAGAGAATTGAAAACAGGGAACCTCCCAGGTCACTGCTGAAAATTCAACAAGAGGTGGAGAGATACTGGAACACAATGAGGAGCATGATGGATAGGCAAAGATATTTCCAACAATTGAGACCGGTTAAGGAGGTAATTAGAGGAACCACACCTCAATTGTTGCCTAACACCATGAAAGAGCTAGCATTTAAAAAACAATCGCTTCCATGAATCCAGAGTCCAAATCTTGACATAAACCACCAAAAGAGAGGAAAAACACTGAACCTGCAACACAGCAAAAGCAGCCTGATCTTACTTCAAAGCAGAACACACCCAAGAAATGAGATCCATATTATAGGCTCTGGAATTTCAAGTGAGTTGTATTCTTGACAAATGATAAGCTATCCCATGCCCTAATCTATACTCCTCCCAGAGTGGCCATAGGTTGGTCCGGCTCCTGCAAAAGAATGTGTGCTTAAGACTGAGGAGTAACAATCAGCAACTTTTGATCATGTGTGCAAAAGTCGAGAAATGGACAGATGAGACAGCAAGTTGTAAAACTAAGCCCAAAGACTGCAAAGATGCATTCCAGACATTCCCCCACTGTAGAATTACCTGCTTGAGCTCCCCCATGGTAACAATACCAGCTTGATGAAAGGGTCTTGAATTCTGGTGAAATTGCTTCCAATTGATCAAATGCTCCACCACAAATGAAGCACCAAACCTGTGATGCACTTAACAAGAAACATATATCTAACCAAATGCTCCATGACCCTGCACATGAATGGACTGCAAAGTCAAGAGGAAACATCACCTTCAAAGGCTCTGAGGATGCACAGTGCCCTGCTGATGGCACTGGAATGTTATTGAATTAATATTCTGGTTACAGAAAAACACAACTAGGAAGTGGACATCCACAGAACCTACTGCAAAAAATGACAATCACAAGTGACAAGGAGCATCAAAACTTGAAGGGCTCTACAATGACACTTAAAGAGGACAAAATAGCAAATGACCTGCAATAACCCTGTTTCTCCTACGTGACACATCACACCACATTCTGAGCAAGTGATTAGCAAGCTGCTTATCTGCTGGTGAGCTCCAGTAGAATGAAATAACAAGAATGGCATCTCATGAGCTGCTTCCACCTGAGGAAGTTTCATTCAGACCTTACCTAAAATAGTACACTAGCAGTATCTACCCATGAACTGCATGGCACATATTGCACTTCCTCCTGCAGCTGCACACCCAGTTTTTCATAAACTTGCTTCTTCACCAATGCAATGAGAGCCTGCATGTCTTGTGACCTTGCTGCACCATCATTAACAAGAAAGTTGGCATGCTTCTCTGACACCCTGGCTGCCCCTATGGACATTCCCTTCAACCCAGCTGCATCTATCAATGCACCTGCTGACTCACAGCCTGTTCCTGGGTTGCGGAAAACACATCCTGCACTCCTCTCTGTGACTGGCTGTGTCCTCCTTCTCCTGTGCCATTACCATTGTGGCAGTCAGTGTGAGAATACTGCTCTGAGGACTGTATAGATGACACCTTCTTACACTAGCCTACTGTGGGTTGTACAACAAGGGATGTCAGGTGCTGAGTTGCAGTTCCTAAGCCTATAACATGCATAACAGAAAGTGGAAGGAAGGTACCTGTCCAGAAAAAGTTTCTGTCGTTGTCTGGCATTTGGACATGGTGTCAGATGAAAAGTGGCAGCCACAATTGCAGCTACATGTTTCATCTTCTGAAATGGAGATGTGCGATAAGAATATGCTAGCTCCTCTCTTTCTTTAGATAGGGTGCACCAGTCTCCACTACTAGTGACAATTTCAACAGACTGCAACACATCCGCTGTTTCCTGCACTAGCCCACTAAAGATTTTGGTTGGAAACTTCAACCACATCATACATATAAGATTGCAGAGAAATTTCCAAAACAATGCTTTAAAGATAACATGACAAAGAATGCGGTCACAAACCATTACACAAACATCTGCATGCTGAGTTTCTATTGTATTTCTGGAAGCATCAGAAAGATTCAGCCATGATGTTGGCTAGCACTCAAAAAGACATAGCTAATCAGAAAAGCCCATAGTATCCTCTGTCAAGCTGCGAAAAGTTTGTAAGGCTAATGCAACCACATATCCAGAATTCAGAATCTTAAGAGGCAGCAGCACAATTTCAGCAACTGGCTCTCAGACATGCCACTACCATTTTATAAAAGTCTCCTGCTGGAAAGCAAAACTCCTCTTTGTGCTGATATTTCCCTAAGCAAACCAACCTAGAAAATCCAAGGCTCACACGCACCTGCCCATCAGCACCAGCATTCATGAAGATGGCACCACCCACTGTACCAGGAATGCCACTGGCAAACTCAAGCCCAGAGAAGCCATCACGGGAGCAAAGCATGCCCAAAATATTGAAGGCGTGACCACTTCCCACTCGATAGACTCCACTGTCCAAGACTTCCACAAAGTTGATGCGATTGAGTATGATGCAGCCATCAAATCCTTGATCATCAAACAAGCAATTTGATCCCTTGCCTACCACAAACCATGGTATGTTGTGATTCCAACAGTACCTGTCACAATGCACTACAGCATCAGCTGTTCTGCATAAACACTTCCCACTCCTCCTCCTCATCTCCTCCACATCCCCCACTAACAGTAAACTGGTTTCTGAACAAGATGATACCTCTGTACCAAGCTCCTTAGCAAACCTATTTCCAAGCAACTCTTTCTCCTCTATGCATTCATTACCAATGCATAATCTACGTTTCCATGATCTAAATCTTCGATGCAACAGCTCGTAACCAACATTTGGCAAGGCAAGCCCTGATTGCAACAGAGTTTTTTGGGTTTCCAATCTTAGAAGAAGGATGCAGCAGACCTAAGGGCTGAGGCCAGTTGCAGAGGATCATGCACCTCCAAATAGAGCTTTGCAGGGCCGCCTATTCCCCAGCTAGAGATTTCGCTCAACAGCTTCCCGTGTGAGAAGCTAGGAACATCATCATCATCCTCTCGTAATCCTCCAGCTCCTCTCGTAATCCTCCCCTTCTTCCCTCCTTCGTCTCCTCCTAATCGTGAGCTACTACTAAGCCTTTCCTCCTGCTTCACATGAGGCACACTTGAGCACGCAGCAACATTCCATGCCCTAGTCTCCTCCTTATACCTCACTCTTTCCCGCTTTCCTCTCACACGCCAGCTTAGCTTCCTCGTGAGGGAGTTCAATCGTTTGCCGTCGGAGACAGGGCTGTAAAACAAGATGGAGTAGTTGACAAGATTGCTGCTGGGGCCGGCCCAACAACCCCTGTACATAGCGAAACCTGCTGCCATGCTTCGCGTCCCGGAGCTCAGACCCCGAACTTTCTCATCAAGCTCCACCTCATCGCATGCCCCTTGTTTGGCTACTACTATCACCCTCAGTTGCAGCTGCAAAGAAGAAAATGGAGAAAGGTGGAAAAAGTAGCAAACATGTGTCTCGTCTCCTCCTCCTCATCCGCTACAATAGTACAAAGCGCAGATCTCGAGTTTGCTGCTAGATTTTTTTCCTGTTCAAGATAGGGAGAGAGCGAACAGAAGAAGAGAAGGGAAGGGAAGAGTCTGTTGCAAGGATAACATCTCACGGAGAAAACACAGAAGACCTCTGCGAATGGAATTTGATAGAAATGAGGTGTTGCTTACTTTGAAGAAAAACACGAGAGGGGAGATATTTACGCGAGTGAACGGATTGAATATTCGCGACTGCAGCGTGGAGGTGTACATGTGTTTTGGATTACGATAACGAAGAAGATCATCATCTCAAAGACGCGAAAAGCTCATCTTTACGTCGCTCTTTCGACGTACACGCGCGCGCGCCTTTCTCGCTTGAATGTGTGTTTGAAAGAGCGAACACAAAGACGCAGAACGATCTGGAACAAAACACAGAAAAGAGGAAAAAGTTAAGAGGATCTTGTACGTACATACAGCCGGAATCGAATTCTCTGGGCCGCTATCTGGTTCCGCGTTCCACGTGCGAAATCCTTTTAGCTTCCACTTGTGCAGTCACTACTGCACGGATCTGCAAAAGAAGATTATGCTACAGGAAACAAAACGGTCTCAGCGATCATGCCACGAAGAATCTTGCATCCGCATGGAGCTGCGAAAGGAAGATTTCGCTACAGAACAAAAACAAGTCTCAGTGATCATGGCACACAGAATCTTGCTTTTGATTTGTCAGACGATGATTCACAACTCGCAGATTATCAGAAAAAACCCACGCAGATGCATCCGTTATGAGCCTCTCTGATAAGCCATGCAGAAAACTCCAGAGAAAAACAACAATAATAATGATCATCCAGAGCTCAAAAAGCAAATTCTGCAGTCAGGCATATATTCCTTGGCCACAAGGATGATCACAAACCAAGACTTCAAAAGCTGAAGAATACAAAGAAAAACAAACTGAAAGCTAGAATCTCTAGGCAGGTGTGATCATGATGAGTGTCTCTGATAAACATGCAGAAACTCCAGAGACAACTGATAATAATGATTCCAGAGAGCTCGAAGACACTTTTGCAATCAGAAGAAAAACAACAAGATTGTCAGCATAAGTTTTACCAAAATTGACAGGACAAGATTGTTGACATAGATTTTTGCATAATCAGCATAGCCATAACAAGATCATTGGCATAGATGTTTACAGAATCTACATAGCCATAACAAGATTGTTGCTGTCAGTTTTTGCTATACAGAAATGATGACAGCATCTCCGAACGTTAGCAGCAGATATATACAAGAAAATCTATGCAATTGTAGAGAAAAATGTCCTTGACAACTGATAGAAACAATCTCCCTCACAGGAATTGTGAAGACTTTTATTGTCCTCAGAAATAGCCAGAACAGCTGATGATGATAGTGATGTAGCACTTAGAAATCAGATTGCAAACTGAATGCTACAATAGGAAGTGCACAAGGAGCTTGCTTGCATTTTGCTTCAAGCAGGTTGATGCTATGGACAGATAATGATGCAACCCCTTAGTTTGTTCTCCTTGACTGCAATTGGCTGCTTCCCTGCAGTTGCTGGTGCTGCCAAAGCTGCCCGGACATTCTGCTTCCACTTCTGTTAAAAGGATGCCAAAGTACACGAACGGGATCATGAAGTGGAGCAAATTCTGAACACAGCTTTTAATCCCAACTGCTGAAAGTGCATCAGAATGACCGACACAACAAGGCAATGTCATGCCCATAATCACAAAGCAACACAAGGAATCTGTTTCCAGCCCCTCCATTCCATGATTGGTCATGGAAGCCAAATCTCTGGTGTGGATCCTGTCTGACTGATGCTTGTGCAAAAGATTCAAAAGTGCATCTGAGATATGTGTGGACCAAACACCTCATAAGAACAGAAAAACTGCAAAACTGATTCTGAATCATTGTTTGGTCTTCCATCAGAGAATCAATCAGCCCCATTTGAATATGCAACGCAATCAATCATTTTTAATTAGGAGCTTTTGATTGATATCAACATATGCTATGAAAACAGAAACAATCATCTGATGCACTTGAGAAGAAGGGCTTCAATGTGGCTGAGTTTTTGAGCTTTTCCTCCTCTGATTTTGCCAGACATAGTAAAAAATGCAACTGCTGATGAGAGAATGTGTGGTTCTTCTAGAGAAGACATATCATGAAGCTAGTGCGTGAGAAGAGAGATGACAAAGATTCAGCCTGCAAAACTGACAGGGAAAGGGAAACAAAAAGCTTTGCAAGTCTGACCCAATCCTCCTCCTCTCCCCTGAGCAGCCTCCTCGGCCGGTGTTTCTATCTGTGGGTACTTCTGTAGGAAGATGACAGCACCTGCGATGAAGAGAGCTGCAGCAGAATAGCAAGTGTGCAATCTCTCTGGCAACATCTCACATTCTAGCTTTAAATTAGTTTCCATGTAGCTGACCTCTCCACCTCAATCTGCTGCCAGGCTCAGCCTTGGCTGCCCATTCTTTAGTCCTCCTCCTGCCACCTCCTCCTCAGCCTTCTTTTGGGCTTCTTTCCATGGACTTTTCAAGCATAATAGCTGCTCCTGTTGTTTGTTGTTGATGTAACTCCTACAGCTGAGAAGCCAACAGCATTAGGGTTTGTAGCTAGATTCATATCACGACTTGTTACAACATGCTTGTTGCCAATGCCTTGAGAATGGCAAGATTGATCCATGCAGGTTGTAATATGCAACAGCAAGTCATCAGCTATGCCAAATACCATTCACATTTCGAGCTGCAAGGAACAGCTAGAGACAAGGTCTACAAAATCAAAGTCTTGTGGTAATCATGAGTAGGTACTATCTTCAAAGACTGTCTAGTGCTAAATCTCCGAAGTCAATTTGTGCCACAAAGTCTTGCAAACATTGCTGCAGAATTAGTTCCCAATTTCCAGGTTAGGTTCAAGATTTGGATATGCAAGCAGGACACATTATTCAGATTGCAAATCACTCGGTAGAAAGTGCGGAGAGACTAGTGAAGCAATCTGCTGGAAAATCATCAGTGCAGTGGATCACAAAGCAAATTGAGGAAGAAAGAAAACATTACCTATGAGGAGAGGCTCTTGGCATGGGGGCAATGGTATCTCAATACTCCAGCTTGACCTCATGAGCTCATATTGATGGAGTTTCTGCAATTCCAAAAATGTGAGCACAAAGAAGTACTGAGCTTTACTGGAGCACTCGATCTCGGAAGACAATATCCTTGAAGATAGTACTCACGACCACAAGAATGTAGAACAGGGGCATCTGGAGCCCATCCCTTTGCCATCCCTTTGCACAAGACAAGAAGCACAAATTCACAGATCAAATTCACAGATTGCAGAAGAGAAATGCAAGAGAGGATCAAGGTATTCCTGTCACTGTTGTCCATAGTGAGCGCTGTAACAACGTACAACACGAGGAGGAGGACGTCAAGAGAACACTAAGAAGATCTGAAGAGAAAAGGGTGTGTGTTCTTCGACTTGCTGTGAGCCTCACAAAACCCTAAACCTTAGCTCTGCAAAGAGTTTGTCTACTGTTTCCATCTTAGAGAAGCTGAAGAGTGACGGAAGCAATGATGTCAATCCCATAACTCATGTTTTAATGTTTGGAGAATTGCGTTTGAGAGATGTAGGGTTTAGGGTTTACGCTGGTCGTTGCTTGGATTCTTGAAGCAGCAAGAGCGGAGAGAAAGAGAAAGAGGGAAAGGTTGCTTCTTTTGAGATTTTTTTTGCAGCAAACGCTCATTTTCTGCTCGAGGCTCATGTTTCTGCGACGAGGTCTGTGCAGTTTTTCTCTACAGAAAGGACCTACTATTAGAGCCGCATTTCTAGGGTTACGAACTCAGAGCTTGGAGGAGATAGAGAAGAGATTCTTCATCTCGAGTTCCAGTAACTGGAGGACTATGGTTGCGACACCAGGACAGCAGGAAACAGGTGAAACTCTTTTGACGGAACCAGTCATAAGCTTGAAGAGAAAGATGGGGAAGAAGGTGGGCACACACAACGGCAGTTTCCATTGCGATGAAGTGCTGGGCTGCTTCATGATCCGCCTCACCAAGAAATTTGAAGAAGCAGAAATTATCCGATCAAGAGACCAGAAGGTACGTTTTTCCGAAATTCTAGAGTATTATCTGAACAACTGAAGCTCAAAATGTTTAGGCTTCCCTCTCACTGGCTCCCGCCTTTTTGAGGTTTCTGGCTTCCTTTCTTGCTTCAAAGTAAAATGAGATTTCTCACGCAGCTTTGGAGAGTTTTTCCAGGTGCTTGATACCATGGATGCAGTGCTGGATGTGGGTGGGATTTACGACCCTGCAACAGATCGTTATGATCATCATCAGCGAGGTTTCGAGCAAGCTTTTGGTCATGGATTTGTCACCAAGCTCAGTAGTGCTGGTCTTGTATACAAGGTATGTGATTGTCTTCATCTCCAAACCCTAAACCCTCAACCACATCTCTGCTACTCTGTGTCAACCACATCTCCTCCATGTGCTACAGGAAACCATCAACTGAGACTGACTGGAAGATCTCCTTGCAGCATTATGGGCAAGAAATCATAGCCAAGGAGCTTGGTTTGGACAAAGAGCATGCTGATGTCCAGCAAGTGTTTCTGGCTGTATACAAAAGCTTTGTTGAGGTATAGACACAGAACCCTTACACAATTCCTTGCATTCTAAACCCAGAAAAGTTTGCAGGAAAGTTGCTCCTCCCTGTTGTAGTGTGTGTGAAGAACCTGAGAGAGATGTCTTCATCATCATTGCAATGCCTACAAGAGAAGAATGACACTGATTCAGCATTGATGGAAGCACCATCACAATTCTACAACCAGGACACTTTGAAGATCGATGATTGAGTGTGCATTTGTGGTAACTGTATTCTGATTTCAAAAGGGAAAATGAAAACAATCTTTGTCACTCTGCAGTAAGAGCAATGGGCAGCATTGGTGTGATTTGTGTGATTGTACACCTTGACTTTCAGAACGTGGGCTTTAATAGTAGTAATCTTCAGAAGGCAAAATGGTAAAAGACTTTCAGAGCTTCATCAAGGTGTTTTTACAGTGTAGGTTTAGGGAAGAGAACTGACCTGACAATGACTACATTCTTATGAACACATGTTGTGTTTGATCTTTGCAGGGTATAGATGGTATAGACAATGGCATCAACCAATTTGACACTGATAAGCCACCCAGGTATGCAAATGACACAAATTTGTCAGCACGAGTGGGACGGCTCAACCCAGATTGGATGGAGGACCAAAGCCCTGAGAGTGAGGATCAGGCTTTTCACAAGGCCATGGGCATTGCTGGCAGTGAGTTCTTGGAGGTAATTTCTAAACCACAAAACTCCTCATGATGATGATAGGAGTGTGATAATGTGTCCATATTAAGTTCTGCTTTGATTGTAGATTAGCTAGCTATGTCTCTTGAATGCTAGTTAACATCATGATTGAGTCTCCTCATTGCTTCTGGAAATGTGCTCAGGTTGCAGATTTTGTATAATTATTTGCCCACAGTTTTGAGCAGCTTATAATAAGCTTATCCACACCCACCAGAGGGAACTGATGAAGTCTGTGGGTAGGTAGTCACAACAGCTCATCACTGCTATTTGTGATGAAGGTTGTGAAGATCTGACACCATGTGAGGGACTTTCATGAGGTTATGACTGCACTCATCGTCACGTTACCTTCAAAGTATGGTTGTAGAGATTTCTCTGCTATACGTTCTGCTGCAGCCAGCTCTACTTTTCTTACTGAAGTTTCTAAGTGGCTGAGTTCTTTCTTCAAAGCTATGTTTCCTGCAGTCAATAACCTTTGGGTGTCTAAACTAAAAAAGGCAGATGTTCCTTGTGTTAGTAGTTGGATTCTCAATGACTCTACAGGAGTGGTGGAGGTAATAAATAAACTTAATCTTTTGAGATCTGAAGTTGATAAAGCTTCCCACTTCTGTTGCAGTCTTTTGATTTCTGAACTCTATACACTAAAATTGACCTAATGGATCTAAAAGCTCATATGAGAGTTCTGATAAATAAACTGTTTAATTGGATGCTGAAGCTTCATTTTTTAAGGTTTTGATGGTTCAAAAAACAGCTTTGAACTTTAGGTTTTTGTGGCTGAAAAATAAAGCAGAGATAAATTTGTTTGAAAATCTTCATAGCTTTAAAGTTGCAGAGGCTTCAGATCTGATCTCTTGGCTGGATTTCTTGTTAGACAATTTGTTTCTTTGTTTTGGTCATGGTGTTATAGACAATGCATTGGTATCCCCATGGGTACTAATTGTGTGGTCTATTTGGCAAATTTCTATCTCTTTACTTGTGAGTTTGATTTCATTAAGCATCTCTTGAATAGTAACACATGCCCTGTTGTGCTTCATAGATTGTCCCTGGTTCGTAGGTTTGTGGATGATCTTTTTGTTCCTGATTTTCCAGACTTTGAGAATTTCATGTACCTTAACCAAGGCTCTTTTGGTAGCAGCATATACCCAAAAACATCTTGTGAATTGAATTGTACATCTAAAGGCTTCTCTTGTAATTTCTTGGATCTAGCTGTGAGACAAAGTCCTCAAGGTTTATCCTGTGACATTTTTGACAAATGCTCTCAACCAAAGTATGCAGGTATTGAAATGATTAGAATGCCTCATGTTCATTCCAATATCTCGATGACTGTGAAGCTGGGGTTATCAGTAGTCAATTTTATAGATTCCTGAGGCCTTGTAGTTGTAAAAAGTTTTTCGTCTTTCAGATGGTCAGTCTTATTGTCTTTCTGAAGGTAAAAGGCTACCCTTTAAAAATTCTTCTAAAGAGAACTAGAGTTGCTTATTAAAGAAAAACTCCTTTTTGGAATTTTCAAAATGATTTTGCTTCAGGTCTTGTAAGTGGGGAGCTTCTTGTAAGCCCACTTGTTCATAGTCTTTCCCTATTTTCCTTTCCTTTCCTTTAGTTTTTCTTTCCCTTTCTAACAGTCTGTTTTTTTTTTTTTTTCCTCTTGTCCTTGTTATTGTGGCATGTTGCTAGCCAGTAGTATGGCTGAGTCTTCCTGTTGCTTCCAGAATTGCAGCAGAAACTCAGTTCGCAGGTTGATGCTTGTCACCAGCCTTTACCCACTGTAGGGAGCCGATGAAGTTAGTGGGGAAGTTGTGGTAGTTAAGTCATTATCATACATATTACTGTTGATGGTCCCTGAACAGGTGCGAGACTGGCACTTTTGTTCATACTGGTGTTTGTTTTTTGTTTTTTGTTTGTTCTGTCTTTCCTTGTTTGATTCTTTCTATGGCTTCCTGAGGAAGTGTTAACCTTGCTGTTTTTCCTTCATCATGAGAATGGAGATTTCTCTATACTTATGAAAGAGATATATGTTCCGCTGCAATTGTAGAGAAAATACCAATGCACTAAACTGGCCATCTGAGAAAACAATATATGTCATGGGATGTTGGTGGGGAAACAACAGTCCATCCGTTACTATGCAAAATCATGGTTGCCAGCACGCACAATTGTAGCTGAGTCAATTGCATCAAGGAAGGAGGGAGATGAGACTGGTGAAATCATGGTTCTCAAGCAGTTCTGCCCAGTAAGCATTTTTTCAGCCAAACAATGTGACATTATGCAGTTGTTCCAGCCAAGTATTAAACTGAATACTACTGTGTATGAGATAAATATGGTTTGATAGGCTGCATATTCATATCATCATCATCATTATCATTTACACAACAGTTTGGTCATAATTCTGTAATCTGTGCAATGGAAAAGTCCGACTCAAATCCTGATATTTTCCTGGTGTTTTCATACAGTGGAAGCAACATCTTGCAGAGCTTGAAGAGGAAATGAAGCTTGAGCCAACGATCAAATATGTCCTTTATGAGGATGATCGAAGTAAGCAATGGAGAGTGCAAGCAGTGGCCATAGCACCAGGGAGATTTGAAAGCCGCCTTCCATTGCCAGTGGCATGGCGAGGTCTCCGGGATGAGGAACTTTCAAAAGAAGCCAGCATTGAGGGCTGTGTGTTTGTGCACATGAGTGGATTTATCGGTGGGAATAAAAGCTTCAATGGTGCCCTCACTATGGCCAAGAAGGCTTTGAGAATTCAGCCACAGCTGGTCTAGGCAATTGACATTTTTCCTTCTTTTTACATGATTGCCTTTTTGTTACACAAACATTCAAATCTTACCAATCTTTTTGGGTCTCAAGTTTGACCACTTGCTGTTTTTGTTTGCTTTTTCAAATGCCAATGTTCAGAGTAGTGTGGTGAGGTATGCAGGTTTCTAATAAACCTGCCTGCCAGTTACATTTGTCAACAGAAACCCCGAACACTTTGGATTTGGATCCCACTTATCTAGTAAGACTCTTACTAATTGGGTACAGAATCTGATGCATGAGTCACCTAAACCCTAAACCCATCTTGACACAAAGGAGGAAACTGTCTTACACCTGAGTGTCTCCTTTTCAATGTTGTCTCTTAATTTTTGAAAGTCTTTAGTTTTTGTTATTGCTTTCCTTCATTGTTGGAATTGTTTACATGTAACAAGGATCTTACATGTAGATCTGTGGAATGCAAATCAAATTTTGACTTGTTTCTTTGACATTTGATAGGGTTCTAATTCTATCTTTGCAACATGATTTTCCCAATTTGTTTGTAAATTGAGCTGAACATCATAGCAAACCATTGTGGATTGCAGCCCTGCCACTACTACCTATAGCTTCTAGTGTCAAAAGTTGAGATGCCTGTGTTGGGGACAGCTCATTCCTTCTTTACCACTCTTGTGGTCCTGTTTGAGTCTTGCAAGCTTGGTCGTAGATTCTTTTGAGCTTTCTAGTGTGAGAATGAGAAGAAAGCATGGAGCATAAGAGTGTTTGAGCACCCCAAGTTTTGCTCTCCACCTGTGCTGCATTTGTGGACCAATGGTTTGTTAGGCAATCAACTTAGTTGCAATTGCCTTGTGAGTGTGAGATAGGGCTGAAACTATTTCCCAGGGAGTGATCTTGCAGAACTTTGAGTGTTGACTATTGGCTAAGGGATGATCATTCAACAAGTCTTGATGCTCATCAATAAGATTTGGTTGCTCAAGGTCAAGAAACCAAAGGGAATGTTGTGACCAGAAAATCCTTGCAATTTCCTTTTTTTGTTTCATTGCTACATTGCTTGGTTGCTTGGGTGGGTAAAAATGATGTATGAAGAGGGAAGCAAATAGCTTCTTTGATGAGCTCTAATGATTTGCAAAATGAATGTTGGTTAGACCAACCAAGAGGAGAAGGGCAACACTTGAAGGCCACACACCTTTCCACTTTGTACCTTTGGATTCCTTCATAACAGAGGATTGACAATAACTCCCTTTCATGCCATTGTCTAAGAGAGCTCTTGTATTTGATGAGGGTAGCATGTCACCCAATCTACACATATTACCCCAAGCGTAAGCATAGAGTAGTATGCTTGTGTTGATGGTGGTGATGTCAAGGGCTGGAATTTGGGAGTGGTGTGAGACAGATTGTCTTAGGTACCAAGTCTACTCTTATCTATTTGGAGTAGACAACATCTAACCAACTTTTTGGTGAGAGTTCACATGCATGATCTTGGGGCTTCAATGCCAAGTGTCAAGCTTCGTGAGAACTTGCACATTTAGATCAAGCCTTTGCAAGTCCATTGTGAAGCTCATGAGGCTCTTTGCAAACTTGTTATCTCCCATATGATGACTGCTAGTTTAGCAAAGGAGAAAACATTGACAATTTTTTTGAGATCCTCAAATAGGCAAAATCATAGCAAAAACCTATACACAAGGTGCTTGCAATAAATTATTTTTGAAGAATGCAATTTGGTGCAAAATTGATGCACTAAACTTGATTATGGCCAATTGCCTCAAGGTTTAAAAAAAAAGAATTAAGACAAAAATATTTTGATGAAGAAAGGTTTTTGCAAACTTAACACAAAACACCTAACAAGTTGGGCAAAGCTCAAGGTGCCTCAATGAGTAGATTTCTATGCATGGAAGGTTGGTGCAAAGTTGGCACAAAGCACTCAACATTGGGTGTTAGGGTAAAATTAATGATGATGATACATTTTTTCCACTACCTAAAAATTACAAACTTGTTGCAAACCACCCAATAAGCCTCCGTATATTTGAAATGCTTATAGTGAAAAGAAAATTTAGGATGGAAATTAGGTGTAAAACCCAACAATGGTTGTTGAATAAAATGAATGATGGCAACATATTTGTTTAGGCTTGTAAACAACATGCCTTGAATACTAGGATGCCTTCACTTTCTCCTTGTTACAAAATATCCTTTCAAGTCTATAAAAAACACAATTTTGAGAAAACCCAATTGTGAAAAAAATTCATTTAAAATAATTTTAAATCCAATAATGTTCGTTTTGTTGATCTGAAAATTACAAAATGAAAATGTGCACATTGCCTTGTCAAGGGTCTTTCTCAAAATTAACATCTAACTAAAGTGAAAAATCATTGGGATTGTGCAAATTGATAAAAGATCAAAATTGTCGAAAGTTCTTAACAATGTTTCAAATTGAAGGTGTTCAAGCTTAGAACATCACATTGTTTATTGAGATGAAAAATCAATTGACTATGAATGTCACTAAATGCATCTATAAACTTCAAAACCATTTGAAGCACAAAAACATTGCATAAAGGGGGCTGATCCTCCCACCCTCCCCCCCCCTTATCTCGTCTCCTCCCTTTAATTCTCACCACCTCTGTCTCCGCCTTTCTGATTCCCCCCCATTCCTTGTACCGCCACGCCATGAACCCCCCTCCTGAGGCCACTTACAACGATGTCGATGCCTTGAAGGCTGCGTGCAGATAGCATGCCGCCGCTCATCTCTATAGCGTCACCACCAAGCGGTCCGATTACAAGATGGGCGTCCTATTGCTGCACTACGGCAAGTCTAGTACACACGATGGGGGGGAGGGTGGGAGAAGCAAATCAGCAGGGTGGGAGGATCAGCCCCCTTAAGTGTATTCAATTAGTTCAGAACAATAATGGAGTGAAATCCCATTTTTGTGAGAATGTTTCCAATCCAAGAATTTGAACAATGATTTGAGATTCCATGGCATTATATAAAGGCGATATTATATTTGTTTTCAAAAAAATTCCCTTTTTTTGAACTTTTTTTTTCCCTTTTTTTATCTTCTATCTATTTTAAACTAAAAGGCTAGTAGATTAACTCGTAGATCAAAATGGTTAGAAGCAAGTAGGAGTGGTGCGAACATAATTAAGCTTGGAATGATGGCAAAACCCATGCCACAATTTGATATTTAAATCTAGGAGGTTCAGTTCAAAGGGGTTTAGGGGTTAAACACATTACCTAATATTGCAGCACAATCACATTGACCCTTGAAATCATACAAATTTTGAGCACGTTTAGGCCTTCTATTTGGGTAGGGAATCAAATTTCTTTTTAATTCAATATATGGAATTTCTATTCCCAATTTTTTTGGAAGTCCACATTTTTTAAGTCTGGAACTAGAATTTGATAATTTTTTAAGCATAAAAGTGTGAATGATAGGGAGCTTCAAGTGGTGGTGATTTGTGTGATTCAATTTTGTGAATAGTTGGATGTTTTATAATGATTTTAAACATACAAGCTTCTTCTTATTGGTTGCTTGGGAGATGCAATCATGAGAAAGAACAATATAGTGGTTGACACGAAAGTTGCAAAGAAGCATATGCAAGGAGGAAGAGGGTTCCCCAATGTGAAGTCTTCTTCTCCAACTATGAGGACCTATTTACATGTCATGATATGAGTTATAACTAGAGGTGTTGTTAAGCCTTTCAAGATAAAGTTTTTAGGTGGCAAGGAGGTCACCTTAGCTTCCCTTCAAGCCCCTTCCCCTCATCCTTTGGTTTAGGCTTAATTAGTAGTAAGTCTTGAACCTTCTAGGTGCTTTCCAACTTGGGCTCCTTTGATCATGCCTATATTTGCTTAATTGTTTTGTTTTAAGGTGATAGGTTCAGCTGATTTCCACTTTCTTTTAAATCATTTTTCTTGAGACACATCCAATGTTGTTACATGGCACATTTTCTCCTATTTTCTTAATGGTGTTTTTTCCTTGCCATTTGAATGGGAATGGTCAAACATAAGGAAATGAAGACACATTTGCAATCGTTTCTTTTAGGCAATTCGAAGGAGCTTGAAGTTGAACATTTACTACATGCATAGGCCCTTGTAACACTTCAAACAAGGGCCTACGCGTGTAGTAAATGTTCAACTTCAAACTCTTTCCACTATGAGAAAACAAGGGGTTTTGCAATTGGGCTTGTAATTGGATTTTTGAATTGTAATGGACATTTGCAACTCATGATAATTTTACAACATGAGTGTTATCAAAAAAATTGTAGCAATTTCATTAGACACCCTCAAGGTGGATATGGTATCATATCTTACTAAACATATGTGCAATTCAAATGCAACTAGATGGAAGTATTTTGTGACTAGTTCTTCATGTAAATTTCCCATGCAAATGCCCATGGCTAAATGAAATACCAACAAGGCTTTTCATTCATCCATTAATGAATGAAGTTTGTTTTTGTCCATTGCAACTTGTTTACAACTATTTTACCAATAGTCATCCATGTTAGATTCTCACGCAAATGTCATGAATGAATGTAATATTGCATGATTTTTTATTCATTGATCGATGAATGAAATATATTCATATCCATTGTAATTAATGCATTACCAAATTGTAATATCTTGCAACTATTAGATTTTGCCAATGGTACTATGTTACAACTTGAATTCAATTAACTATTTTGCAATTAATGTCCATTTATGGATGGTATTAGTTGTATTTATTGGAATTAGCAATGATAATTTTGCATCATGAAACACATCACATAAGTCCATTGCATAAATAATGAAAAATGTTTTATTCCAATAATATAATTGTATGTATTAATATTCAATGTTAGAAAATACATTTTTGGTTATCTATGGTCCGTTCCAATGGAATGTACTTTATTTACATCCTTAATGTTCAGCTAAAACTTGCTAAAATTATTGCTATCAATTATCTATTCAATATCTATTATTGTATAATCCTAAAAGATCCACCTTGTATTTACTCAAAAGTTTAGTTATATTTTCATAACTACCAAATGTAGAATGATGTTTTCACATCAATGTAAGAAAACCTTATTGGAATGAGAAAAATAATATAACGTTCATATTATAAATCTAAATTAAATTTTTTTTACAACTATAATGCAACTAATAAGTAATATACATGTATACTTTGCAATTATAATGCAAATACAAAATAACATGCATATATAATCTATAACCATAATGCAATTGATGAGTAACCACAAGATTTTTTTTTGTTATTTTCCATCCCCACACATTACGACTATTGTCCAATTTGACTACATTTCAATTACATTTGGCCATCTTAAACTTGCAAGTGGCTTGTTACACTATTGAATGATCAATATTATTCATAGTTATTACATTCATTATGTTGTTCATGTATGAGTATAATTTGGACATTATTTAATTATTTAATAATTTCAAATTGCTGATGTGAAAATTGAAATAATTTTTTATTTTATTTATACAATATATTATAATGGGCTAATGATTTTTTTGACATTTCCTCAACTATCAAAATGGTACACGAGTTGAATTATCAACTATTAACATGTTGAGACCATTATTTAGGAATTGCATTGTACTTTATTAAAATACATATAACAATTCAAAACCCTAAATTTATATTAGAATGAATTAGTGATTTTTTCACATATCTTCAATTATTAGAGTTGAACCATTCATTTTTAATATATTAAAACCATTACTCACAAATTACGTTTTACACTTATTTAATATACTAAAACACATGCAATTCAATATTTTGTAATTATAATTGAATGGTTTACTAAAAAAAATCATGTTGAATCATTCACTTCGAATTTATTGAAATCATTATTCAAATGTTGTATATTGCACTTACTAGAAGATACTAAAACACACATAAAAACTTAATCCTCATATTTATATTTGAATGGGTTAATGATTTTTTTTACATTTTTTGACTATTAACATTTGCGCATAAGTTGAATCTTTTAATTTCAATGTTGTTTAAATGCACTTCTCATGAGTTGCATTTTGCATTCATCACAATTTTTTGAAATGGATGTATAAAAATTTAGGAAATCTCGAATTTATATTTGAATGGGTTAATGATTAAATCAAAATGTTCATGCATGCAACAAAGTTTAAAGATGCATGTAAACCTTTAAATTATTTTTTTCATATCTTAAATTATGGTGTATTTATGTAAATTAGATTGTATGTTTTTCCCTTAGTTTGTTTTTGACATCATGGACAAGTTTATTATTATGAATGTTCATGATATCACAACAAAAAAACCCCAAAATAATCCTTGATTTTTTTTTTGGTGTATGAAAAAAAAATCCATGTTAAAACGAATGGATTAAATTTTTTAAATTTAAGCTATAATAATTATTATTATGAAAATTCTATACTTATTATTTTATTCTAAACATGGTTTATCAATCTCCTTAAGCTTGTTTTGTTACATGTTTATGTTTAAATATTTAGAAATGAATTTTAAAAATTCATTAAAAATGAATAAATTATAAATGGTGATAATAATAATGACATCAATTTTTTATAATAAAATATAGAAAGTAACCATAATATTGAAGGATATAAATTAATTTCCATCACACAACTTGTCTATAACCAAACATGGCAATTTTTTTATGGATGATTACCATTTTAGACATCACAAAAATAAATAAATAAATAATACCTAATCATGTTGGAAAAAATAAAAACTTGAAAATTTACAAAAATTGGATATTTTATGTATTGAAAATAAAATTGTAAAAAACTTAATGAATGCATTTGTAAATTAACATTGATAAATTTTAATCGCAAGTGACATTTGCAATTAAAATCTCCTTAATTGTCTTAAACAAGTCGCATGTGATATTAATCACAAACGATAAAAAATATTGGATGAAAGGAAAAATCAATAAATACAAGTTCATCCTTTGACTCTATTGTATACATATTGTCAAATGTGACTAAGATGCAACTATTTTGTTCACAATTGAAGGCAAATGATGTCTTGCCATGTGTCCTTATATTTAATTATTTATTATATAAATAGTAATATTATTCGTTTGAAAAAATCTAGGATGATCAATTCAAATGTTTGGATGATCTTATGTTATGACACGTGACCCAATGTAAATATGTCACATGGCACTTTTAAATGAATTTAATAAAAAATATTAATATTAGGTTGGTAGGTACTTAGGTAGGTACATAAATAGGTGTTTACAAATCTAGGTTACGTACTTACTTACTTACTTAAATAAATAGGTAGGTAGGTAGATAATGCCTACCTCCCTAAATTAAATACCTATTCATATAAGTAGGTCAAACTAGGTACCTGTTTAGCTAGGTAAATAAGTAGGTTGGGTAGGTAAGTATTTTTAAATTGTGCATAATTTGTTTTTTTGTTTTGGGTTAAGCCTTTTGATTGACCCATCTCATGTGCACAAATTTATTAATTTGAAATTGGATGACCACACCCCTTGTTTATATATAATGTTCAAAATAAGAATGTAAAAAAATATATATGGGATAAGTTTTAAAGTTACAATTTTTTCACAAATTAAATTGTAACCCTTAAACTTTTACAAGTCAAGTACATTTTTTTCCTATTAATAATTATTAACTATAAATATAATAATTTGCTAAAAATAACTTTAATTCTTATAATTACTGTAAAATTACTATAAATATATTTATCATAGAGGATTAATTATAGAATTTTTGAAATAAAAAATTGTATAATAATTCCTGAAATTATAATATTAAAATAATTATTTTAACTACATTATAATGTTTCAAAATTTTTAATTCAGATTTAAAGTTATAAATTACATATGAAAATACTTATGTTCAATTAAAAAATAATTATTCACATACTAATTAATTCTTATTTGAAGTAATTACAATGATTTTAAAGTAATGTAGCATTAATTACAGTAGTTAATTTCTTTTACTGTAAGAATACAAATTATATAATATAAAAATCTATGTTTTAACAATAATTATTTATCATAACTTATAATTAATAAAATTGAACAGTTATAATTATTTATTATGGATAACGCTAATAGAAAAAACCTTTAAAACTCAAATTTTATATCTAATTTTGGATAAAAATATAAAATTAGATTTCAAGATAATATCTCAAAATTCAAATATCAAGTTTTAGATCATTTTGAAAAAAATTTAATTAAAAAAATCAGAATAGAAATGTCAAGTTTCAGATTCAAATAACAATATTCAAAATTTAAATGTCCATTTTTAGACTCAATTATTAGTTTTAAAAATAAAAAAGAATAATTTGGAATTCAAAGTTCAACTTTCTAGTAAAATAATTTCTTTAAATTTTAATTGAAGAAATTCAGAATTGAAATGTTAATTTTCATATTCAAATACAAATATTCAAAATCAAATTGTCAGTTTTTAGATTCAATTCTAAATTTTTGAATTGAAATAACTAGTTTTAATTTGGAAAATAATAATTTACAATTCAAATATCAATTTTTAGATCAAATATGTCTTTTTATTTACATTTAAAAAAATCAGAATTGAACTTTCAATTTTCAGATTCAATACAATATTGAAAATTGACATGCCTATATTTAGTCAATTAATAATTTTCAAAATTGAAATTTCAAGGTTCAAATGAAATGATTATTTAAAATTTTAATTCAAAACTTTTTGCGTTGAAATATAAAATTTCATATTCAAATAAAAATATTCAAATAAAAATGTCCATTTCTATAAACAATTAATAATTTCCTGAATCGAAATTCTAATTTTAAGATTCAAAAATAGTATTTTAAAATTCAAATATGAATTTTTAGATCAAATATTTTTTTTGAATTTAAATATAAATTTTGATATTCAAACGAAAATTTTCAAATTCAAATAATGTTCAATGGGAATAAGATTATTAACCTTATACATGTAAAAAAACCTGTCATGTACGGGAATGCCAAGTCTTGCGAGATTTACTTTGGCATTTCTTGAAAACATCCACTGGGAGAACATTTTGGAATTGTTCCAAAGGAATGTCGCCAATGGATTGGATGTAGGAAAAGTTATGCACAAGGTTTTACCACACATGATCAAACTCCACGAACCTGGGAATAAGGAAAGAATTGAATAGATGGAATTAGGAACATCACAACTATGGAAAAAGACATACTTTGAGAATTCAAAAAGTCATCGAAGGGTGGAAATTGACTTGTTCAAGTTTGTCATGGTGATGAAGAGTTTCACAAGGCCATGCGAAGTATTGAGCACAATAGAGTCCACTAACCAGTGCCATTCAAGATCCTCATTATGCACATGTTGGATATAAGGCAACTAGGTTTGTAGCATGTGGTTGCCATTTCACACATAAAACATCCGCCTTGATAGAAACTTGAGATTAGGATCTCCAAGAAGGAGGTGCTACAATTTCTCATTTCTAGAATGCTAATGGGCATTCCAAAAGTCAACATAGGAATCAATAAATTCTTCCTCTCCTTTCCAATTCAAGGGAGATATGTGGAATACATTATCTCCCTTGCGGTATTTAGTCTAAAATGCATGCTCCATCTTCAAGACATCTATCTTGAAGGCAAGATGCATAATAGGCATGGAAATCATTTTGCAAAGGACTCCTCCGTGCCTTCTTCTTCAACAACATCTTATGCTTGTCAAGGATCTTAATCAAATTGAACTTTTTCTCTTTGATAGTTTAGATAGTATTGTCAAACAACATGTTATCCATAGGTTGGGCCACCTTTGAAAACTGTGAGCCTTGAATGAAAGAACAAATTAATAATTGACAAGCAAATTGAAATTGTAAAATAATTCGTGGATTTTTAAACATTGACCTCCATGGTCTCACTTGTGGGGGCATTATGAATGCCTCCCTCACTTGTTCCTACAAAACAATTTCAGAATTATAAAATCTATAAGAAAAACAAGAAAAAAATTGATTTGTAATACGAAAGAAAGCAAGAAAATGAAAAGAAAAAAATAAAAAAACCCAAAGCTTAAGCTTAGGTCCATTTGGGACCCAAGCTTGAACTCTGAATCTTATTGCACAACCTACTTTTGAACCCAAATAAAATTTATATAAATAAAACCCTAGCTTAAGTTTTGGGTCCAATTTGGACCCAAGCTTGAGTTTGGATTCTTCTTAACTCTCAAAGCTACTCTCAAAACCAAGAATAGCTTGGAGATATTTGCAAAATAAATGAGAAAAAAAAACCGATTTCCACTACCCCAACTCAAGTACTTTCAACATCAAGAATAGCTTAGTGCTTCTTGCAAATAAAAGATAAGAACCCAAGCTCAAGCTCAAGTCCTTATTTTGGACCCAAGCTTGAGTTCAAGTTCTTCAAGCCCAACTAAGCTACTCTCGGTGTCAAGAGTAATTTAGTGTTTCTTGTAAACAAAAAAAAGAAAAGAAAACTCAAACTCAAGCTCGAGTCTTTATTTCGAACCTGAGCTTGAACTCAAGTTCTTCAAGCCCAACCAAATTACTTTCGGTGTCAAGAATAACTCGGGGGTTCCTAAAAAAAACAAAACAAGAACTTGAGTTCAACTTTGGGTCTAAACAAAGGACTCAAGCTTGAGTTCAAGTTCTTCAAGCCTAATTGAGTTACTTTCAATGCCGAAAGTAGTTTGGTAATTTTTCCAAAAAAACCAAAAACAAAAATTCGAACTCAAGCTTGGGTCCTTGTTTTAAACCCAAGCTTGAACTTGTGTTCTTCAAACTTAATTAAACTATTTTCAACACATCTACTTTCAATGCTGAAAATAACTTGTGGAAAAAAAAACCTGAGCTCAAGCTTGAGTTTGAATTAAGGACTCAAGCTTGAGCTCAAGTTCTTCAAGCCTAATCAAAGTACTTTCAACACTAAGAGTAGTTCGATGGTTCTTGCAAAAAACAAAAAAGGAACATGAGCTCAAGCTCAAGGGCGCTTCAAAATGAACTGACTTACTTTCGATGCCAAGAGTAGTTTGGCAGACACTACAAAGAAAAAACAAGAACATGAACCCAAGTTCAAGTTTGGGTCCAAAATTGGACTTAAATTCAGGTTCTACATTCCCCATTGAGCAATTTTCAACATTGAGAATAGTTCGACAGAACTTTCAAACCAAAACAAAAAAAAATTGAATTCAAGTTTGAGCTCCGGTTCTATGCACCCCACTAAATTACTTTCAGCACTGAAAGTAATTCGACAACACCTACATACACATTAAAACACATGAAAAAGAAAAGCCCAAGCTCAACTTTGGGTTCGATTTGGGGCTCGAGCTTGAGTTTGAGTTTTTCATGCGTTGGAAATGCACATTCAAGAAGCAAAAAAACAAGAAAATGTAGGAAGTAAAATATACCTGGCCCTTTTGGAGATGCTCGATAACAATCTTAGGAACTCTTAAACTTTTCTCCTCCTCTCCCTCCTCCTACATCCAAAATTCCACAAAGAGGAAGAAATGATAATTCAAACCTTCTTATATATTCCCAAAACCCCAAAATACAAATTAGTAACCTTAAGAACTTTATGGAGTGTTCATTGTTTATGAGCTCAATGTTGGCTTTGTCATTCGTTGTTTCTTTGCCAATTCTTTTTCTTCCAACCTTTCAAAAAATGGAAAGCAATGTTAACTCCCATATTAGTTGAGAGTGGATTTCTATTTCACAATCTATTTATGCTGCAATTCCAAAAATACAATTAGAAGTTCTACTACCTTTCAAATTTAGTTACATACCTCGTCATTATCGTTGCTGCGCACTTGTGCATTGAGCTCCTCTTCAACACCCCAAGTTCAAGTTTTTTTGTTTCCAAGAATCCAAAAAGTTAAGCATATTATAACTAAAACAATTTGGTGAAAGAGAATCACATTTCTTAACATTTTTCAACATTGAAAAAAGATTCACTTGCACTTTTGGTATCTTCATCACACCTCCTCTAACCCTTTTCATCATTGTAGATGTACTCTATTGTGTTTTTCGTGTGTTTAGTTGTGCCCTTGACATCTTCTTGTTTTATCAAGAGCTTGGCTATTGTTAAAAGTAGCTTTTTACATCTAGGAAATATTTGATCGATACTTGTTTCTTGTTTTATTTATAATGTCTTTCATACATTGGTTACGATTTTTTAACAAGTGTCTCCAAATTTTTGTCGTTGCCATGACTAATTTTAAGACAAAAAGATTATTGTGTCCTCTTAAGTTTCTCTTTGATAATCATATATTCCTTTTCAAAAAATGATTTCCCCCCCCCGTAATTGGTGCATTGAATGCCTAACTTTCTACTAACTTTCTGTTGTCAATACTTTTTGTAGGAATTTTTGCTATGGTGCCTTGTCTTTTAAGATTAGGTTTAGGGTTTTCAACTATGATTACCATTTGGCCATCTGCATTTGACAACACTCCAAGTAATGGCCTTTTTGTCAACTATTATGTTAGACCCTTTTCTTTTCTTATGTTAGACACATATTACGCCTCCATTGTGAATTTCATCAAATGACTCTCCATGTCAGTATAAACCGTGAAATCATCTAGAAATATTTTCATAAACTAGTTTAAGTATTCTCTGAAAGCTTTATTGATTGTTCTATGGAAAGTTGGTGGCCCATTTTTAACACCAGATGGCATCACTATCCAAACAAAAACTCCCTATCTATTATGAAAGTTATTATGTATTTATCCTTTACGGGCTATAGAAATATGATGGTATCTTGAGTATCCATTTAAAAATGAGTAGGTATCATACCCTATTACAATGTTCAGTACCTCATAAAAAAATGACAAAGGATAAGGATTTTTTTTGGTTGCCTTATTGAACTTCTTGAAATCCACACAAAATTTCAATTTTCCATTCTTTTTAGGCATTACCATTATAGGTGATAACCATGTAGCCTCATTTATTGGTTGAATAAATCATATTGTTAATGATTTGTTAATATCTTATTTGATAACTACACCACAATTAGGGTTCAAGTTGTACTTTGTTTGATGTGCTGGTGGAATTGAAGTATCTAATTCAATTATGTGTTGAGCCAATTTTGGAGGTATGCCTTTTAGATCCTTATAAGTTCAAGCAAACACATCTTTGAACTCCGTGAACAACATTTGAAACTTTTCAGTTTTTTCTTTTATCAATTGTGCATTAATTTTGATGTATTATGGATTTGCTTCTATACCAATATTTAATTTAACAAATTATTGTTATTCAGTCAAAGTCCAACCTATTATCTAAAAACATTGTACTTGTATTTTTGTTGGTGTTTCATCCACTTCAATATTAGCTTGGCTACGATGATAATAAGTTTTTGGAAAAACCTTATTTTCAAGTGAGATCTCTGGTTTGACGTGAAAATTTATTTTGTTTATTATTGATAGCACCACTTATGTTGATCCTTGATATGATGTTTGTTGTTCTAGGTTAGATTTTCCACTAACTCTAACTTTTGACATTCCAATACTTAGCAATGAAACTTTTTCATTTGAGATAGTGATTGTGCCAATTGATAATAACTTTGGTTCTATATCAAAGATCATATCTTCCTTTTCATATGTTAGTCCTTTCATCAAGTCATAACAAACAAGTATTTGGGGCCTTTTGGTCTTTGTTCCCAGTTTCTTATTAATAGATATTGTTATGATTAATCCATTACCTTGAATCGTAATGACATTGTTACCCCAAGTCACGTGTAACCTTTGCATATTTGAACCAAGGTCTTCCCAACAACATGGAATAGTTAAAATCTCCCACATTATTTTACAAAACAATAAATGTGGTTATATATGATATATCATGGATATGAATCTTCAAATTTTTGATGATTCGTAAAGGTTTAGTCATACTTTAATATGAGGTTGTATGGAGTTGGTCTTGGTTTGGGTAAACCTATTTTTTTCCTAAGGTTTTATGTTATAATATTTACATTTGCCCCTCCATCTATCAAAACATCCTCAACAATGTTATTTCCAAGTTGTACTTGGATAACTGCCATTTGGTTATCTATTTCTATACCTACAATGTATACTTCAAAATGTGTTTCAACCATTGTGGCCACACTAGATTATCATAGAACTTTAGTAGTTATATTAGGTTTTTATAGCTTCAATTTCTACCACATATACTTCTTAAGGTTTGGTGTTATCTTTAGTATTTGACCTAACCTCAAGGTATAGGTAGTTTCCATCATTTGTTTACTAATACCTTGGAAAATCTATTCCATAGACATAACTTTGCTATTAGGAATAACAAGTAGATTTTGTGGTACAATTGGTTTTGTGGACACCTTAGCCTCTAATAATCTTGCCCAACTTGTATTCCACCGTGTTTTTTCCTTTTGAGTTAAATTCTCTAGTCAGTTTCATGCTTGCATTTCCTATATAGTCTTAACAAAAGATTGTTGTAATCTTTGTTCCTCTTCCTAATCAGTAGTAGTTTTTTTTAAATTTATTTTATTGGCTCTCTATCTTTGAACACTTGTTCTCTAGTAACCTTGCTCCTAGTAATGGCCATGTTAACATCCACCATATGGATTCAAGGATTGGTAACCTTAGGCTCCACCACATATGGTTTTTTCGCAGTCTTCATTCCTTTGTTTTTAAACATATTATGCATATCATTGTACTTAAGATATAATCTCTGTTCTTATGTCCCATGTCACCACATATATGAGAAGAATACCTCACAGGTCTGTGTTTGTTGAGTAGTAACTTTAAAAATTGCATGAACATGGTCTTCCTTTCTTCTAATTTTACAAGTTTACAAGCTTATGATTTGTCGTGTGACAATTTGTACAATATATTCTTGTTTTTTCTATAACCATATGAGGTTTTAAAGTTAATATTGTCTTACTACTTTGTGGTATTAATAGATTTTTTTTAGCCCATATTTCAAAAATTCATTTTTCACAAACCAAAGCTTCTTCCTTATGTTGCTACAAATTTTATCTCTTCATGCCTATTGTTATTACATGCAAATATGGTTGTAATCCAAATATGAAATAGTTAGGAAAATGTTTGTTTTCCCTTGTTGAAGACTATTGGTTAACTTCAATAATATTTCATAATAGACTTCCACTTGTTCGTTATTATCCTACTTCATGTTTTTCAACTGTAGGTAAACTTGCTCATCATTTGAAACTTTATGTACCTTTTAGAAAAAACCAACTATAATTATGCAAAAGTACAATATGGGTAATCTCCCATGTAGTTGTTACACCAATCAGACATAATATATATGAGGGTAAAACTAAACAAATTAACAATCTCTACATCATCTATTTCACTATTTGCTTTAATGGTAGCTTAAAAAACTTTGGCATGAACATTTGGGTCAGCATCCTTCACATACTTAGGATAATTTAATGGTTGATGATAAGGCATGTTTGGTAGTAATGGTGGTCTACTTAGATTCATCATTGGCAATCCAAAATATTTTAAAGGTTTTGGAGGTCATGTTGGTCCTAAGCCTCCTCCTCTTGGATCTAATGGTCGTCCAACAAAAATCATGTCCACCTTCCTAGGCATTTTTGTATGCACCAAATAGTCAAAGCCGATTATAATGAGATTTGGGCAACATCCTAGTTTTTTTTTGCATTAAAAATATTTATTTTACTACTTTCAAATCATTTTTAAAATTCATATGTTTAATAGAATGTGATAAGTTTTGACACTATTTTACAGCATAAGTCATATTAATTAGGCTCAATTGTATATGTCAATACATTCTTTTAGAAATTAGATTTATTTTCATAATTTATGAGGCCATTCTTATTACCCATCTAAGGTTCGCACCCATTAGCCTCTACCTATGAACCTACTTAAAGACAAAATTGAACCAACCAATAGGATTATCAATAATTGGAGCCCAATAGAATACTATTATTGGTTCACACACCATTCATCTTGCATGATGAAATGGTGGGTGCTTTTTCATTGTTGCAATCACATTGTGAATCCAATGTTTTCATCGAGGCCCTAGAATTGAAATCAAGTGCAATTGCCATGTTCCCTCTTCTCTAAGACATGTTGATCTAGTTTTTTAATCAAATCAATGATAGGATTTCATTTAGAATACAATTTGTTGAATATTTTGTTTTCCTCTAATTGATTTTTTACTTTTCTTGAGACCTTCCTTATGTGTTATTCTATTCTATGTAGTTATATTCGCTTGCATACCACTAGCCTTTTGTTAGTGTCATCATTTCCTTATGGGTGTTCATTCACACTTAAGCTTCGTTTATGCATAGTGAGAGCATAAAGTTGTTTTATGACTAATATGTTGTTTTATGACCCATTGTCTGCTCAATGAAATATAGTTCTTTTTGTGATCATTGCAATTATTCAACTATGACATTAGAGCTATGTGTTACCCAACTATATTTATCAATTTCATTAGAAGGCTCCAATGTTGGATATTTCCAATATAAATTAAAACTGCACATACTATTATTCCTAATGTTGTAAACATTGTATTTAATTAAAATTGTTTATAATGAAAAATCTTACTAAATTTGAGCATGTGCTCAGCTTCAACCCTAATTCATATCAAAAAGTCCAATGAACCAAAAAAATTATGACGAATGGTGTTTTGGTTTCTTTTTCATTTGTTGGGATTTCTTTTTTCCAACTACTATAGACATCTCATACTTTCAAGGTAGGGCCTATCATATGGTGATTCATAGGTTGTTTTAACATTTTGTTTTTTAAATCTTGTGGCACCTAGGTTTGCATGCTCGGAGTTACATAGAGTTGTCTACTAAGTTTCATAAATTTTATTGATAGGAGGTTGCCGAGGGAAACCAAATCCTTTGTCAACAAATCTTGTAATAAACTTGTGAAAAAATGTTTTGGAATTGGTTTTTTCAAACTTGCATGGTTTTGAAAGAAACCCATGGCATGTGTAAACATTGCCCAATGGTAGTCTTCCATATCCTCCTTTAAAATTTTTACAATTTATTTGAGCAATGCAAGACTTTCTTTTCCAAATTTTGCATTCGCCCATCGCCATGTTGCCCATTTAATTATTTTGTCAATTTACCTTTTCCATTCTATTCCCCATGTTCTAATTTTTAGCAAATTTCTTAAGGGGGTTTAGCCGAGTTGGATCTCTTAGATGTTTCAAAGGTTTTGTTGTCATTTCGCATATTCTATTTAGTATGCTTGAAATTAATGTGTATTCAATCATAGTTTCAAAGATGTTTGATGTGACCATTCATGTAAATTTCCTTTTTGCCATTGTAAAATAGATGTGTAGCAATAGCAAATGGATGGTAGCTATAGAAAAGATGGAACTAGTAAGTTTAAGTGGAGATGGGGAAAAAATGTAGTTTTCTTCTTCATGTGCCAAGAATGATCTTAGACATAAGGTTTTTGAAAGACTGAATTGAAATAAAAAATAGGCTGAAATGGTATTCAAAATGCGCGGCTTCATATTGTTTCAATTCCCACTAGGAACATACCTTTTGGAGATGAAGAGGTAGTGTTTCGTTTAGTTGTGAAGAGGTAGAGTTTACATTGGCACATAACTCTTGGTTGTGAACATGTTGTGTTCATCCATTTTATTTTGCTCTTCCAATTTATTTTTTCATCCCTTTTATTTTGTTCATACATTTATATTGTTTAATCATATTTTTCATCCATAATTATTGTTCATCCATATACACATGATAGAATATTCCTCCACATCATGATGTATTCTATGCCATGTGTCAAGGAATGTTTTTCCATTATTTTTTTGGATGTAAAAAAGAATTCCAAAAATGATTCGATCTTGCTCACACTCATGCTCCCACACTCACCAAATAGCATCCCTGCCCACCTGGTAAGAACTTTTTAGAAATGAACTGTTCCTTCCCTAGCGAGGCAACTTTAAGGTGCATAAGGAAGTCACCTAAGGACCTTGGAGCACAATAATTGTAACCTCACAAAGGAATCACACAACTATTCATAATTTGAGGTCAAAATGAATGAGTGACCAACCTTGAAAATTAAAGAAGCTGCATTTTCATAATTTAAGGTCCAATCAACCTCACAAAGAGGCATTTTTCAATGGTGATTAGAGATTTTATTTAAGACCTCTGTGGGAACTCTGATTTATGGGGCTCACCACTAGCCCGTTGGGCTAACTAAACTCAACCCTGGGGTGTGGCATGGCCCCCAATGGGCGGACCGAACTGGGGTATGAGGCCCCTTTGTAGGTGCAAGGTGCTTCCTGTTTTGAGGAGGTATTATAAATGTGTGTAAGGTGCACTAAGAAATTTCTCTGAGGTGCACTCCAAATACATAAAGCACAATTCTAGGAGTACTTTACACTAGTCAACCGCACCTGGAAGATGTCGGGTCGAACCCCGGTATGCCCAATTCATGGTCAAATCGTGGAACTCGCAATTTCCTGGTTGCTTACTCTATGAGCTACAATTGATGTAAACCTGCCAAAACTTTATTGCAAGAAAACACAAGGTGGAAAAGGAAAGTTAAGAAAGTTAAAGAAGAAGGGATAAAAAGGTGGAAACACATCAGTAGGCTAGAGAAAGCTTCCACATTGAGAAAATGAATAATTATTATTTTTTCAAAAAATTAATTCGTTTTGTGTCTTTGCGATTATTTGGTTTTTATGATATAGTATAGTTTAAATAATGTTGTAACATGACTAGTCAGAATATTCATATTGTAATTTTAAACCAGTGTTTCTGTTTCTGGCAAAATTTCCCATCCTAGTGACAAATAAAAAGCTCTTGCAACGAGTACAAAATGATTTTTTTGGGGAAAAGAAGGGCACACTGTCGCCACATTATGAGGAAATTTGTTTTTGAATTGGCCATATGTAGACAAGGTTCTAGCATCCCCAACATATGTTCTACTTTCCTCTCCTAACCTGTAGCCAAATTTGGCTGAGTCCTCTTTTGCCAAGCCACTGACTTCACAATTTTGCAAAAACAAAAAAACACTAATTGTAACTTGTCATAATTATGACCATTTTCATCACGTCAATGCCATAATTAAAAAAAAAGACCATTTCACTATTGTAGGGATAATTTTACTAACTCTAGCAGTCAAGGATTTTTTTCAATTTTGTAAGAGAAAGTTTTATTAGTCAAATTATCCCAAGAATACCACATTCTCACAAATGTTTCATCAGAAAATGGACCAAATTTGTCACAAAATAATCAAACGTGTCCTGATGTAAAATCACTGGCAATCATCCCGAAAAAGTTTAACATTAGTTTGGCTTCACGTTTCTAAATTGTTGTCTAAATTGTAGAAAAATGGAGGAAATAACTGCCCTAAAACTAAAACCATTGTCAAAATGTGATGAAATATTTTCTCAAAATTTATTTTTTCTCTTGAAAACTTTGCGATTTTTTTCCGAAACAACTCAGCATCTGTGTTAACATATTCATTTAAAACTTTCAAGGTCAACATTTTAGAAACATTCGCCACAAACCAAAATATTTTAAAGAAAATCGCTGAGTTACTCTAGCCTCTAGCGTTAAATTACTAGAAAAAGAAGAGAGGGAGAGAGAAAAAAAGGGTTAGAATAACGAATAGTAACCTAAATACTCTATTCTTTTAGTGTTTTTTTGGGCTTCCATTGATGATGGGGTTCCAATTTGGTGTGCCACCGGGTGCCCTAGAACCCACACATAAAACATATACACAAAAATAGGTAACACTGCAATTCTCTTACAGAGTACGGAGGGGGCGCAACAGACAGACAGCCAGACCAAGACCGGGTGCGTCACAGAATGGAATGAAAGTTACCAACAACAAAAACCAAAGCGGGGGTCGCTTCGGAGACGATCTGATACCCAAAGCGGGGGGTCTATTCGGATACGTCTGAGAAAAGAAAAACCAAAGCGGGCTGCATGGTTGCAAGCAGAACAAGAGTAACATTGTTTTGGTGGGCTTCGAGGAGGAGGAGGAGATGCGTGCAGCGCGGCGGGATTGAAGCAGCAGCGCTTGAGTGTTGCGGGCTATGGGGCAGCAGCAGCAGCAGTACCGGGAGGGAGCCGGAGGTGGTGGTAGCAAGACGCGAGGTGGGCCGACGACGAGCAAGGCCGGAGAGAGGGGTAGTACCGGTGGTGGTAAGGCGGGCAGGGGAGGGAGTGGGAGATGGAGAGGGGAGAAAGGGGGAGGAGTAGGATCGGCGACGGCGGGTCAAGACGGCGGTGGAGGGAATAGTAGGGTTAGAGGAGAAAGTATGGGCGTTGCGGCGGAGGAGAGGGAGGGGGGAAGAGGAGGAGGGTTAGAGGAGGAGAAAGAGAGCTATAGAGGAGGAGGAGGAGGGAAAGGGGGAGAACGAGGATTGGGTAATTGGGCGACATGGTCAAGGCTATGGGTGAATTGGCAGGCGGCGGCGACGAAGGCAGTGAGAGTGTATTTCTTCTTGCAAGTGGTACTAGGGGAAGTGGAACGGAGGGTGCGGCAGCAGGTGTGGCCGGTTTTGAAAGTGTGGTTTCTTCTCGTCACTAGGGTGGCCCGTTTGTTGGCTCTCTTGGCACTCGAGTGCAGTATTCGAGGCTTTGCCTCGCTGTTTCGCCTCGGTTCCACCGCCCTGTTCCTGCTCCTTTGGTGCTCTGCCCTCAATCTGTGTGTACTGGCGGGTTTCTTCAGTTTCCTCGTTGTCATGGTAAGTAAAACTCTCTCTCTCTCTCTCTCTCTCTCTCTCTAATACTGTGATTTGTTTCTGCACTGTTGTGTTATTGGAATACACAGCATGTGCCACTGTCATGTGCCTCCCTCTTCGCTGTCTTCTTCTTCTTCTGGTTTGACCTCATGTGGCATTATATCACCACCTCGGTGCCTCAGTATCTAGGGCACTTTGGAAGAGCTCCCTCCTGCATCTGTATAGTGTCAGTTTGGCATTACTTGCCTGTGTGGGTTTATTCTTGATAATTGCTGCCATGCAAATCATGTTAGGGTTTCTGGTCTCTTCATGTGCAATCTGCAGAAATGGAACTCACTCACTCTCCCATCCATCATGATCTTTTTTAGGGTAGACTTCTGTTTGTTCAAACCCTTGTGTCAATCTTACTGTCTAACAACGAGGGGATTGCAACAATGTAAGTTGTGGGACTTTGAGACATATTATGTAGGAGAGAGGCCATTACTAGGTATGTCAGAGAATTACTCCTCCTTTTCAGAGAAAAGGTGATCACTGATCAAGAATGACCAGTGTTGAGCGGCTGCAATTTTTGCAAGTGCATCACCACCTTGACCCAGGAAAGATTCTTTAATTGCTCTTTATTTCTGGATGAGTTTTCAAAGGACATGGCATGTTTCTTCTAGTAAGTTGTGGAATGCAGCATTTACACCATCTGGCTCCTGCCATACAGGGTGTGAGTTTGTGTAAGGCTCATGCTGAATCTTGTCTACAATGGTTGACAAGTTCCTTCAAACTTTTGGGGGCCTGTCAATCGCAGCTGTGAGCTTGTGGTCTCATTCTTTGTCTTCCATCTCTGCATCCAACTGTTTCCTTTGTTTGCACTGGAAACAATTTGGATGCAGTCAATTTTATGTGTAGTAACAGTGGGATTTCAGTTGTGTTTGACTACCATTGGAAACTGCTTTGCATGGCAAATGTTGGGACCCAGGGATGAAGTGTTTCCTGGTAGAAAAAAATCCTTGGATGTGGTATGGTGGTCAATTCTACCATTTTGTCCCATTGCATGCCCATACTCCCTGAAATTTCACTCCCTGAACTCACTGTTTTCAATGCTGAGAATAGGAGCTTCACTACACAGACAATCTACCGTATTCAAAGTCAAATTAGATTTTGGGACTGATAGGGTTTTAGAAGTGTGAGTTTTTCCTGCTTTGTTTAATTCAGGGCTGGCTGGTATTGTATATTCTGCTCCCTGCTATGGAGGTACTGATGCTGAAATGCTGAGAATTGCAGGCAATGGCAGCAGCAGCTGTGCTATTTTGTGGTTACACTCCTGCTATTGTGCTGATTGCAGTCTTTAGCACTGGAGTGCTTTGGCTGTATGGTAGCTTCTGGATGACAGCAGCAATTGTTTTAGTTGGAGGTGAGTCTTTGATGATGCCTTTATCCTTCTGGGATTCTGCTTCTATCAGTAGTTTCTTTGTCAATATGTGGTGGCTCAGTCTCCATAGTGCATAATCTCTACTTGTCTCATACAGGCTTGGGTGGTTATTGGCTTTCCAGCTACTGATGAGGAAAATGGGCAAGGTCAATTGTACCAGCAATGCAGTGTCTTTGATGTAGATTGTTACAGGACAAGAAGGAAATGTAGGTGCTCACTCTGGATCTTTGGTGTCTGAACCAGGTGGTCTCTTCATTGGAGATTGTGCTAGACTGGCAATTTTGCTAACCACAGGATATGCAATGTACGGAGTGATAGGACATGGAGGGTGGTTGGGTCTGCTCCTATGTAGCAGCTTGGCATTCATCTCCAGCGATGCTGTCTTCTACTTCCGTAGCTCATTTAGTGAACAGGATAATAAGGTCCCTAGAAACAATGTAGATACAGAAGCCCCACCTCCTGAACAGGCTAAGGGGTACAGTACGCCACATTCAGATGTATTTCAGGCAACTGCAGATGTAGGGCGCTCAAGCATGGGTGCATCTACCAGTGGCCGTGGTGAATTTGACTTGTTGACAGCTGATGAGGAAATAGTTCGAGTGCTGGATTGCAAAGACCACTACACAGTCCTTGGATTTGTGCGATTTGACAGCTTTGACCTTGCTGACCTCAAACGAGAATACAGGAAGAAGGTGCAGCACTTGTCACAATGTCAAGCCCTTCACCTTCAATTTGAGAGAGAAAAGATGCTGGTGGTCAGGCCTTTGAAGTTAAAGAGTATTGGCAAGTTAAATGATATCCTTTCAGTGCAAGTGTTTGTATTCTGTACGTCGCTCTATTGTTGGCCTCTTTCACATGATGGCTCATTCATGTGGAGCTAGATAGAGTGTGTGTTTGCAGCTGACTTGCTATTGCTTCATGCCTGAACATCATTGCTGGGTTTGAACTGCACTGGGACCTGGCAGGCAATGCAGGTCCTAGTACCACCTGCACACATGTTGGTTCATTCACAAGCAGCTACAAGGGCTTTCTGTTGCATCTGACTTGCTATTGCTTGCTGCCTAGATATCATAGGCTGGTATCTTAAACTGCAAGGGACATGGCAGGCAATGCTGGTGCATCCTGACAAAAATGGGGGAAATGAGAAAGCAGAGGAGGCCTTCAAGAGATTGCAAAATGCTTATGAGGTATCCTGCATTCCTCTTGAAGCTTTTGAATCTTGGGTCTTCTGGCAATTAAAATAGCAAGGCACCTTTTGTGTGTGGCAGATATAAACAATTTTACCAATGTTATTCAGCTTTTGGATAAATCTGGTAAGCATCTGCACGTTTGTGGAATCAGGTGTTGCTGGATGCAGTCAAAAGGAGGTGTTATGATGATGAGCTTCGGCGGGAGGAAGTTCTCAAAAATTTCCATCAACATCACCATAGTTTTCATGTGGTGTGCATTATTCTGTGCTATTGTCACTATATATAGTGTGATTTTGTGATTGCAATAGCAATCCCAGCTCTTGCAAGTGCTCAGTTCATCCATTGTGGATAGTGCGTGCTGTTCTGGAGTGACCTTTCCTTTGCAAACAGCGTATGTACATTGACAAACTTTTGATCTTCCAGAGTCACATGTATATGCCAAATTTGTGCAGAATGGCAGAGATAGACCTTCTGAATGTGGCTGCCAACATTCCAAAGATGAAGGCAATGAAGACATTCCAGCTGATTCTCGTAGGATCTCATGTCGAAAGTGTGGAGATAGCCACATGTGGATATCTACTGAAAGGAACAAGCTTCGAGCCAGGTGGTGTCAGGTGAGGTTCTCTTGTGTCTGAAATTACAGGAGTTTCTGTGTTTGAGTCTGCACTTCTAGTCTGCAGGAAGGTGAACAACATGAGAATATTGATGTCTGGTTGTCTGTGCAGGAGTGCCAAGACTACCACCAAGCAAAAGATGGTGATGGTTGGGTAGAGCAATGTGGCCAGCCTTTCTTTTTTGGTATTTTCCAGAAGGTAAATGAGTTCTGCACACATTCCTCTTGTTGAAGCTTTTTAATTTGGGCAACCTGTCCTTGTTATGGGGCCCCGCCGTATTGGACATAACAACAGTGCATGATTGAAGCAGGCTTATGATCATTAGTATTGAATTTGTTTGTTTTCCAGGTGGAATCTCCTCTTGCATTTGCTTGTGCTGATGGCATGGTGTACAATGTCACTGAGTGGGTGCATTGTCAGGTGTGTCATTCTTGTTGACTGCTTTTCCTATGTCTGTTGGAATTTTCCATGGTCTCTGCATACATGAATGCTGATGGGTTCTTGGACCTTCTGAGATAATTGAATCCTTGTGTAGATATATCCTGAAGTTCACAGGAATCTCCAATCTTTCAGCCCTCGACTTGGGCTCTACAATAAGTTCATACAACTGATGGAAGCTCTCAATCTGGGTACTCTAGTCTCTGTCTTAATTGTTGATTCTCACATTGTGAATGCAGGGTCTGAAGTGTCCACCAAATACACATAAGCCCACTTTCCATGTAAGTACCTCTGGAAATGGAAGGGGTGCAACTCGGGGGAGCAGTAAGGCTGCGAAGGCTGGTGACCGTGCAGCTGTGCCAGACAGTTTTTCTTTTACAAAATTAGATGAGAATATGACAGAGCAAGAGTTTTTTGACTGGCTTGAAAGTGCAATGGCTGCGGGGCTGTTCAGTGACCTGAATGGTGGTGTCCCATCTTATCCTGGCGAGAAGGCTTCAAACCGGGGAGCCAAACCTAGCCGGAAGAAAAGGAAGAGTAAGAAGCAATTTTAGTCTCTGTCTTTTCTCAGGCAGGCTGCTACACGAGTGAGCAGGTTGTTTATGAGAGCTTCAAAATCCAAAATTGGATACGATTGGGTTGAGCACATGACCCTGGCCCTCTTAAGAAAATGATTCAATCCCTCTACATTTTTGTTTGTCTCACCAGTTATGCCAGAGAAAGGAGGTCTGAGTCTATGTAGATGCTAGTGTTCTACCAGCATAAAAGCTGGATAAGTGAGGACATTGATTATTAAGAATCAAGGTTGTGGTTCTGTTTCTTCCTAAATGTTGAGGAATACAAACTAGCAAATTTGTGGGGTTGGAGTTGTGTACCTTGCAGTGGGGGACTTGGATAGAAATGAGCTCCAAATGCATGCATGCCCATGAGTGAATTTGTGCAGTGTTCTCAGAAGAATTGTTTTGTAGAGTATTCTTTCATCAGCAATGTCTCTTGAGTGCTAGCCAACATCACATCTGAGTCTTCCCATTGCTTCCGGAAAGGCAACAGAAACTCAGGACGCAGATTGTGTATAATGGTTTGCCCAAGTTTTTGGGAAGATTATTATATGCTTATCTACACCCACTGTTGGGAGCTGATGAACTCAGTGGGTAGTCATGGCAGCTCGTCACTGCCATTCGTGATGAAGGTGATGGTCTGTCACTTTGTGAGCGACTCTCATGAGGTTATGACTGCACTCATTGTCGTGTTACCTTTAATTGTTGTTGTGGAGATTTCTCTGCAACTTCATCGATCTCTATTCTTTCACCAGGGCTGACATCAGTAAAGGTTTGTGAAGGTAATCAACCTGTAGGTGGCCGACAACAACTGATAACAAAATTAGCAGTGCTAATAGCTAGTCACTGGTGAATCTAGTCAAAGATAGGATGGACAACTCTGCAAGCAGGAGAGGAGAAAGTATTTAGTGTCATGGTGGAGGATGCAACCTGCAACTGGAATATTTCAGATCATTTTGAGGTTTGTTCCTGACCTCTAGAATTAATTTGACCTGTTTGCATTTCTGAAGTTGTTGAAACAGGTAGAATGCCAAAGCTGTCACCCTTTGGTTTTAGAAGAAACATTTAATGAGTCAGAAACAAAGAGGTGGGTTGTTGCAATCTATACTGTAATGAATTGTTTTCTTTTCTCTTCCCTGTTATGTCTTGTCATTCTGGGAGCTGTAGTGGGCTGGTGTTTATCCCCCAAGAAGGACCCACAAACTGCTGAATCAGCCACATCTGGTCTCAGCAAGCTCAAAATTCAAAGGCATGTGGATTTGATGAAATATTTTCTGCTGTCTTGATCTTCTGAACATGAGTGGTTTTCTTCACTACAATTGTGGGAGAGTTCTCAAAGCAAGTCTGGGTTTTCAATGTTCATGGTCAGTTCAAGAGTACACCCTAGTTTTTTCCATTTCCATAAGATGAAAGGTGACTATGGCAGTTTCTTTGTGGAGGGGATGAGACCTGTGTTGGTGGGTTCTCTCTTGTTAAAAGAAAGAATTGGTGGGTACTGGTCAGGTAAATGGACCCTTGACCAGCAATCATAACAAACGCAAAGATCTGGTCATTTGATCCTTCATTGGCTGTTTCAAAAGTCATAGAATCAGTGGAAAGAACCTACCCTAAATTGCTTGGTTCTTTTCCAGTTCTTTCATGGAAACCATCGGTTCATTGAAAAAATTCAAAAACCCAGGTTGGAGGTTATTTTGATTTCTGAATAGCTTTCAAGAGATTAGAACCAGAGTTTTGGGATTCTAAATTTTTTGGGGAACCCTGGAATATAGCTAAAAAATTATTGCAGTCATAGAACCAGTTGAAGGAACATCACCTAATCCATCAGGTCTCTGCTAGTACTTTTATGAAAAAAGCCAGTTTGCTGAATTTTTTTCAAAAATCCAGAGTTCTAATTCCAGAACTGGAGGTTCTTTGGACCATGTAACTGGCCTCTCAAGCCATGTTACAGGACATAACCAGTGAGCCAGAAGATGTCACTGGACAGAATGACATAGTGGACAGGCGGGATTTCATGTGCCTGTAACCCATGAGTATGCCAATAGCTCAATTGGAGCCTGTAGTCGCTATTTGAAAAGAAAACTTCTGTCCTACATAAAGTAAAAACTAATCACATTTTGAAAATGTGGACGTGTCTATTATCAACGTGTTTATCTAAGCAATACTCTCCATACCAATTTTCCCCAGGGTGTTTTTTTCTGTAATACTCACTTATTATGCACAGTGGTCAGTTTTGAAACACTTGATTGGATAACCATCTAAGTATAATATCAAGGTAAGTTTTGTAGGTAAAACTTATCCCTCCTCAAAAAATTGATTGAAAAAATCATTCTCCTTGCACTCCTCAAGTGCTGAATCACATTGGTCAAATTCAAGGGGAGCTAAAAGTGGAGCTTAAATTGGAAAAGTGCAACCAAATGAAAAGTAACAGAGTGAAAGTTTAATTTTGAAGGATTTGAGAATGCATTGGGATGAAACTTATTGGTCAAATTTTGGTGTTCATTAAGCAATACCTAGTTCATAAGGTACTCACCAGGTCTTTACAAAATATACGCCAAATAGGTGAAGTCTCTAGGATAGACAAGTTGATGAATGAAAACTTAAAGTTTTCAAAGAGCTTGGATTCTTAAGACATTGCTCTTTTGCTTTTCAAGTTCTTAAGGTTGTTTTAGAGCTTGACATGATGCACCCATGGTCATTTAGATGATTCAAAAGAGACAAAAAAATGAGGAAGATATGCTTATCAAAAGTAAACAAAGTTGGTGTTCAATCATCGGCTTAATTCACAACATATTTGTCTTTTCTGCAGTTTTTCTGTGTTATTCTTTTGCCTTTGGAGTTCAAAGAGGTAATGTAAAACTTAGCTTGGCACATCCAAAGCTCTTTAGATCACTAAACAAAAGTTTTAAAATGAAGAAGATACGAGATCTAGAAATAAAAGGTCATTTTAAAAAGAAACAAGCTATTTGATTTTGACATGCTTAGTGTTTTTTAATGTTGCTCCTTTACTTTTGGAGCTGGAAGGAATAATGTAAAGCTTGGCTTGGTGTTCCCATACCTTTTACATCACTCAAAATAGACAAAAAAAACAAGAAGATTTTGAAACGTTTAATCACTAGCTAAGAATTGGTGATGAATAGTTCTATCCTATCCATTTCAAAAACAATTTCACAGCCAACAAGGTGGTTATGAATAACCTACCCTTGGACATTGGACCCTTGTTGATAACAAGTTTTTATGTATAACTAGGCAACGCAAGTTTTCACCTTGATGCTTTTACACCTTCCCAATATTGGAAACAACTTGAAAACAAGCAAGAAATGAAAGCTTCAAGGTTCATGAAATGGAACAATTGTATTAACTAACAAACAAGAAGATTACAAAGGTTGTATGCTTCAAATGCTACAATCACAAAACTATGGCTTGCAACAACTAACAAAGCTTGAAGGTTCTATGTGCACTCAAAAACCATGAAAGGAGAGAATGAAAGACAACTCAAAACCACTCCATTATATATTATCTCCTAACCCTAAAATAGCCGCCACTTAACCCTAACGTAGCCGCCGCCAAACCCTAACCTTAGCCGCCGCCAAACCCTAACCCTAGCCGCTGCCTAACCTTCGCCGCCACCAAACCCTAACCCTAGCCACCGCCTAACCCTAGCCGCCACCAAACCCTAACCCTAGTCGCTGCCAAACCCTAAGTAGTTCCCACTTCTAAACCCTAACCTAACTACTACAAGGATATGAATACTATTCATCCTTTTGATGAATGTTTCACACATTCATCAACATTGGGAATTAGAAACGAATAGTATTTCTAACACTCCCATTTTATGAAGTTTCTAATCTGAACATGTTTATCAACTTATGATGTCGTTCTTTTGATAATGCTTTGGTAAGGACATCCGCCACCATGTGTTCCGTTGGACAATATTCAAATCGAACTTCTCCATTTTCAACTCGTTCTCGAACAAAATGATGTTTTGTTCGTGCATGGTGAGTGGGATTCTTGGTCAATGATATCGCACCTTGATTGTCGCATCGAATCACCATCACTTTCTTCTTCTCCATGTATCCTAAATCCATCATCAATTTTGTTATCCATATGGCTTTTTTTGTGGCTTGCGTGTTCGCCATGTATTCGGCCTTCGTGGTGGACAATGCTATTGTAGGTTGTCGTTTGCTACTCCAAGAAATGGCTCCCCCTCCGATCATGAAAACAAACCCTGTGGTGGATCTCTTATCTTCAAGATCACCACCCCAATCCGCATCGCAATATCCAAGAACTTCCTTGGATGGTGTTGCACCAAATTGTAATTTCATTTGCAATGTTCCTTGCATATATCGAAAGATTCGTTTGATGGCCATCCAATGCTCCATGTTAGGGTTTGCCATGTGTTGACTCAACACACTTATTGGGTATGCCAAGTCGGGTCGTGTGCACAACATGGCATACATCAAAGACCCAACCGCTTGTTGATATGGAAATCCCTTTGATTCATCATTTCCATTCACATTCCTTTGTAACTTCACCTTGGGATCCAATGGAACTCCAATGGGCTTACATTCCTCCATTCGAAAACGCTTTAATATTTCCTTGAGGTATTTGATTTGGTTGATGCGTAGGAGTCTTTCATCACGATTCCTTTCCACTTCCATCCCCAAAAAGAAATGCAACTCCCCGAGATCCTTCATTTCAAACTTTTGACTCAATTCCTCTTTGATTTGCAAAAGTTTGTTTTGATCGTTGCACACCAAAATGAGGTCATCCACATAGACCACAATGAAAAACTTCACATCTCCCACTTGTGCAACGTACACACTAGGATCGGCCTCACTCTTCATAAATTCAATGCTTTTGAGAAACGCATCTAACTTTTGATTCCATGCCCTTGGAGATTGTTTCAAACCATACAAGGACTTGTGAAGCTTACACACGAGATGTTCACCTCCTTGGTGCACGAACCCTTGAGGTTGCTCCATGTAAATCTCCTCTTCAAGCTCTCCATTGAGAAATGCGGTTTTCACGTCCATTTGATGGATTTCCATGTCTTCCAAGGCCGCCAATGCAAGAATACAACGAATAGATGTAAATTTTGCGACGGGTGCAAAGGTTTCGTTGTAATCCATTCCGTAGGTTTGGGTAAAACCTCTTGCCACTAGTCTAGCCTTGTAGCGTTCCACCTCCCCATTTGCGCCTTGTTTGATTTTGAACACCCATTTGCAAGAAACGGGTTTCCTACTGGCGGGAAGTGGTACCAAAGTCATGTGTTGTTTGTCATGAAGGAGTCATATTCTTCTCGCATCGCACACTCCCACTCCTTGGAATTTTCACATGTCAATGCTTCTTCAATATTTTGGGGTTCCTCCAAAAATGCAATGGTGGCGCGCTCCACCTCCTTGGTAGCGATCCACCAATCTCGAGGCCATTCCCTTCGTTGCCTTTGAGGTCTTTCCCTCGGCTCATCTTGTGAAGGTTCACAAGATGGGTTATCATTGGAAACAACAAATTCTTCTTCCGATGAAGAACTTGGTGTGGATTCACTTTGCACACCTTCCATTCTTGTTTCATTCAAAGGTGTATGTTGACTAAAGGTTAATGGTTGTTCTTCTCCTTCATCTTCTTCATGCACAACTACATTTTCTTCTTTCTCACGATGAGGTACTCCACCTATTCCTTTGACCCTTCAATGAACACGACATCTCTACTTTTGATGATTCTCTTGGTTTTCACACACATCAAGTGATACGCTTTGGTGTTTTCGTAATATCCTAAAAACACACAAGGCATGGACTTGGACTCAAATTTGGTCCTCTTCTCATCGGGGACATGTGCAAAGGCTTTACAACCAAAAACTCTCAAATGAGACACATTGGGTTTCCTACCACTCCACGCTTTTTGAGGGGTCTTGGAATCAAGAACCTTGGTTGGACATCGATTTTTGATGTACACCGCCGTGTTCACCGCTTTGCCCCAAAATGCAAGTTCCAACCCTTGTGCAAGAATCATGCTTCTTGCACATTCCATGATGGTTTTATTGGCACGTTCCGCAACACCGTTTTGTTGTGGGGAATAGGGCGCACTTGTTTGTCGTTGAATTCCACATTCCACAAGAAATGCATCAAATTTCTTAGACACAAATTCTCCTCCGTTGTCGGAACGTAACACTTTGATTTTGTGACCAATTTCGTTCTCCACCAACGCCTTGTATTGTTTGAATTTTTCAAACACTTCTCCTTTTGCCTTCAAAAGATAGACATGAGTTTTTCTTGAGAAATCGTCAATGAAAGTGAGAAAGTATCGCGCTCCACCATGCGATGTAGTCTTCATTGGCCCGCACACATCGGTGTGCACAATCTCCAAAAGTTGTGAAGCCCTCGTTGCTCCGTCCTTGGGAAATGATGTTCTTTGATGTTTGCCTTTGACACAACCTTCACAAATGTGATGCAACGGCACTTCTTTCAAATTCATGCCATCCACCATGGCATCTAACTCCTTAAGGCTTGCCATGTTGAGATGGCCAAGTCTTTCATGCCAAAGCATTGCACTTTCCTTCGAAGAATTTGCAATGTGTGCCATGTCCCTACGCACCTTCACATTAAGAAGGTACAAGTTCTTGTCCCTTCGTGCTTGTGCCACAACAACTCCTCGAGCATCGTTGACCTTATAACCATCCTTGTCAAACTCCACTTTGAAACCTTTCGAAATGAATTTACTCACCGAAATGAGATTATTCTTCATTTTTGGAACATGAAGAACTTGGGTGATGGTTGTGTGTGTCAATTTGCCTCCCACTTGCATTGTGGCTTTGATGCTCCCCTTGCCAATGGCCTCCAAAACGGTGTCATCACCCATGAACACCCTCCTCGGGGAAATGCGCTCGTACGTGGTAAACCATTATTGTTCGAATGTCATGTGTTGCGTTGCCCCGGAATCCACAATCCAATCATACGTGGTATGATCATTGGCACTCAATGCCGCAACAAACATTTGTTCATGATCTTCACAAGCTTGATTAACTTTTTATTTTTCATCATTTTTCTTCTTCAAACAATTTCTCACAAAATGTTCGGGTTTCTTACAATAGAAGCAAAGCTTTTCGTTTGACTTGTGAGTTTTGTTCACTAATGCGATAGTCTCGAAACTCTCACATTCTTTTCTTTTCGACACTTCGTGAAACAACCTTGTTACAATGAATTGAAGGTCTACATCTTTTGTGGACATGGATTCCAAGCTTGTGACTAAGTTATCAAAGGATGGAGGAAGGCTCATGAGGAGTACCATGTAAACATCTTCATCCGTAATGTTCACCTCGATAGAACGTAGTTGGTCCGCAAGGGCTTTCACCGTGTTGATGTGCACAAGCATGTCATCTCCTTCTTGCATTTTGATGGTGAAGAATCTCCTTCGAAGGAACAACTTGTTGCCAATGGTCTTAGCTTCATGCACACCACAAAGAGCCTCCCACGCACTTCTCACATCGTCACAATATTGAATGTGTGCAAGTTGGGCATCCGTGAGATGTTCACAAACCAATGCAAAAACCTTGGTCTCTTTTTCGTTGTAATCGGCCCTTGCAACTTCTTCAATTGGAAAGGTGGCACTCCCATCAACAAATTTCCAAAGCCCATGTTTGGAAAACATCATGCGCATTTTGAACTTCCAAAGGTGAAAGTTGCCACCATCAAACTTCTCCATGACTTTCAAGGACTCCATTTGAAAAGAAGACATTTTGAACACAAATGCTACAACAAACACTCTCAAACTTGAAAGTTGAAGTTTTTAACAACTAAAAGAACTCTCTTCCAAACACATTCATTTTGAAACTTGATACTTTCAAAACAAGTTTTTCACACTTGAAAAACTTACAAGACCTTGAAGAAATCTCTTCCACACCTCCCACTCACTTGGAAAAACTATTACTTTCTTTGCAACCTTGCAAACTAAAAGCCTTCCCTCAAAAGGATTCTCCCTTTCTATGTTGTACAAGCAAACACTTTAAAAAAAAACTTAAAAACAAGTTTTCTTAAAACTTTTACAAGAAACTTGAAAAACTTCTCTTACACCTCAAACTTCAATGTTGAAATTTTCAACAACTTGAAGAACTCTCTTCCACACTTTTGAACTTAAACTTGAAACTTAAAGACTTGAAGAACACTCTTCCACACTTAAGAACTTACAACACTTTGAAGAAGTCTCTTCCACACCTCCCATTCACTTGGAAAAGTTGCAAGCTTCTTGTATGCCACCACTTGGAAATGAACTCCCAATAACTTTGCAAACTAAGAACCTTGTCTCAAAAGGATTCTCTCCTTTTTTTAAAAAAAAAATGCAATACAAGCTCAAAACCTTTCACTACTTCTTGTTTTAACACAACGTCCTTTCTCTTGCTTGGTGTGGGCCCATAACCTATTGGAAACAACTTGAAAACAAGCAAGAAATGAAAGCTTCAAGGTTCATGAAATGGAACAATTGTATTAACTAACAAACAAGAAGATTACAAAGGTTGTATGCTTCAAATGCTATAATCACAAAACTATGGCTTGCAACAACTAACAAAGCTTGAAGGTTCTATGTGCACTCAAAAACCATGAAAGGAGAGAATGAAAGACAACTCAAAACCACTCCATTATATATTATCTCCTAACCCTAAAATAGCCGCCACTTAACCCTAACGTAACCGTCGCCAAACCCTAACCCTAGCCGCCGCCTAACCTTAGCTGCCACCAAACCCTAACCCTAGCCGCTGCCTGACCCTAGCCGCCACCAAACCCTAACCCTAGCCGCCGCCAAACCCTAAGTAGTTCCCACTTCTAAACCCTAACCTAACTACTACAAGGATATGAATACTATTCATCCTTTTGATGAATGTTTCACACATTCATCAACATTGGGAATTAGAAACGAATAGTATTTCTAACACCCAAATGGTATGTTTTCATGACCTGTGTTTCATAAAAAAGGTTAATATTCGTGGGCTACTTGTTGGGATTTTTTTCAATGAAGACTATGAAGAAAGTGCTACATCTACATAAGTCATGTTAGGAGTTAAAACCCAAAATCATTTGCATTTTTTCATAAAGATTTATTTTCTTTACCCAACCTTTGTATCAATATGCAATTGTTAGTAAGGGCAAATGCAAAAACTATTACAAGCAGTGTAATAGACTCTTGATAATCAAAACAGGAGCTAAATCCCTTCCTAGCTCCCTTCCAGCAAAGGCCAGGGAAAACTAGCACATCCATTGATATCAGTAATAAAAAAAAACAAAAGGATGGCATCCAAAAACTCATCCACTCGCCTTCCCTATTGACCTCCTAAGTCCTTATAGTATGTTGTAAGGATTGCCTACCCTATTTTTCAAAGACACATAACTCTATGCCATTATTAGAGTTATCCATAAAGTTTCTTGATTTGGGGTTGAGGACTTTTTTCTTTTTTCAATTTCCTAATGGAATCCAGGTGGTGAGCATCCTTAGGCAGATTTTGACTCAACTAGAGACATTATTTCAAGGAACTCTTCAAACTGTAGCCAACAGACATAAATGTGACAACGCCTTTCCCCAAAAAATAAATTTTATTGCTGTTAGGAAACTTTTTTATTAAGAAGTTTGTTACAAAATATTCTATTTTCAGAAAACTGTGTCACCTTTTGGTGATTAGAGATTTACAACATAAAAAACAAGACAGGAAAGTTAGATTATTTTATGCCCTTATTTGAAACATCAATTTTTACAAATAATGTGAACCAAATTTGATCAGCAAAAAAGAAAAACCTTTAACCTTAAAGTTTAGAAGCAAAATGAAAAGGGGAGCAAGGGTGATCTCACTTGAAAAAACGTCTAAATAGTAACAAGCAGAATAAATGACGGTAATAGTAGCCAGTGGTAGTAGTATCACCATGTCCCTGTATCATGACAAACAAGAAAAGGAGCAAGTAAGGTGGTTAGAGTACTTGCAACAAAACAAGAGTAATGATCAAGGGCTTAAAAAAAAGAGTAATTGGACAAAACATCCTTACATGGAGGTGTAATTCTGCTTGCTACTTGCTTGTTTTAGTGACAAACAAATTTTAAAAACCAAATTGAACCTTACTTGCTCACCAAAATAAAGGTTGTTAAAGAAACCAAATAAAACAAGTGAGTGGAGTAATGAATAAGTGAGTAGATTAGTGAACAAGTGAGTAAGGATGTGAAAGAAACAAATGGGGGCTAAGAACATGCAAGAGGAGGGGGAGGTAGAGCAGAAGTGGAAAGAGATGGGGAAAAAAAGGGGGATGAGGCGGGCTGGGGGAGGGGGCCAACCTACCCAACCTAGGTCTTCACGTCATTCTTGTCACACAAAGCCGTCACCATCTTTCATCCGAGGATGATGCAAGTGTCGGTGTTAGTTCCAAAGGCAATAGCACAATGGGGAATCAAGATAAGGACACACATGTGTATTTAACCTGTGAAAGCCTGACCAACTCTTTTTTCAACCCCAGGAGAAACCTGAATTTGAAGAATCCCTGCACAAGTCTCCACAAATTTGGCTAAATCCTTTTGGATGATCACCAGTTTGGCTACATCACAAATTGAAAAGCAAAAACATCTGCCATCCAAAAACAGGAAATTCCAAAGGTTATTTGGAAGGAACAAGAAACTAACTTCCCAAAACAAACCACTTAAGCAACAAAATGTGACTCTGCAGTAACAAATTTTGCACCTCTAGAAGGTATTTGAATTTGGGTAGTTTCTTTTTTTCTTCCAGCCACAAACATTTGTGGACTCTAGAACCTGCTGAAATTTGGGCAAAATAAACCAGATCTAGCCTGACAGGCTCTTGGGGTTGAAAGGAGAAAATCACATAGAGCAACAATAAGAACATAAAAAATTTTCATCAGACTCCAGAGTCTGGATCAATTGTTTTTGTCCAGCCCTTTTATTTATCATATACCTTACCTACGACTGGTGATGTTAGGCACAAAATAATTTGCTAAAGCTCTAGCTGATGAAAGAGAAAACTTTATTGACATTTGCTGAAATTGTTGAGAATTGAACTCCCATTGGGTTACTACATAATACAAGGTGTAATTTGCATACTTATTCCTTTGTTGAAATTCTGGAAAATTCAATTTGAGATTGCCGAACCTCACTCAATTTCTAAAATAAATAAAGAATCTGCAAACAAGTGCCGACATCAGTGGTATGTAAGGTGAAGGGCTGAGTCTGCACGCTTTTCAGGTTTGTTAGATTGCAGAAGGTGGCCTTTTCAAAAAAACTGTTGATTTTGAAGAAGTGCTGGAAATCAGAGCACTATTTTTAGCAGAATCTGCCCTCAGAAATCCCTTTATGCCAAGGAAGGCGGCCCAAAGGGTGTTTTCTGCATCTTCAGGTCTCAGCCTATTGGTCTCGGCATAAAAGCTCACCAGGATGCAGAATTCTGCAACCTACTGGGCACCTTCTCTAGTACGTTTCATGAACCTCCCCCGCTGGCCGCATCCAGCCCGCCAGCGCCCAAGAGATCACCATCCCCCTGGCCGGCTATGAATCGATTCGAGTTCTTGCTCAGGAGAACCATGGCTCCACCCTCAGGATCGCCAAGGACCTCCCAAAAACAGGTAAGAAACCCCTCATCCTCTGGATATTTGAAGAGGGTTTCGTGACCGATCTCCGATGGGATCCCGGAGAGTGGCATTGGCAGGAGATCCAAAACATGGGAGATGCGCCCTTTTTTGGCTACTCGGCCAAGAGAGGATACCGGAACGCCAAACAAGTCCAGCACGTTCCAAGCATCGCCGTTTTCATCCAGCGTCTAAACCTTCGCAACTCCACGGTTGCCCAAATCATTGCGAGGTTGTGGCACAACGCCCGCCCGCGCAAAGTAGGAGCCCTCACTTGGCTCACCCTCAACAATGGGCTGCCGGTGGGAACCTGGCTCCAGCAAATGGGCATACTCGCCCCTTGCAAAGGGTGCGACCAAGGATGCACCGAAACTGCCCAACACTGCCTCATGGACTGCCCGACGGCCCAGCTCGCGTGGAAGGCCTTCACGAGGGTTTGGGAGGAATGGGAAGCGCCTCGCCGCCTGGCCATCACCTGGCCCTTTGTGCTCCTCGGTGAGACCGTCTTCGAGGAGGAGGTCGACCCCCCGGACCTCCACTGCTACCACCCCGGGGGCTTCTCCTACCGAAGACAACCCCTAGACATCCTGAGGAGCTTCCTCCTCTTCTTCCTCTGGTCGGAAAGGTGCCGAAGGCACTTCGACGGCCAGTACTCCCTCAAGAGAGTGCTCTTGCAGGCCTGGGAGGCCACCGCCGAGGTCGGAATGGCCTCCTGGAAGGCCATTAGATCCTCTAGCCATAGAAGAGAGCAGAGCACTCAGGTTAGCATTGAGATTGCCTTTAGGACTGAATGGCTTCACGGCCACTTATTCGGGGAAGGCGAGGCCGGCATTTCGTGGCGCCTGCTTCCCCCTTTGTACTTTCTCAACTTCTCTAATGATTGATGGGGCTGTTGCCTCCTCCCCGTAAGGGGTTCACCCTAGTACGTTTCATTACAAGCATAATTTTAGTACAAGTGGGATTTTCCCTCGTACCAATGTCCCCAGTAAACCTAGAAGGTGCAAGTCTGAGGAGACCACAGTTCTGTCTGTATCCAGCCTCCAAGAATACTAGCTTGCAAGAAATGTTGGAGCTTGGGTACAGCTGGCTGGCTGCTTCTATCACGCATCTCTTGACCAGAGGGGCATAGTAGGAACCTTAACTGCAGGTAAGGTGCGCCCTTAGCTTCCTTCTAACGGCCAAGGAAGGTGCATATGGGACCCCTTCCGTGGCTGTTAGAAATCCCGCCTCTCCCCAGGTCTCGCGAACATTCCCTCCACCTGATGACTTCACCCCCCAAGTGCTTGAGAAGCCAAAAATGACTTTTTAAAGAATTGCAAATGGATGTGTCTGATGAAAATTCAAGTATTTTTAGGTTTTTCTCAGGAGTTTTCATAGCTGTCAGATGGTCTGGTGCACTAAGAATTTCAGGGATTTTGGTGAGTTTTTTTTATTAAACACAGCATGCATCGGCCCTCCGTGAACCCTACTGCCCACAATCAGGACTCTACCAATCATGGTGATGAGAATCATTAGTTGGTAGCAAGGGGCTAATTCTCAAAACTCATTCATGAGCTGACTTAGTTCTAGCACTGAGATCCCTTTGAAGATGCTTCTCCTTTTCAAGGATCCTCACATTCCAAAAAATGCAAGGTTTCAGTTTCACACTTTTGGTCGACTCTTTTTGGCGTGGATACTTAACTTGGTCATTGTGAGTGTCATATTAGGATGCATGTATTAGTGTCACATCAAAAGTCTTTTTTGGGTAGGTGAAACTTTAGATCCAACCCTGGGCAACAGCCACTCAGAAATTGTATGATCTCAAATCTAGATTGGCTATCTTGTCATTCCTTGCTTGATTGATTTTGGTTTAATTCTTTTTCAAAGATTTGCAAACTTTTGAATCCAACTGGTTGGAATTATAATCACATTCACAAAATGAGTAGATTGGATCAGATTTCTAACTAAGGCTTCAGAGGTAAAATGGTTGCAAAAAGGGCTTAAGCTCTGAGTCATGATCACCTACAAGAGTCTGGCAATTTTGTGTTTGGCAATGCATGGATTCCACTGACCTGGATGCATTTTCTTGGTCCACTTTTGAGGCTTGACCCTAAGTTCCCAAAGATATTGCTCCTAAATAAGTAAAAACAGACACGAAGGTCCCATTCCATGTGAAAACAGCACTGGGGTAGGGGGTCTAAAAACCCAGACTCCTGAATCCTGTAATAACATTCCTCCGGTCTGAGCATATTATTGTATTGTAGTACTCAACTCTAGTAATTGTGACATATTTGTCTATAAATTTCCCCCCTCAAAAATCAGTGTCTTGGAAAGAGAGAGATTAAATCCTCACATATGTGTTACTGCAGCGGCATGGAGAGAGAGAGAGCAAAAGACCACTGCGACAATCAAGCAGTAAAATATTTTCAAGGTACTCACTGTTAAGAGTGATAAACAGGCTGAGGCCATGCAATTGATGGGGCTGGGTATAATGTGTAAAACCTGGGTTTCAAAGTCTCATCATCAATGAGGAAAAAGAATAATACTTTCCAACAAAACAGCAGCAGAAATTGCGGGGATAACATGAGACCTACAAGAGTCTGAGAGTTACAATGATGATGAAACCCTGGCAAACCATATACAATAGTTTATGATGGCTTTAATACAATACACTTTTACCAACTGTTTGACAGCAACAAACCTGTAAGAGGAGTCATAGAACTGGTGGAGTGTGACATCAGGGAGACATCAGTGTGATATGGGAGAGATGAGTTTGACACAGGGATCTAAACACACAGTTACTCCCCTTCAGACATACATGGACAAAATGTCAATTCAAAACTTGCTGTATGATGGGTTATTTATCGCTTGTTAGGACCCCTAAAAAGTTTTGAGAACCACCTGCAAATTATATTTCCTTTCCACCCCCCCTTCCCCCCCACCAAAAGAAGGGCTACAAATGAATGGACAAAGCTACGAAACTCTCCGGATTTGGTTCATCTTCAAACCCTAAAAAGCTTCCTTGACTTCCAGAAATTGACAAATCGCGAACAAATCGCACATTTCAACTTTCTGAACCTAGAGATGAAGAGCCAGGAATCATAACAAAACCCTAAACCCTGCTCTCATCAACAAGCAGGTGAGAAGTCAAAGACAATCCTCATCAAAACGACCAGAAAACCAGAAATAAGTTTTTTTTTACCAGCTTTCTGAAATACACCCACAGATAAAGGTGACCGCGGCGGCAAGAAAGACATATATTCCCAACAACCCCTCTCCGACACCAATTTTGCAAAGTCAAAATAGCCTGTCGAGCAGAAACCCTAAACACCCTTTCAAGAGTATAAGTGGATAGTGAATTTTGCCGAAGTGCTTCTCAAAACAAAATCCCCAAAACAAACAAAACACGCCCACACACAACCAGGAAAAAAATAAAAACATCCCAAGTCCAACAACACAGGCTTCCGAACTCAGACTCGCCATCCGGTCTCACTGCATCCGATATTCCGACGCAGACTCATCACTGCGGCCGAGACAGACACAGACGTCAGGCGGCAGGCGTAGCAGCCTGTAGATGAAGTCAAATTTTCACAGCTCAGACGTAAACAAACAATCCCCAGTGTTCATCAGCTCCGCAATCCATCAGTTCTCTCTCGCTTGCGCGCGCGATGCCTGTCGTGGCCGGTGGAGTCGACGTTGTGTGAACACGTGCGTTTTGCGTTCGTTCGCGAGCACATCAAGCATGCGTACGCACCAAGAGTATATGTCGGTGTCAAATGGGAGAGAAGAGAGCGTGAAAAAATGGGGGTCAAAGTGTGAAAGAGAGCACAATTTTCTCGTAGTTCCACTTCAAACCCTCTGTAAGTTTGAACCTTAAACTAGGGTAGCAAGTCCTATAACCAAACACCGTCCATGACCGAACAACCAAAAAGCGCTCGACTTGGGGGTGGGGAGGGGGGGTAGCATATAAGGATGGCCCTATGTCCGTTCATATGTTGCCTTATAAGTTATCACCAAACGCTTGGTCACAAAAAAATTGTGTTTGGCATTATTTGTAGTTCCAACCAGTGGGAGCAATAGATAATTTTTATACAAAAATTATGTTCATTTATCTAGTGGAAGGTGTTTCGTGATAAAGGTTTGAAGGTAAGCACTAAACAAGCTCAACGAATTAAATGCAATGCAATCTTCCACACGTTCTGACCACCAGGTTTTTGGATTTCGATGCCCTCACCTGGAGCACCTACCCCGGTTAACCACCCCAACTTGGTTAACTAAACCCATTCGATCACCCAGTTCGACGATCCCATATAGCTTGGCCCCCTGGCTAGAACCCTTAACCCCATTTTTTTTGGGGGCCCCTAACCCTCGTCGCTAGCCACCTCCCGGCTACTTCCGCATCAAACCCGAGGAAACATGCCCCTCCCCAGCCCCCGTCCCCCTCCCTTCATGGGGGAACCCCCATTTTCTTCTCCCTGCAGTGCTGCTCCAAATCCCCTAAGAACGTAGTGCATCCCCAGCTATAGCTTCACCCTTCCCTGGGGGACATATCTCCTTAGGGAAACTTCCCTCCCTGGGGAGCGCCCCTTCTCCCCAACAGGAAGTTGCCTTTGCTCCCAAAGGAGACCCTCCCCATATAATGCCCTTCTCCCTGTCAAGAAATTCCTTTCATTCTTGACAAAGTCCCTCCCTGGGGAGTGCCCCTTTTCTCCACCGGGAAGTTCCTTCCTCTCCCTAGGGAAACCCTTCTCCCCATCAAGAAGTTCCTTCCACTCCTAGTGGAGCCCCTCCCCAAGGAGCACCCCTTCCCCCCATTAAAAATTTCCATTCGCTCCCCAATAGAAACCCTCCTCGGGGGACGCCCCTTCTGCCTGTTGGGTTGTCCCTTCCATTTCGTGAAGGAGCTTCCCTTGGGGAATGCCACTTCACCCCACCAGGATGTCCTTCCCACTCCGCGAAAAAGCCTCCCTCAAGGAATGTTGCTTCCACATCAGGGTGTCCCTTCCACTTCGCAAAGGAGCCTTTCCCCAATAATGTCCCTTCTCCCTGCCGAGATGTCCTTTAGCTCCCCAAGGGAGCCCCTCCCTTAAGAATCCATGTTGGAATCCCTCGAAATGCATTTCATTCATGTCGGGGAAAGCTAGTGCATCCTAGGCTTGCAAATCCCTCCAAGTGGAGAACATGTCCATTGGGGAGCTAAATGCAAAAATGTTCCCCATGGTTTTCAAGTTTCCTTATGGTACTCATGCTTATTCATGTTTCCCAAAACTAACTTGGGGAAATTAAAATAGATTAAATTAACATTCCCCAAAAATGGAAATAAAAATGATTTTTGAATTTGTGGCATGAAAGAAGAAACAATTTAATTGTCATCATTCCATCATTGCCTACCTATACCTCAAGGGGCAGGATGACATCATTTCCCAACCATTGATCTCTGAATCATTCCTTCCAATTGCGAATTTGACTCCTGATCACAAATACCTTTAGAATAAGGGCCAAGGGGGAAATATCGACCTGCGCAAGGGAACAATGAAACATAGACGAGTAGTGAAACAACATAAGGTAAAAAGGTACTTGAAAAAGGGAACAATGAAACATGAATAAGCTTCAAAACACAAGTGAACAACAAAACACCAAGGAGCGGCAAAACACAAAGGAATAATCATGCATAGAGAAGTAATGAAATGCCAAGGAATAATGAAGCATAGAGGAAGAACCATTCATAGAGCGACAACAAAACACTAAAAAAAAAAATGAAACATAGAGGAGTATCCATGCATGGAGGAATAAGGATGCAACAAAACATGGAAGAATGGTGAAGCACATTGTAATGAAACATGACAAAGCAACTGACACACCCCCTAGGCTCCTTGATGGACTCAACTAGGAGTCTAAAGGTGAAGACAACGGAAGGAAAAGGAATTGGGGCATGCTCCTTGGTTCACAACACTTTGGGGGTAGAAGGGCATGTTGGAGCTTTGGGATGAGGACTAAGAAGATTGACAAGCAATTCACTTATTCACACAAACATTCACAACCCAAACCACAAGTTGGTTAGTGCATAGTTGGAACATTTTTGGTGTTATGACAAACCACGGGCAAACTTGAACTCATAAGACTCACCATGGCCCAAACTTAGGGGAAGCCACCACCTTCCCTTTTATAATATATTATGTGCATGGCCAATATCCAAATGTCACTTAAACTCCCCAAGTGGGAGTCTTGAAATTTTCAAAGTTTGGGCTCCTACAACTTTGGGGCCTCATAACTTTGTTTATAAATCTCATATTGAAATAAGGATTGAAGCAAAATTATAGTCCTTGTTGAGAGCTTTCCAACGGTATATGGCATGCCACCTGAACACAAGGAAATTGGGGCGATTCCCAACTTTTAGTGGTCGAGAATCAAATTGTCATTTTGACTCTTGACCTTTCTTTTAACCATAACTTGTGTTTGAAGTGTCCAAATGGGTCATGCAAGCCATTTTAGACATGATTTCAACTCCACATATGGAGAGCTTTTTCAAAACAAAATGAATATCAATTTTGATGTGAGATTAGAGGTCCTTGGATGGAATTTACTTTGAAAATTTCTCTTTCATAAACTATTATCTTTGATGGAAATTATAGGCACTTTTTGCCAAAGCCTCATGATTTAGAGTTGGAACAATTTTGCTTTTTTTTGGCAAAAAAGATTGGGGGATTATTTCTAGTGTAAATTTGATTAAATTTTTTTTTTGAATTTTTTTTTCCAAATTTGTGATATCACCAAATGAGAGGGGGACAAAACAAAACAAAACAAAATTGTGCCCATGAAGTTTTACCAGTTGATAGCCCATTTTGGTGACAGAAATGTCCAAGCTCCAATGATCAATCAAAGATTTCCAAAGATTTATTGAAACTATTGAATCCTTCCAACTTTTGGAGAAGAAGTGGGATAGGCTAAAATCGAAGTTTTACTAACCTATAACTTGAGATGCCAAAAAGGGTTTTCTTGTATGCTCCCAAGTATAATGTTGAAAAGTGGCACTAAAAATAAACAAACAAACAAATGATGAACTATTGGGAAAGGGCACTTTTTAGTTTCACCTTATAAAAAACATGACAATTTTTTTTTTCATCCATAGTTTTTTCATTTTTTGTTGTTTAGGGATGGACATTGCTTGAAGTTCCCTTTCAACAATGTTCAGAGCCTAGATAGGTTTTTAAAAGTATATTAGGAAAAATCCCCCTTATTTTAAATATTGAAGCTTGTGTTCAATAGTAAAATTAGTTAGAGTTGACCTTCAAATTTGACCAAAACGTGCTGATTGGGAAAGTACTAGCGTCCCTAACCAGCAGTATCCGTTTCTCAGAACCCTACAATTCACTCTCATCTACTATTGGTCCGTCCGTCCCCATCCCGTTAAAACGTTAAAACCCCCACCCACGTGTCCCCTTTAAAAACCGTCCCAGAAAATTCCAGTGCAGGTCCCGTCGCTTTGGACGGAGCTGACGCGTTAAGGAACGGAGACGGGCCCACGAGAGAAGACGTAACCAACAAAATCCCCCCCTTATTTAAGACCCCCAAAAAAAAAAAAAAAAAAAACAGAAGAAAAAAAAGAAAGAGAATTTTTTTTAATATAAGCAAACTCGTGAAACACGCCAAAGAGCAATGCAAAGCAAAATAATATCACATTCAAGGGGGGGGGAAAGAAAGGAAAAAACAAATTTCCATCCTAAATCTAGTGTTTCGGGGGAAAAAATCCACACATACATATGTACACACACGCACACAACTACTAGAATGCAAATAATTTCTTGAATTTTTAGTATGGAAAAATCTACATAGAGTTTGACACTAGTTTGACCCACAATGATTATACTCTGCTTACAAGACAGGAATGAGACAACACCCCCATCTTCCAGCACACCTAGGTAAGGAACGAATTCATGCACAATAGGTAGCGATACTAGATACTTCTGTCATACTGGAATGTAGGTGGGTGGTTCCACAAGAATTCAACTCGGATAGATATCTGTAGATTGTACTAGACACAGGCTCTCGATCGATCGTATAGTATATTGTATTTAAAATGCAAATCCAACTGTGCTTCAGGTTTCGTATATATATATACATGTATTTCAAACTGTTTAGATTTTCTGTTTTTTAATTTTCCCCCATTACCTCTGTTTTGTTCAGAAACTAACTGGCACCGGCCAAATTTTACCATTAAAATTTTTGCAAGGAAAGAACACATGATAGAGATGGTGCTCAAAACCGGCACACGCAGACACAAGACAGACAGAGATTTAGAGAGATAGAGCTACAGAGGCAGAGATGAATTGACGAGGAAATTCATTTGAATTAATGCAGTTTGTTTGGTTAGTTATATACGTGGTAGTCTGCTGAAGCAGTTTTGAGTTTGGTGGAGTGCTCTTGACGTAAAGCTGGGAGGGGTTCAGCGAAGGAGAGGGGGTTGTCAAACACGAGAAGAAAACGTTTCCACGAACGCAAGCGCAGCTCATTCGTAGTATTATATCTAGCCTTTGCTTTTATCTCTTTGCTTTTTCTTCTTTGTTGTTGGACTTGGTTGTTTGTTTGTTCGTGCCGAAGGAGAATTGGGCTCTTGACTTTGAATTTATTGATTTATTTGTTTTTGCCCCCTCTAGGGGTTTATGTTGAAAGGTTAGCCTTGACTAGAGGAAAACAGGAAAAGAAGGTGTTGCTTAATTTGGAAACTTGACGTGGGCGGCAACGAAAATCGCGAAATTGATCGCAGAGGCAACGAAATTCTAGAAAACTTGGAGACGGAGAATTTGCAGGATTCGGTTTCCCTTTGCTGCTCGTTGCTGCTCTAGTCTTGTTGGGTGTTTCGTTGTTTGCGTGACCTGAATCAGCTATGTCGCCAAACAAATCCAGCAGTAGTACTGCCACTAGTAGGGGGAAGCAAGCTTGTTTTGCGAAACTTTTGCAGATTACGTAGAAGCTGTTGCATGTGTGAATTTATGATCTTTCGAAGCTGTGAGAATTATATCTACGCCGCCCAAGAGAAGGTGACGAATTGTGTGTACTTGGTCCCCGCCCCCCAAAGAGCTTATGTTCTAGCGTCGATTGAATAGAGAAGAACGTGCCCCTCAAAGGAAGAGGCGGCTATAACCATCAGAGGGGGGGGGAGGAGAGAGCGGGGAGCCTGAAGGGATGAGAGTTCCAGAGCAGAATTCGTCGAGGACGTACTGGTACTGATTATGCAAAATTCTGTGTAGGAAAAGCAACAGCGAAGATTAGACAAACTGGAAGCAAGTGAGTCCCGGCCGGATTCCAGCAGTTACGATAGCACTCCCGTTAGCCGAACAAAACCGAGACTGCCCGATCCAATCTCTGAAGTCTCGCTCATGGTGTCTGCCTTGGCTCCGCCTTCGAGCCTGGTTCCTTCGTCCGACGGCGCAGTAGATTATAGCTATGAAGCGCCCAGCTCAAGCCACCGTGCGTCACCGTCGACTCAAGACTATCAGCAATATGGGGATTTTAGGGCAGAAGGAGGAGGAGGAGAAGGAGAGCTAGTACCACCAACAGCGGGACAGAAGCGGTTTCGAACAGAGGAGCGACAAGAGTACGACGGACTACCGTATACACAGCGACGGTGGGTGGACCCTGCGAGAGCAATCGAGGCGGCATGGCAACCGTTAGGAGAGGCAGCGAGGAGACGCGCCGACACGAGTACGATAATGGAAGCACGGCAAGGTTACTCTGGATCGATGACACAGCAGCCTCACATCAACTACCATTCTGCGCCTAAGAAATTGCCAGAGCTTCGACGACCCGAAGGTGAGTGCGTATATCGCCTTCCCTTGCAGTCCGTCAAGGTCAAGAATTCTTTCTTAGGGTTTTGCAAAATTAGGTTTTCAGGGTTTCCAGGGGTTTTGTAACCTGCAGAGCTTGCATTCTCTGCATGGATTCCACACTCTGCTAGGATTGTATGAGCCTCTTTCTCACGGGGGTTTTAGAGAGGAGCTGAATTGTGCCTCAACTGAAAGACTGATTCTTGTGTAAACTGTGAGGTGCAGAAGAAGCAATTGCCATCAAGTATGAAGAAAGGGAAGTGCAAGTTCAGGAGGAGAGAGAGGCATCATCAATGCAGTCTGTTGAGGCTGGGCCATCTGCAGCAGTTGCACATCAACCTGAAGCACAACCAGTAAAGAAGCGCAGGTATCGGGGAGTGAGGCAGCGGCCCTGGGGGAAGTGGGCGGCTGAGATTCGAGATCCAAAGAAAGCTGCAAGGGTGTGGCTAGGAACATTTGACACTGCTGAAGATGCTGCTTTGGCATACGATGTAGCAGCGAGAAATTTCAGGGGACTTAGAGCTAAACTGAATTTCCCTGACCATCCTCCAAGAGAACCACAAGAGGCATCTCCTCTAAGTCTTCCCTCTTCCACAACAGTGTCATCACTGCCAGTGCCATCTTCAACTGTCATGACACTGTCAACACTTGCTCCCTCCAGATCATGGACAACAACATCATCAATGGCAGGTGGGGACTCAATGAGACAGGTACCCTCAAATATTGGCAACTGGAGTGCTGCTGCACACAGAGCTCCAACCTCTTCCACAAGTCTGCACAACATCCCTTTGATCCCCATGACTAACCATGCTCAAATGTCTACAACTCTCCCACAGCCGCCTTCTAATTTGCCTCCACCTCACATGACATACTTAAGTCATGATTCCATGCAACAACCCATGACCTATGACCAACAACAAATTTTGTGGCAAAGGCATAACAGATTTACATTTGCAGCTCCAACCACACCACCCACAGATTATGGTTTCCCATATCACTCTCAAAATGTCTTGCAACAACAACCTAGGTCTTCAAACATGATCCAGTACAGACTCGAACATGTACAGTCTGGCAATCTACAAGGTTCACAAGATCAGCAGGCAATTCCCACCATGCCAGTGAATATGTCTGGGCAACAGCAACAGCAGACCAGTGCCTTTGCAACATGCACTTCTCAGTTGAGTTTAAGACAACAGCCAGAGCTGTCATATGATCAAATATTTGAGCAACCAGATAGTGGGTGGAGCACTGAATCCGTGTTGGGACAAAACAGCACTGGGTTGTCACTTGGCCAAGACTTCATTAACATTAACACCTACTTCCCAGAGGAACAACTACCACCTCAACCGTAAAATTGACCTCCATACAAGCTTTACTTCACAGTTTGTATGCAGCATTCAATGAGGCAAGTCAGGTATTGATCAGTACCTCTTGTTTTCTGGAGGGCAGGGTTGTGTGTCCAGGGGTGGTGATTGCACTAACGCAAATTGATTGTTAGCAGAATCCAGTTATGAGTATAGACAGCATAGGAAGTACATACAACCTAGACAGATTCCTGGGGCTGGGATATGGGCAGTCAGTCCTAGAGGATAAAACGTTTTGAATGCCCTGTTGGCACATACACTGTAGGAGCATTTCTTTGTGCAGCTGCTCGAGTTTTGATATGTTGCCAATGAACTTTGACTGTAGCAAATGGCTGAGTCAGCCACCATTCTTTCATTCATTAACAAAAAGAATTAATAATCTTTCACAGGGTAGTTCAATGGCCAGCATAGCGGACCATGAACTCCAAGACTCCAAGGACTACAGTAAGTAGAGGTAACTCAAGAAGATTTTGATTTTGCACTACTTATGAAGCTGTTAATTTTGGGAAAGAGATGATCATGCTAAAACCTTTCATACTTAGATTGAGTCAAACTTCCAAGAAGTTGCCTGTTGAAATGATACTAAAGTTCCATGAGATTTCAAACTCAACATCAAGAGACCATAACAGCAAGCTGCACCAGGAAGACAGGAAAAGGCAACAACTAGAAAGAACACACTAGAACCGAAACATGGTGAGGAAAAGAATGCCAGTCTCACATGTTCAGTGACCATCAACAGCAATATCTATGATGGTAGCAAAGTCTAGATGTGACATCAAGAAGCACATCTACAAACTGCTTATATGATGTGTGCACAAGTGACATACTGGTATTAAGTTTTTGTTTGCAGGATGCCTACTGTGAAGGTGGACAAGAGAAGACATGTTTCCAAGTACCTTCGTGGCCATGGCTAAATTCGGATTCAATTTATCCTGACTCTGTATGTCAGCTATGTAACAGCAGCAACAACCAAGGGAGGAAAAAGAAAGAGAGAGTTAACAGTTGATTGAGATGTTGGAAACTGTCACCAAGAAAATGAAGCCACCTTTCTGTGATGGAGCTCACTACTAGCCCTCTCGTAAATACCAGACTTTCTATCTGAAGTTGGGCTAAGGAAAGCAATCCTGGTCAACAACAAGCTCTCCCTGCATTGTATGTGTTGAGCTCATTTTGTTTGGTCACCATGCCCTGTAGCAAATGTGCTTCATTCTTTCATTCAGCATTTCACCCACAATAAACAAATGACAGGGAATACAACCCTGTCTTCCATTTCCTTTCAGAAATCTCAGAGAATGCAAAGCATCCCTGCAACATGAACCTCATTCAAGCCTTAATGACTATCCTTATTCAAGCTGCAACAACCTTGTGACAGCAAGTTTCATTCAGTTAAGCCTGTTCCTGTACAAGAAAGCTTCTAAGCCTAAGGCACAGAGAGGATAGTGGTTAAGGCCTCCTGCACCCTGAACATACCCTTTAAACACATAGCTGGTAACAACTTGGATGCAGAACATCCACCAAAGCTACTGCAGAACATATGTAGAAGATTGCAGAGAAAACTTCACAACAACAACACACATTGAAGATGACTGTTTCTGTCAGTTCCAGCAAAACCAAAACCAACATGACATGAAAAGAAAGAGTGCAATCATAATCTTATGAGCATTCCAACAAGCCTAGCCCAATCCACTTTCCAAGCTGTTGGAAAAGTCCATAACCTTAAGGAACAGGGCATCAGCATCCCATAGACAATGATGGAGTTCACAATCAAAGCAAAATATATCTACAAGATTGCAGAGAAAAACCTCCACAATGACACTTCAGAAAAACCTAAACGAACATGACAAGTATGAGAGCAACCATAACCTTGTGAGTGCCAGTCAGTCACAAATTATTAGCCCTCAGTTTCATCATGAATGGCAGTAATAAACTCTCATCACTCCCCCACTGGCTTCCTCTGCCATCACTCCCCACCAAATTCACCAGCTCCAGCTGATATGTGCAGATAAGTACATGATCATCTGCTCACAATGAGCAGAACTTTATGCTGAGTTGGTTTCTGCTGCATTTCTGAATGAAACCAGTAAGAATTCAAAGATTCCTTTCCTTAGGGAGAGCCTTTCTAGAGTGGAAATGGAAATGGAGATGGCTCCAGTCAGTTTGAAAAATAACAAATGGACAGACTAAACCAGAAGCAGTGGACTCAAATCTTGCAAACTCTGAAACCCCCAATATAAACCCCAATAAAACAAACAAATCTCAACCACAACTTGATCCACCTTTGGCAAAACAACAACCACCACAACAACAGCAACAAAAATACAATACATACGCAACAACATGCGACACAATTTCTCCTCAAGCAGAAATTCAAAACTTCAAGCAATGCAAAAAGGTACAGCCAAGACTTCAAAATCTTCTTTTGTCACAAGAAATATGCAGATCCAGAGATGAAAAAATAAACAAGAATGATGAATGGATGGGGTATCCAACATACTTACTACTGAGATTGAAAGCGTCTTTGCCTGCAAAATCCACTGGGAGATGAAATTCCCTCAAAGCTCACCTGCGTACAAAAACATGACACAAAACTGATGAAATAGTAAGAGCAAATATCATCACACAAAACTTCCAAACATCTCGTTGCTACACACACACACACACACACAATCAATCAATCTCTCTCTCTCTGTGCAAAGCAATGCAACAAGAAGAAGAAATATTGGGTCAAGGATTTGGTGCTAGATCCGGGGCCAGTTTCATTTCACAAATGACCTAAAAACACGCACTCGTGCACAGATTCTTGTGTTGGTTGCAGTCTATGTGCCGACAGAAAGCAAGAAATTGCAACCTCCCAAATCCACAGCAATCTTCCCCATCCCATAACAAGCTACAATTATGTACAACCACACACCAAGAAACCAAAAAGACGAAAACGAATAAAAGAAAAACATAATGAAAGTTGGGATCTCTCTTTTGAAAAAAGTTATTCCATGAGTGTCAGGGTTTTTCTGTGTTTTGATTTTGCCATGTCGCAAAATTGGCAATCATCCACAAGATGGATTAGCCAAATTTGGATCAGAAATGAATGAAAGTGAATTTTTTTTCAAGAATCTTGCTATATTTTGTGACCTCCTCTGAAACTATTGCCCCAACATTATTTCAGCAACATATCCGAAATGCATCATTAGTTTTGAGGTGGCCTGGCATGGGTTTTGATGCCTGGGCAAGGTGAGCCCCAAAACATAACACCCACTAAAACATGGCAGGTTTCAAGCATGCCCAAATGGTCCATGTGCCCCCATCTGAACTCCATCCATGCCCATTAATGGGGCATCAGGGCATACCACTTTATACATTTTCCCACATCCACAGCACTTTGTATTTTTTGCTAGAGTATTCTGTTAAGACCATTAATGAAATTAATGGAATGGGTTTTTAAGTTTAGGTAGGAATTGATTTCAAGCAAGATGGGTTACATGGCAACCTTTACAACAAAGAAGTACATTCCATGTTTTAGTTAGGGTTTAGTTTTTTTGGTTGGTCTAGTTAGTTCTATTAGTGCTCCAAGTTTTCTGGTCTACTTTCTTACAACATGAGTGTGAGGTGATAACATATTGTGCGTGAACAAGGGAGCTTGAAATGGTCTTTGATTTTTCTTAGGTCAAAAGTCCAATTATTGGTGATTGAAAAGAGGGAAATATGGAAAGTGAAGCATCAAAGTTGATAGTAAAAAATGTGAAGATAGACAAGATTAAAGTTGATAGTAAAAATGTGAAGATAGACAAGATTATTCGTAGAGACATACACTTGTTAAGAATGGTTACAATTACTTCAAGAATGTCACAATCATTGCTGAGAGGATAGAAGGAATTTATTTGTGTGCATTATAATTTTTTGTTTTAAATGAAAAAAAAATAGAGAGAAAAACTCAAAGATGAGAGTCAATGAGCATTGAAATGAGGGGTGCGAAAAAATAGTGAATGCCGAAGGGAATTTTCTAACCCTCAAGTTGTACCCACAATTAAAAAACACAATGGAGGGGATGCATATTGTGACAGGTGAAAACATTTCAAAGTATCGGGCAAAGGTGAATGCATTGTCAAAGCCAAGGCACAACCACCTTTCCTCTACATTGGGTTTTACATAAAATATGGACCTTGCAACACAAGTGAAAGAAGGAGATAACACCACCTTTGGATATTTTAACTTACGACATAAGCTTGAATAAATAATTGTTGGTTATACATATGAGACGATTCTTGAAACATGCAAGCCAAACATTCAAACAACTTTAAAAAATAGACCAAAAACTATAACATTTAGCTTCATCTAAAACTATCTACATAAAGCAATTATAACACAATGGTATTTAATCAAACCCTATTTATGTGATTCTACAAGTTTATAATGTTTCCTCATTTGTTTCAACAAGTTTTTATTAATAATTGTAGCCCCCTTGAAAACACTACAACAAAATGTGTCCTTGTATGTCAAATGATTTCACTGGTTGTAGTGAACGAGGACCAATGAAGAAGTAGTGAATTCATTGGTCTAGTGAAGGGGACTAATGAACTACACCCACATTTTGTAGCAATGAAAGTAGAGTCTCATTTTTAGTTTTCAATCATTAGTTATCTTGATTAATATGTAACATGTTCTAATACCAAAAAAACTTGTGATTATGTTTATGTTTTGGTGGTTGCATTTTAGTAAGTTTCAAAATCTTTCCCAGAAAAATCATGTTTTGAATCAAGTTTAAATAAATGTTGTTAATCATTCATATTTGGCTTCCATGTTTCAATAATTGTGTTCTAATGCCTTAAAGAAAAATCAATTGATATGCTTTTATGGTTGTTGATTGGCATGTTTTGACACTATAATATGTTTCAATTCATAATGCATTTACTTGGCACAATCTTTGCATCCATATCACAATTTAAACAATGAAGAGTCAAAACATACAAAAAAATTAACACCAAACTCGCCACCAACAAATGTGGGTACCAACCCAAAAGAGTTGCATACCCCAACATTATTTGCCAAAAAGTCAAAAGGACACACGTTAGGGATATAGAAAGAGAAAATTAAACCTTGAAAAGGTGTTTTTGTTAAGGGAATAATTACTTATTGTAATTGGTTAATTATTTAATACTTATTTACCTAGTTACTTTCTTATGATTTACTAACTACTTTACATAGTTTTCATCACCATTTGAATTTGAACTGATCATAAAATTGCTTCAAAGTAATCATTTTTGGCAAGACATGGGGATCATCGTAGAACATTGATTTTTGGAGAGTTTGGAAGAAGAACATGTTCTTTTCTAGAAAAGCTTCAACTCCATAGCTAGTTTTGTTCTTTTGATGTTTTGATATTTTTTCCATATTTTGCATGACTAGATTGAAGTTTTGAATTTAGAAATGAATAGATTTGATTGAGCAAAATATATTAATATCAATTTCATGATATGATTTAGTCCAAATTTTGACTAGAATACACTACTAGAAATTTGTCATTTTGCAATTGTCGTATGCAATTGGTTTTCAATTGCATGCGACACATGCAATTGTAAATTTGCCTAGTTGCATAAGACAAATTGCATGCGACCGACAATTGCATGCAACAGTACGTATATGACAAGTATATACGGTTGGGTTATACGGTTTTATCCACCCATATTCTATACTGACAGTTGTAAGTGCGATTGCATGCAACTACAGGGGTTACGTTCCCATTGAACTAGCTAACCCAATTGTATGCGAACGTGTGTACTTTTCTTTTGTAATTAAATATTTAGTTTTAAGAATACTTTAATTAATCTAGATCGTCCAAGTCGTAGCTGTTGGGGTGCGGATACGTGTTGGATCAACCATGCTATGTCATTATGCATGTGGGGAAGATTAGGGTTAGGGTTAGGGTTTTTCATCGTACCTTTTATAATGCACCACATGGCAGCACAACAATAGTTAGATTTAGTTGCAAATGCAACTGTTGGCCCATGTCTTAGGGTTAAGGTTAAGATTAAGGTTAGGGTTTTCCATCATACATGTTAAACATGTTTTAGGGTTAGGGTTTAGGGTTATGATGTATCAGGATTAGTAGCATTAACCATTGCCACATTAGCATTAGTAGCACACCTACACCTACTTTAACTAATGTACATTATACATATCAGGTCTCTATTATATTCCTCTAGTGCTGAAAAATCAACCAATAAATATTACACACATAGATTTATGATTTGCAATTTTGCATGTAAGAAATATGCTGTTATTTAACCAACAAATTACCCTTTGTCATAACATTGAAATTCCATCCAATGGGGTTTAATGGCCATTGTTCCAATTACAGCAACCATGAATCCATCACTCTATCAGGTCTATTAAACCTAACAATGTCTAAAATATCATTGACACCCAAAAAAGGCCATAACTACTCATTAGGGTTTTAGAATTCAAAAATCAACTAGCTCCCGACCTATAGTGCCCCTAACTTAAGCATGTTTTTGCATTAGACAACCTTCCCATACAGTGCTTAAACCTATTACATCCTTTAACACACATTGTGGGGGATCATCATTCTCATTTGGCACCAACAACAGGGTGTTGCCTTTACCTACCACAATTTCATTTAATTGGACTTAGAACCATGACTTCTTGACTGGCACCCCATGGTGAACACATCCTTGTCCTCCAACACCTATTATCAGCCCCTTCGCTACAACCTCTGCATCAAGGTTACATAAGACAATTGCTTCCCCTACTTTAAACTACACATCAACCAATAAAGAACCTTCATTCAATTTACCATGAGCAACCAATTCAGGAAAATGGAATTTTTGTTACAACATTGTGTCAAACATGGCATTTGTGTTCCCTAGTTATGAATCATAAAAACTCAAGAGCATGTTGGTATTAACTTACCTGTTGCAAATGTCTGCGACAAACAGGTCACCTGGCCAGTGGCAGTACTTCTAGTGTTAGATGCTAGATAGATGATGCAGAAGGCATGTTTTGACTTTGAAATCCTTATGGTGAGCAATTGCTAACGATCATCCTGCAAAAACTTTTGCAAAAAGTCATGAGAGTTTGGGATTTGAACCATTTATCTCTAAGTGCAAGCAAACCTGGTGTAAGATGTCAGGGCGATACAATGCTGGATCACATTTGTGCTTCTTCAGAAATGTTGCATGGTCATCACAGTTGAGTAGCTGATAATTCTGTAGTATGCCATGTCCCACAGTTTCAGGGGTTGAGAATTTCCATAGCCCTTGCAAGTTGCAACAACCCTCGAAAGAAAAACTCCCCACCCTCTTCCCCAGAGAGAAAAGGAGAGGGGATTTCTTTTGTTTTCTTTACCTTCCCCACTTTGGCAACTTCCAGAGAGGCTTTCTCCAGCACAAAGATGACTCCACCATCTGTTAACAAATAGGAGATCTACTCAAGTGCAAACATAAATCTTTATTGAAAGGAAACTACAACATAATGTTCACAACACAAAACACAACATCAAGAACTCTCCAAGGTTCTTGTCACATGAAATACACAAACTTGTGTAATGAAGAAAAGAGAACCAAACCATCAACACTAAGGTATTTAACTAAAAGACCAAACCACAAATAACCAAACTAAAATAAGTAACGAAAGTAATTCAACCTTGTGAAAGTAACCTAGTTAGTTTCCTACTCCAGTAATTAATGAAACCTAACTAGTTGAACTTGAATTTTCAACACTCCCCCTCAAGCTCAAATCCACTTCTAGTTCACCAAGCATTTTTCTAAACTTCCTTAGCTTGTATGTACCTAAAGCCTTTGTGAAAATGTCAGCAACTTGATTTTCGGTACTAACATGAATAAGGTCAATTTCTTTTGCTAGAACTTTTTCCCTAATAAAGTGGTAGTGCACTTCAATGTGCTTTGTCCTAGCATGATAGACCGGGTTGTTAGGGTTTAGGGTTTAGGGTTGTTAGCAAGTAGTATGCTACTAATGTTATCACAATAGATGACAACAGGAGCATCCACTGATTGTCCCAAATCTGAGAGTAGTTTTTGTAACCAAACTACTTCACATGCAACAATTGTTACACCTCTGTATTCTGCTTCCGTGCCTAATAATGCAATTGTTGGTTGTTTCTTACTGCTCCAACTAACAGCACCACTTCCAAAAGAAAACATGAAACCACTGGTTGATCTTCTATTTGAAACATTGCCAGCCCAATCAGCATCCGTGTATCCATGTACTTGTAATTGGCTTTTAGCTTCATAAAAATTCCACACTGCAAGGTATGTTTTATGTACCTCAGTATGCGCATCACTGCATCCAAATGTGGCTTTCGTGGTGTTTGCATGAATTGACTCACCACTCCAACTGCATAACTCAAATCTGGCCTTCTGATGGTCATGTAAATCAAACTCCCCACTATGCGTCTGTACATAGTGGTATCCTCCACAAGGTCTCCTTCATCTACACTTAACTTCACATTTTGCTCCAATGGAATTGAAATGGGTTTACAACCCGTCATCCCATATTCGGACAATTTGTTCAAGGCATATTGCCTTTGTAGTAACCATATCCCTTTAGGGGACTTGATTACCTCAATGTCGAGGAAATAACGTAACTCTCCCAAATCCTTCATCTCAAACTTTTGCTTCAAAAGCTTCTTCAAATCAAAGTTGTCTTCATCACTATCTCCTGTGATAATCAAGTCATCAACATAGATGACTATGACTACAATCCCATGATCTATTTTTTTCACATATAGTGAAAAATCTGCATTGGATGTTTGAAATCCACTTGTGACAAGATACTGACCTATATTGTCTAACCAAGCTCTAGGTGCTTGCTTCAAGCCATACAAAGTTTCCTTCAACCTACAAACCAAATTAGGATGTGTTTGGTCCACATAACCTGGTGGTTGTTCCATGTACACTTCTTCTTGTAAATCTCCATGAAGAAAAACATTTTTTTACATCCATTTGATGTAAAGACCATCCTTTTGTTGCTGCCATAGCAATGATTGTTCTTATAGTTGTCATTTTGGCAACTGGACTATAGGTCTCCTCATAGTCTATGCCATACGTTTGGGCATAACCTTTGGCAACCAATCTTGTTTTGTATCTGCTCACAGATCCATCTGCATTGTGTTTGACTTTGTACACCCACTTGCACCCAATTGCTTTCTTATCTTTTGGTAAAACTACTAATTCCCAACTAGCATTCGCATCCAAAGCCGCCATCTTTTCATCCATGGCATTATCCCATTTAGGGTTTCCAACCGCTTATTCAAAACAAGTGGGTTCAACCTCTTGTATAACTCTCACCATGTATGCGTAATGATGAGCTACAAAGCCATCATATGTGAGTTTTTGTACAAGGTACTTGACTCATGTGGATCTTTGTACTCCACTATTGTTGTCAAATGTTTTCAAAGCTTTCTTGACCATCCAAGCTCCAGGAGTAGTAACTGAGGTGATTCTTGATTCTTCACCCTCACTCTTCTCTGACTCACTTGGTTCACCATCTACATGAAAATTTCTAGATGGTGTTTGAGAACTACCATGTACAATGTTTGAAGATCTTAATCTTCCTTTCCATGGAGTGCTACTGGACCCATTAATTGAAAACTCTTGTGGTCCACTAATTAATTGTAATTCTTATTCCACATTTGATGAAACATCACCATTTCTAGCTTCTTCATCTTCTACTACCTTCAGTGGTGAGTACCAACTAGCCATTTCATCAAACACAACATCTCTACTCACTTGCAACTTCCGAGTGGAAGGATTAAAACCTCTATATCCCTTTTGTTCTGAAGAATATCCAACAAAGATACATTTCTCAGCTTTTGGGTCTAGTTTTGATCTCTTCTCATCAGGAACATGCACGTATGCAATGCAACCAAACACTCTGAGGTGTGAAACATCGGGTTTCTTGCCTGTGAATTTTTCTTCAGGTGTCATGCCATGAATTGTCGTTGTGGGTGTTCGATTCATGATGTAGACTACAATTGCTACCGCTTTAGCCCAAAAGTAATTTGGCAAATTCTTCTCATTCAACATGGCACGTGTTATTTCTGCAATGTGCATGTTTTTCCTTTCAACAACTCCATTCTGCTACGGGGAATAACTACATGAGTATTTCCTTTAAATCCCATGCTCCTTCAAGTAATCACTGAATTCATTTGAAAAATACTCTCCCCCTCCATCGGACCTTAAGCATTTGATGCTCACACCCTTCTCCTTCTCCACCATTGCTTTAAAATTCAAAAAATGTTGAAACACTTCACCTTTGTGTTTCATGAAGTAGACCCACACCTTCCTTGTGTGGTCATCAATGAAACTACGTAGTACTTACATCCTCCAATGGATTCTGTTTTCGTGGTCCACACATCTGAGTGGATCATTTCCAAAGGTTTGGAACTTACATGAGTTGTTTGAGTTGGAAATGGATGCCTAGCTTGCTTCCCCAATTGGCATGCTTCACAAACCTCTGACATCAGCTCTTCTGCTCCAAATTTGGGAAGACCTCCAACAAGTTTTTGTTTTTCCATGAGCTTAAGACGTTGGATATTAACATGGCCAACCCGCTTGTGCCAAATTCCAATGTCTCCAGCTCCTTTTCCATGTGTGAATAACATGGAATTCACCTCAGGCATGTTCACATCCAAGGTAAACATTCGTCCATTCCTTTCCCCTTTTGCAATCAATTTGCCTTGGTTCTTCATGTATTCCACAAAACATCCATTTGGGTTGAATGTCACTTGTAAACCTTGTTCCACCATCTGGCCTACGGAGACCAAATTTTTTGTTATGGTTGGAACATGAAATACATCTTTCAGGTACTTTGTTTGCCCATCTTGCATGGACAATGGCACCTTGCCAATTTGTGTGATGGGATGCATAGTGTCATCACCAGTTTCCACAAACCCTGGTATCTTCAAATCCTTTGCGTCTCTAAACCATTCTCCATGGCTAGTCATGTGGTTTGAAGCTCCAGAATCCACATACCAGACATTGTTGTCTGATACACCTCCTATCATTGAATTTGCCATGTGCTGCATCACAAACAGTTGTTTATCACCTTGATTGCTAGTTGATGCATAATTCCCTTGTTGCAACTTTCCATTTCGTGCATCATGTTCCCTTTGATAATAGTTCTTTGCCATGTGCCCATGTTTCTCGCAGTAGTAGCAATTTGAATCGCTATTTGGTTGTTAACCTCGATGACTTCCACCACGACTTCCTCTTCCTCCAAAGTTTCCTCGTCCACCTCCATGAACTTGACCTTCATGTTGATGATGTCCACCATGCGAGCTTTCGGGTTGACCTCGAAATGAAGTTTTACCACCTCTTCCTCTACCTCTATTGGTATTTGAATAGAAGGCACTTTCTTGTGATCCTCCATTGGATGAAGTACCAACAATTCTCATCTTTTCACTTATAAGTAGTGTTATTAAGTTTTGGAAGTTGGGAAATGTTTCTCGAACTGCAATTGAAGTACGGAACTAGCTATAGTTTTTTCCAAGTCCATTTAAGGTCACGGCCACTAAATCTTCATCATCTACAGGGGCTCCTATAGATGCAAGAACATCTGTAAGGTTTTTCACCTTTGTAGGATAGTCATTGATGTTCATTTTATTTTTCTGTAGATTATGCAACTCCTGTTTGAGCTCCATTTTACGGGCTTGTGTATTGGTGTTGTACATCTTCACCAATGTATCCCAAGCTTGCTTGGGTGATTTTGCATCTTGAATATGCACTATCATGGAATCGGACACACTCACAGAAAGCCAATACAAAACTTTCCTTGTTTTTTCATGCCAAGTTTTGTTGGCTTGAATTTGTTGTTGTGTGGGGTTTTCTAGGAGAGGAGGTTCTTTCTCATCACCAGTCATGAATTCCTAGTAGCCTTTCCCCATCAAGAAATTCATAATCCTAAATTTCCACACTTGGAAATTGTTCTTGTCTAGTTTTTTAATTGCAATTTGAGAAAGACCGTCCGCCATCTCTCAAGGCACCACTCAATGTCTTCTTGGGGTTTCACAATGATTTTAATTCCTTCCTTGGGTTTCTAGGATTAGGGTTAGGGTTAGGGCTAAACAAAATGGACCTTACGTATATATGTATGTCTTGAGTATTATACGAAATTTTATACTATACATAGGTTTTACGTATAGGTACATATCTCGTATAATATTTCGTATGGTATTAGTAAGTGATTACATACCACACTTTTGTACGAAGGTCTTGATAAGGTATTTGCGCTTCCCAATCTTCAAACTCCTTCCTTTAAGTTCTCCCAAGTTGTATTTGCTCCACTTCAAAACTTTGCTTTGATGTCTTCTTAAAATAACTTCTGTTTTAACAACTTTGCAAAGCTCCACTGCTCACATATGACCTTGGATCGATCTAAAATTTTTGTGAAACATGAACAACTATGTCTACTACCTTCTCTCAAAATTTCAGCTCATTTAACTTCATAAAGTGAGAAATCTTGCTACTTCCTTGAAGTCACCTCAAATTGGGACCTGAACACAAAATGACTTATAACTCGCTCTCTACAACTCGCTCTCAACAACTCCAAAATCCTTGAGATTTTGGAAGACACATAAGATATATGTCTTCTATATATGCTCAAAATTTTAGCTCTATTGATGATGACCACAAGGAGATATCACTTTTAAAAAAAACTGACTTCAAAACTGAGACTGAAACTTCAGATGCTTGTATCTCTCTCAATACAAATCCAAATGACATGAAATTTCTCTCACACATATATTCCTATATGATCTATAAGATCCCAAAGCTGTAGATCCAAAAAAGTTTAAACAAAGGAGATATGACCAAAAAACCAGATCTGGCATAGAGTTTTCAAAAGCTCATAACTCTCACAAAACATATCCTTTTCTTTTGAAACTTTGAGAATAGAAGCGTCCTATAGTCTTCTATAAACTCTCCAAGTTTCACTCCAAGATCTTTCCACAGTAGATCTAGATCTAGATTTAAAGATCTGACTCCACAACTTTGATATGTTGATCTCCTCTCACCTCTTTTCTTTTCTTTTCTTTCTCTTCACATTTTTTCCTTTCTTTGTTTCTCTTTTTCATTTGACAAACTCCTATGATATTTACTAGAGACTCTCAAGCTCTAGATTTGTTTCAACTTTCTCACCAAACAACCCAAGCTCTGATACCATGTTAACAAATAGGAAATTTACTCAAGTGCAAACATAAATCTTTATTGAAAGGAAACTACAACATCAAGAACTCTCCAAGGTTTTTGTCACATGAAATACACAAACTTGTGTAATGAAGAAAAGATAACCAAACCATCAACACCAAGGTATTTAACTAAAAGACCAAACCACAAATAACTAAATTAAAATAAGTAACGAAAGTAATTCAACCTTGTGAAAGTAACCTAGTTAGTTTCCTACTCCAATAATTAATGAAACCTAACTAGTTGAGTTTGAATTCTCAACACCATCCTCTACAATCCATCAACAATCACCATCTCAAGATACACTCAGTCATACACTTGAGGAGACTTGGTGATCATAATTCTAACAAAGACTTTACTGAAGACCAGATCAACATATAGGCCCAGGTGTTGCATTCAAGGTTAAAGGATATGGTTTGTGACCTACTCGAAGAACAATCTGCTTTAGGTGGTTGTACTTCACAAATTCTCGCATGTTTGAAAGAACAGAGATATCTAACGAAATGTCTGATGCATCTCCTCCCTCTCTGGCCCATGGATGTGCTACATAGTATGTTTAGACACATTTCTTAATATCAAGGCCGCACAAACAATACTTGACATAATTATCACCATAAACGAAACATCTCCTATTCACAACAGGAGGGTGGTCATAGCACATTGTATTGATGAACCTTCAACATTGCAGCTCTCCAACACTCCAACAATCATCAAATCATCTCACCAACAAACTTATCTGAATCCACTGGCAGCTACATATGGCAGTTCTTGCAAATGTCTTTTATTATCATTGACCTTTGTGATTTTACTCAAACCATTAATAGATTACATTACATGAAATTTTGGAAACATACACAAAGCTTGTGCAGCAGTAAGCCTGGCAAATGCATCCTTCACCAGCAACTTCTTCACAAAGTCCTTAGCATTAACACTAATTGTACGCCATGGCTTGTCTCAAAAGTCTGGTTTTTTCTTCAGTACCTGGTCATCACAAAGTCATGACATAGAATAAATACCCATGTGGGCAATTGAAATTGCCATCTAAACTCTGGCAGAGACATTCAGTCTACAACCTGATCCATGAACACAAGTGGTTTGACACTTTTATGCCCCTGCTATCTCTTACCTCATTAAAGATGCCAACCTCAGTCTTGTCCCAAAAAGGGCGCTTTCCACACAACAAGATGTAGATGATGACACCAATACTCCACACATCAGACTCTGGGCCAGATTTTCTCTTCAACACCTCTGGGGCAACATAATATGCACTTCCCATCACATCATGGAACCTTTTGCTTGCATCAAAAATGAAATGGATATCTAGTATTGATTGATGAGAGCTCCAAAGCAGACCAGATGGTTCCCAAAAGTTGCAAAATGTTATGGGAGGTGCAACTCGATTCCAAAGGAAACAGGAGGGTCTTGTACCTAATCTAATATAGTCAGATAGCCCAAAATCAATGGCCTTGAGAGGTGAATCCTCCTTTGGAGACTTGAAAAGGAAATTCTGAACAATCCAAAATTCTCATCAGTCTGTGGCCACTATTGTGTGGTGTTCACATAGTGCAAATTATGAATTCATACAAGCTAATTTTCTTGTCACTGGCAAGACTTCATTGCATCATCCACAACCTTCCCATCAACATATCCATGCATGTAGTTCATGAGCATACCTCTGGTTTCATGTCACGGTGAACCACACCATTAAGATGACATCGAGCAGCAACATTTAGCATTTATCTGACTATCCTAGCTGCATCTTTCTCATTGTACCGGTTGTCCTTCCTGTTATGCACCACAGCGATGCCCCAGTATTAAAACAACAAAAATGTCTCCAGCCTTAACACGAACATCCCAAAGTGAACATGGATGAACCAGTCCAGCTGCTTTGATTTCCCAACTATAACCTTTTACCATTGAAATCTACAAAATTTCTTAGAGTTGCCCACCTCTTTCTCAGAAACATTTGATCAGATGTGACTACCCAAATCTAGGGACTTACTTGGCAAGAATCTGGAGCTGTTGCATCTGGAACACTGCTAGGTCCAAGAGCTTCCTCCTCTGCAACTCAAGAAGGAAAAAGCTCTGGTCCATGCTGCCCTCTGGTAGCTTGTGGCAAACTGCCTAACAATTACACTTCGTTGTCTTACCCAGTCATTCCCAAGCAGCCCTATCACATTTGAATATTTAACCTTCTACATTATGTAGTGGATATTGTTCATAAAAAACAGGTATGTTAAGGCTAGATCCCTGTAGACCTTGGACTTCCCATCTAGATTATTATGAAGCACATGGATCAACCTGTGTATTTGCATGGCTAACCATGACTGTCTCTCTATTTTATCTCCATCATCCCCACCCAACACATCCAGTTCCCCATCATCAGTGCCTGAAAGACTCATGCCTCCTTATTCTTCTCCCTGAAGAGCTGCTCTAGTGTATCTTTGTACTCACATAGGAACTTGATATAGTTCATGACATACCAAGTTAGCGAATGGACAACACCACCAGGCACAGGAGTTCGTGACCCATCTCTTTGGATGGCATTCTCAAATTCAGCAAACGTTCCAGTGGCCGCTTCTTCCAGAAGCAACAAGATCCCTAATGCCTCTAACTTCAGACTTGCACTTGACACTCCAGAGAATATGTTTTCAATCTTGGGAAGAAGATCCTGAAGGCTTTCATACATGTCCAAAACTTTGAAGAGCTTCTCTGGTGACCTCTAACCGGTGGCTAGAACTTTGCTTAAACTCAGAAGCTACATCATTGTCTCATTGGAAACATCACTTAAACATGTTTCTGAAATGGGTGTTGGAAACACCTGCAAAAAAAAGGATGCCAGATATAACTTTTAGGTATTGTGGACACATATACTTAGATTCCTGAAAATGTTGACATGGGTGCAAAAGCAGACCTTGAGGATCAATAAGCAACCAACTCGGTAGTAGGTGTCATAGCAATGACTGGGTTGCCAAGCTAGGTGTTATTGAAAGTGAGTCAGCTGAAATATGGTTATTTGCATTGGGTCTTGTGGAGGTAAAAAAGTTGAGACTATTAGTGTGAGAGATGATGAGAGAAACCTGTTCATGGAGCAGCTTCTCACTTGCAAACAACACCAAAGCTCCTAGTTTCATTGCCTGGATCCACTTCTGGATGGTATCCTCTAGGATATCCCAAGGCATCTTCTGGACCTCCTCAATGTTGAGCTTCTCCACCCCAAGTCCATACAAACTGTCCTCCAGCATAGCCTTCCTACAATTCATATACACCTGACAACATTCAAGCTGGTGATTTGCGGCAATGATTCGATGGGCTATGTTACCAAGGTCCATTACAACTTTAGGATGCACCAAATCCATTGTCGTCGGCACAATTTCTCTGGGTCTTGCCACTGGGAGAACGTCTTCGTCTTCATCTCCAGCGGCATCTTCCTCCCCGGAGGAGCTAATCTCTGATGTTGTTGCGGCACCATCTACGGTATGATGATGATCGTCATTGAAAGAGCTTCTGAACGATCCAGCCATTGCCATGGAGTCAAAGAGCCAATCCGGGTCCACAAATCGGCTGTTCTACGCAAGCAAGTGGCGAAACTCCTCCTCTAGTCTCTCCATCGCCAGCTGAATCACATTTTGTGCTCTTTCCAGGGTTGCAGGCTGTTGCTCCTCCTCCTTGTTTTGCACGGACAACTGATCTAGCAGGTTCTGTATTTCGTCCACCGCTTCCAAATAAGTGGAAGCCTCCTCTTCTGGGCACTCAAAAATTCTCTGCTACTTGGTTCGCTCTGAGTATCCCAGATGCCATCAAACCACCACATCCTCCGCATGATCAAGGCGCGATTCGATCATCTTCGAACTGCTCGCGCCCCGTGAAGAAGGTCGAGAACGTTTCAACTGCAGATCCTCATCTGTAGCTGTTGTGCCTACCTCATGCGAGGTACTAAACTCTAGCTTCTTGGGCTTGTCATTCATGCTAGAAAATCTGTGATCAAAGTTTGAGAGAATTTGGAGCATGTCGTCCGTCATAGCAGTATATGTGGTGCTTAACGATCTCACAATCTGTTGTGTTGTGATTAGAACTCGCTCTTTTCCATCTGCTGCCATCGGCCGCGGTATTGTCGTATCCCGCACGCAATGCGATGATCTAACCAGTGGTACAAAAACATAGCGGGCCCTCTTCTATAACCTCCAAATCAATTCATCCTTGCCAAGGAAAAAAATCACACACAACAGCAAAGAAGAAGTTCCTGCCTCGCTCCTCTACCGAAATAGAGACAAAAAAAAGCCTCTTCTCTCTGCACTTCTCCACCCCGTCCTCCTCCAGAACTCATGAACAATATCCGGTAGTACTACTCTAACTGGTTTCCCACCATCCTAGAACTCTCCCAAAAACACCAAACAAGCCAAACCTAAGTAGTTCTTAGTCTGGAAAAGCAACAAGCAAGCAAAAAGGGCTCTGCAATTCTTCTAACAAAGCCCAATCTACAAACGAGAATTTGTGCACAACCAAGAGAAGAGTGAAGGAAATCCCATTAGGGTTTCCAACGCCGAGGTTTAGGGTTCCGCTGAGAAGCTCGAGACAGACATCGAAGACCACGACACTCTCCCGCGTTCTCCAATTGTATTTGAAAAAACGGTCGTTGGTTACAAAAAATGTGTACCTAGCTTACCAAAAGACCATAATTGGCCTATTTTGGCTGCACATGCAACTATGAGTATATGCATATCAAATATATATAATAAAATACATCCAAAGGTATATATACGATAGTATATATCCACATAAATCATCCAAAGGTTGGGATGAAGGCGACCATAGTTGCACCATAGTTGCATACACACCCAAAAAGGGGGCAAAAATCCATTGCACTTGTGTTAAAAACCCTGCATAGTTACATGCGACAGGCAATTGCATCCTAGTTGCAAACAGGGTGGTTGCATATGATAGAATTTCTAGTAGTGATATAAAATTGGACTTATGTATCTACCATTGGCAACCATCCCAAAACCTAAATTCATAATGGAATTTAGAATGTTGTTTATGTCTTATTGTTGGAATTTTTGTTTGTAAAAATTCATAGTCAAGTTTAGTTTTCATTTCTTGCATTTTTTTAAATCTTGATCATAAATTTTTGTTCAAAAAGTAGATCTAAGCAAAGTAATTAACTGTGAAGATTTTGTTCTAATGTAGAAGTTTGTTCAATTTTGAATTAGAACATTTGAAAGATGGTTGGAAAAGTTTGAGGAAACAATTATATCATATTATAGTACATGAACAAGAGGAAAATGGTGTTGCCATAAATAGGAATTTGAGTGCAGATCAGATAGATTATCAATTTATAACACCTACAAAAGTTTCTTAATCAGAACAAATACATCTGTGGATAGAAAAGAGACATGTAGGCCATATAACGCCTAAAGCAACACTAATAATTTTTTGTGAAGTGCAAACTAGTAAAACACAAAGGGAAAATAACATCAAATTGAAAATGCAATTTCACAAGTTGAGTTTAAATGAAAAAGTCATGAATTTGGACCTTAATAGGGAGTTGCATTAAAATCAATAGGTCTGATGTTGTGATTCATGGAAAAGAACAAAGATTCAATTGGTCAAAAAGGGAGGAAGTAGTGCCAAGGTACATATATGATTCACCTCCTTTCTATCAAGAAAAACATGAAGATGAAGAACTTGAAAAAAAGCTCAAATTTTTGAACCTGAGATTTGTTAGAAATACTATTCGTTTCTAATTCCCAATGTTGATGATTGTGTTAAACATTCATCAAATGGATGAATAGTATTCACATCCTTGTAGTAGTTAGGTTAGGGTTTAGAAGTGGAGACTACTTAGGGTTTGGCGGCGGCTAGGGTTAGGGTTTGGTGGCGGCTAGGGTTAGGGTTTGGTGGCGGCTAGGGTTAGGGTTTGGTGACGGCTAGGGTTAGGGTTTGGTGGCGGCTAGGGTTAGGGTTTGGCGGCGGCTAGGTTAGGGTTAAGTGGCAGCTACTTGTGGGTTAGGAGATAGTATATAATGGAGTAGTTTGGAGTTGTCTTTCATTCTCTCCTTTCATGGTTTTTGAGTGCACATAGAACCTTCAACCTTTGTTAGTTGTTGCAAGCCATAGTTTTGTGATTGCATACAACCTTTGTAATCATCTTGTTAGTTAATACAATTGTTCCATTTCATGAACCTTGAAGCTTTCATTTCTTGCTTGTTTTCAAGTTGTTTCCAATAGGTTATGGGCCCACACCAAGCAAGAGAAAGGACATTGTGTTAGAACAAGAAGTAGTGAAAGGTTTTGAGCTTGTATTGCATAGAAAAAAGGAGAGAATCCTTTTGAGACAAGGTTCTTAGTTTGCAAAGTGAGTGGGAGTTCATTTCCAAGTGGTAGCATACAAGGAGCTTGCAACTTTTCCAAGTGAGTGGGAGGTGTGGAAGAGACTTCTTCAAAGTGTTGTAAGTTCTTAAGCGTGGAAGAATGTTCTTCAAGTCTTTAAGTTTCAAGTTTTAAGTTCAAAAGTGTGAAAGAGAGTTCTTCAAATTTTTGAAAGTTTCAACATTGAAGTTTGAGGTGTAAGAGAAGTTTTTCAAGTTTCTTGTCAAGGTTTTAGGAAAAGCTTGTTTTTAAGTTTTTGAAAGTGTTTCCTTGTACAACATAGAAAAGGAGAATCCTTTTGAAGGAAGGCTTTTACTTTCCAAGGTTGCAAAGATAGTAATAGTCTTTCCAAGAGAGTGTGAGGTGTGGAAGAGATTTCTTCAAGGTCTTGTAAGTTTTTCAAGTGTGAAAAACTTGGTTTTGAAAGTATCAAGTTTCAAAGTGAAAGTGTTTGGAAGAGAGTTCTTTTAGTTGTTGAAAACTTCAACTTTAAAGTTTGAGAGTGCTTGTTGTAGCATTTGTGTTCAAAATGTCTTCTTTTCAAATGGAGTCTTTGAAAGTCATGGAGAAGTTTGATGGCGGCAACTTTCACCTTTGGAAGTTCAAAATGCGCATGATGCTTTCCAAACATGGGCTTTGGAAATTTGTTGATGGGAGTGCCACCTTGCCAAGTGAAGAACTTGCAAGGGCCGATTACAACGAAAAGGAGACCAAGGCTTTTGCATTGCTTTGTGAACATCTCACGGATGCCCAACTTGCACACATTCAATATTGTGACGATGTGAGAAGTGCGTGGGAGGCTCTTTGTGGTGTGCATGAAGCTAAGACCATTGGCAACAAGTTGTTCCTTCGAAGGAGATTCTTCACCATCAAAATGCAAGAAGGAGATGACATGCTTGTGCACATCAACACGGTGAAAGCCCTTGCGGACCAACTACGTTCTATCGAGGTGAACATTACGGATGAAGATGTTTACATGGTACTCCTCATGAGCCTTCCTCCATCCTTTGATAACTTAGTCACAAGCTTGGAGTCCATGTCCACGAAAGATGTAGACCTTCAATTCATTGTAGCAAGGTTGCTTCACGAAGTGTCCAAAAGAAAAGAATGTGAGAGTTCCGAGACTACCGCATTAGTGAACAAAACTCACAAGTCAAACGAAAAGCTTTGCTTCTATTGTAAGAAACCGGGACATTTTGTGAGAAATTGTTTGAAGAAGAAAAATGATGAAAAAGAAAAAGCTAATCAAGCTTGTGAAGATCACGAGCAAATGTTTGTTGGGGCATTGAGTGCCAATGATCATACCACGTATGATTGGATTGTGGATTCCGGGGCAACGCAACACATGACATTCGAACAATAATGGTTTACCACGTACGAGCGCATTTCCCCAAGGAGGGTGTTCATGGGCGATGACACCGTTTTGGAGGCCATTGGCAAGGGGAGCATCAAAGCCACAATGCAAGTGGGAGGCCGATTAACACACACAACCATCACCCAAGTTCTTCATGTTCCAAAAATGAAGAATAATCTCATTTCGGTGAGTAAACTCATTTCGGAGGGTTTCAAAGTGGAGTTTGACAAGGATGGTTGTAAGGTCAACGATGCTCGAGGAGTTGTTGTGGCACAAGCACGAAGGGACAAGAACTTGTATCTTCTTAATGTGAAGGTGCGTAAGGACATGGCGCACATTGCAAATTCTTTGGAGGAAAGTGCGATGCTTTGGCATGAAAGACTTGGCCATCTCAACATGGCAAGCCTTAAGGAGTTAGATGCCATGGCGGACGGCATGAATTTGAAGGAAGTGCCCTTACATCACATTTGTGAAGGATGCGTCAAAGGCAAACATCAAAGAACATCATTTCCCAAGGACGGAGCAACGAGGGCTTCACAACTTTTGGAGATTGTGCACACCGATGTGTGCGGACCAATGAAGACTACGTCGCATGGTGGAGCGCGATATTTTCTCACTTTCATTGACGATTTCTCAAGGAAAACTCATGTCTATCTTTTGAAGGCAAAAGGAGAAGCGTTTGAAAAATTCAAACAATACAAGGCCTTGGTGGAGAACGAAATTGGTCACAAAATCAAAGTGTTACGTTCCGACAACGGAGGAGAATTTGTGTCTAAGAAGTTTGACACATTTCTTGCGGAATGTGGAATTCAACGACAAACAAGTGCGCCCTATTCCCCACAACAAAACGGTGTTGCGGAACGTGCCAATAGAACCATCATGGAATGTGCAAGAAGCATGATTCTTGCACAAGGGTTGGAACTTGCATTTTGGGGCGAAGCGGTGAACACGGCGGTGTACATCAAAAATCGATGTCCAACCAAGGCTCTTGATTCCAAGACCCCTCAAGAAGCGTGGAGTGGTAGGAAACCCGATGTGTCTCATTTGAGAGTTTTTGGTTGTAAAGCCTTTGCACATGTGCCCGATGAGAAGAGGACCAAATTAGAGTCCAAGTCGATGCCTTGTGTGTTTTTAGGATATTACGAAGGCACCAAGGCGTATCGCTTGATGTGTGTGAAAACCAAGAGAATCATCAAAAGTAGAGATGTCGTGTTCATTGAAGGGTCAAAGGAAATAGGTGTTGTACCTCATCTTCAGAAAGAAGAAAATGTAGTTGTGCATGAAGAAGTTGAAGGAGAAGAACCATTAACCTTTAGTCAAGATACACCTTTGAATGAAACAAGGGAAGGTGTGCAAAGTGAGTCCACACCAAGTTCTTCATCGGAAGAAGAATTTGTTGTTTCCAATGATAACCCATCTTGTGAACCTTCACAAGATTCGCCGAGGGAAAGACCTCAAAGGCAACGAAGGGAATGGCCTCGGGATTGGTGGATTGCTACCAAGGAGGTGGAGCGCGCCACCGTTGCATTTTTGGAGGAGCCCCAAAATATTGAAGAAGCATTGACATGTGAAAATTCCAAGGAGTGGGAGTGTGCGATGCGAGAAGAATATGATTCCCTCATGACAAACAACACATGGACTTTGGTACCACTTCCCGCCGGTAGGAAACCCGTTTCTTGCAAATGGGTGTTCAAAATCAAACAAGGCGCAAATGGGGAGGTGGAACGCTACAAGGCTAGATTAGTGGCAAGAGGTTTTACCCAAACCTACGGAGTGGATTACAACGAAACCTTTGCACCCGTGGCAAAGTTCACATCTATTCGTTGTATTCTTGCATTGGCGGCCTTGGAAGACATGGAGATCCATCAAATGGACGTGAAAATCGCATTTCTCAATGGCGAGCTTGAAGAGGAGATTTACATGGAGCAACCTCAAGGGTTCGTGCACCAAGGAAGTGAACATCTCGTGTGTAAGCTTCACAAATCCTTGTATGGTTTGAAACAATCTCCAAGGGCATGGAATCAAAAGTTAGATGCGTTTCTCAAAAGCATTGCATTTATGAAGAGTGAGGCGGATCCTAGTGTGTACGTTGCACAAGTGGGAGATGTGAAGTTTTTCATTGTGGTCTATGTGGATGACCTCATTTTGGTGTGCAACGATCAAAACAAACTTTTGCAAGTCAAAGAAGAATTGAGTCAAAAGTTTGAAATGAAGGACCTCGGGGAGTTGCATTTCTTTTTGGGGATGGAGGTGGAAAGGAATCGTGATGAAAGACTTCTACGCATCAACCAAATCAAATACCTCAAGGAAATATTGAAGCGTTTTCGAATGGAAGAATGTAAGCCCATTGGAGTTCCATTGGATCCCAAGGTGAAGTTACAAAGGAATGGGAGTGGAAATGATGAATCAAAGGGATTTCCATATCAACAAGCGGTTGGGTCTTTGATGTATGCCATGTTGTGCACACGACCCGACTTGGCATACCCAATAAGCGTGTTGAGTCAACACATGGCGAACCCTAACATGGAGCATTGGATGGCCGTGAAACGAATCTTTCGATATTTGCAAGGTACATTGCAAATGAAATTACAATTTGGTGCAACACCATCCAAGGAAGTTCTTGGATATTGCGATGCGGATTGGGGCGGTGATCTTGAAGATAGGAGGTCCACCACAGGGTTTGTTTTCATGATGGGAGGGGGAGCCATTTCTTGGAGTAGCAAACGACAACCTACAATAGCATTGTCCACCACGGAGGCGGAATACATGGCGAACACGCAAGCCACAAAGGAAGCCATATGGATAACAAAGTTGATGATGGATTTAGGATACATGGAGGAGAAGAAAATGATGGTGATTCGATGCGACAATCAAGGTGCGATATCATTGACCAAGAATCCCACTCACCATGCACGAACAAAACACATTGATGTACAACATCATTTTGTTCGAGAACGAGTTGAAAATGGAGAAGTTCGATTTGAATATTGTCCAACGGAACACATGGTGGCGGATGTCCTTACCAAGGCATTATCAAAAGAACGACATCATAAGTTGATAAACATGTTCGGATTAGAAACTTCATAGAGTGGGAGTGTTAGAAATACTATTCGTTTCTAATTCCCAATGTTGATGAATGTGTTAAACATTCATCAAATGGATGAATAGTATTCACATCCTTGTAGTAGTTAGGTTAGGGTTTAGAAGTGGAGACTACTTAGGGTTTGGCGGCGGCTAGGGTTAGGGTTTGGTGGCGGCTAGGGTTAGGGTTTGGTGGCGGCTAGGGTTAGGGTTTGGTGGCGGCTAGGGTTAGGGTTTGGTGGCGGCTAGGGTTAGGGTTTGGTGGCGGCTAGGGTTAGGGTTTGGCGGCGGCTAGGTTAGGGTTAAGTGGCGGCTACTTTAGGGTTAGGAGATAGTATATAATGGAGTAGTTTGGAGTTGTGTTTCATTCTCTCCTTTCATGGTTTTTGAGTGCACATAGAACCTTCAACCTTTGTTAGTTGTTGCAAGCCATAGTTTTGTGATTGCATACAACCTTTGTAATCATCTTGTTAGTTAATACAATTGTTCCATTTCATGAACCTTGAAGCTTTCATTTCTTGCTTGTTTTCATGTTGTTTCCAATAAGATTTTTTATGTGGTTGGGCAAAAAGTTGCAACTCAAGGCAAAAAAATGTCTAGAGGAGTTCAACTAATACTTGTAACTATATAAGAAATTATAGTCTTACCAAAAGCAGAACCAACAATAGTAGAAGGTGTACATGTGGATGTCACAATAAAGTATAGGGAATCCAAACTTAATCAATAGAGTGGAAACATTATAAGAAGAATCCCAAGGGATTGGAGCAAAGGAATTCATAGTGTGAACAGAGTTCCAATACTTAACCTTCCACATTGCACATACTGCCATCAAATGGGATATCATATCAATGATTGTCCATTTATTAAAAATAATGTGAGGCAAGGATTTGCTGAACATTTCTAGAATATGAATACAGAACTTACAAAAGACCATGGAGATTTTGAGCATAAGATTTGTACCATGAGAAGGTTATAATTCCAGATAGACCCAAAGAACAGATTTGGAAAAACAATAGAGTGGAAATGAGAGCTCAAATTGTGGCAGATGTAACACTAATTTGTTAAGGGAATAGTTACTTACGGTAATTATTAGTTAGTATATTTATATTTACTTGGTTACTTTTTTGGAATTATTAATTAAGTTACATAATTTTTATCACCATTTGAATTCAAATAAAACATAGGATTTTTTTTTTGAGGTATATCTTTTGGAGAAAAGAAAGAAACGAGGGACCATTGTATCATTCTAGAACATGGAACTTTAATGGAGTATGAGGAAACTATATTTTGATCCTTGGAAAAGCTTTGTTTCCATAGTCAGAATTGTTATTTTGATGTTTTTTAGCATGTTTTCATTATTGGATTTTGATTCTGAAACTAGTTCTAAATATATTTGAATGAATAGAATGTGTTAATATTAGTTTTATTATATTTCAATCCAACAAAAGATGCAAAAATTGTTAATATGTTTAATTTTACCTTTAGAGACATTGTATTTGAGTAATGTAACAATTACATGGGAGACTATCTAGATTGTATTTTTGCATAATTGTAATTAATTTTTTGTAAATGGTTCAAAATAATTTAGAATGATGAGCAAGTCTATTTATAACTAAAAACATGAAGCAAGAAAAGAATGAAAGGGTGGAGGTTTATTATGAGAGATGATTAAAGTTAGCCAATAGTCTTCAACAAAAGACAATAGATAATTTCCTAACTATTGTCTTCAAATTTGGATTATATCCATATCTGCATGTAGCAATAGTAGGCATGAAAAGAGAAACCATGTAGTAGCACAAGGAAGCAACTTTGGTTTGTGAAGAAGGAATTTTTAAAGTTAAAACAATAAGTAATATGTTAATACCATAGAATAGTAAAATAATATTAGTTTTAAAAGCTTAGACAATTACAGAGAAAACAAAAATGTATCATACAAACGGTCACAAAACAAATCACAATGTTAAAACATGTAGAGTCCAAAGAAAAGAGAAGTCTATTCCTATAATTTCTAAGGTTACTATTTGGCATATCAAAATATAGAGACCTATGAGACATTCCTATCATATCTATAGTGAAACTAGACATATGATTATAGACTATCTTAAGTTCAATGACATGCAAAATATGTTTAAGAACAAAGGAATGAAGACTACAAAAAACCATTTGTGGTGGACCCCAAGGTTTATTAATCCTTTAGTTCATGTAGTGGATTTCAACATGGCCATCACTGAAAAAAGGTTACTGAAGAACAAGTGTTCAAGGATAAAGAACCAATCAAAAAGAAGTTTGCTACTAACTTGAAAGAAAAACATAGACTACATTAATCTTTTGTCAAGACTATACAAGATATGCAAGCAAAAGACCCACCACAAAGTTTGAATCAAAAGGAGATAACACAATGGAGTACAAATTGGGCAAGATTACCAAAGATTGAGGTCTCCATAGAACCAATTATACCACAAAATTTATATGATATTCCTAACAACAAAATTATGTTCATGGAACAAATATTTTAAAATATCAATAAATCAATGTTAGAAACCACTTATAATTTAAGATTAGGTCAATTGTTGAAAATAACATTAAATTTTAAGAAATATATGTGGTAGAAACCAAGCCCAAAAAACCCAATATAGTTACTAAAGTGATACCAAAACCTAGTGTAGCCACAATGATTGAAACACACTCTAAAATTGACATTATAGTTATAGAAATAGATAACTAGATGGTAGTCACCCAAGTATAAGTTGGAAAGAACATTATTCAGGATGTTCTATTGGATGGAGGAGCATGATGTACCCCCAAGTTCCTTGATGAATTCAACTGTGAATCCAAATGTGAAGACAACAAAAGAAGAAGTAGTTGGGGCGCGCTCCTTGACTCGCAACACTTTGGGGTAAAGGGGTGTGTTGGAGCTTTGAGATGGGGATTAGGAAGATTGACAAGCAATTCAATTACTCACACAGACTTGCACAAACTGAACAATAAGTTGGTTAGTGTGTAGTTGGAGCACTTTAATGCACGGACGAGCCATGGGCAAACAAGGACTCACAAGACTCACCATGGCCCAAACTTAGGGGAAGCCACCACCTTCCCCTTTATAGTATACTTCGTGCCTGGCCACGGGACTAACACCCAAATTTCATTTTGTCCTGAAACTCCCAAGTGGGAGTCCCAAAATTCCCAGAGTTGGGACTCCTGCAACTTCAGGGGCCCATAATTTTGTGTGCAAACCTCCGATTGAGATGAAGTTTGGAGCAAAGTTGTAGCTCTTGTTGAGATCTTTTCAAAGGTATGTCGCATGCTACCTGAACACAAGGAAATCGAGGCAATTACCAACTTTTAGTGGTCGGGAGTCAAACTACCAATTTGACTTCTGACCCTTCTTTTGGCCATAACTTGTGTTTGAAGTCTCCAAATGGGTCATGCGAACCCATTTTAGAAATTTACGTTCCAAGAACTTTCTAATGATATAAAGAACTCTTCAATCTAATGGGATTTGACCCCTTCAATTTCTTTTTAAAAATTCAGGAATCTAACTTTCAAAATGGGAGCTCACTTGGGAGTGTGAGGGTTCATTCCTTCACATCTTTTCCACTCCCAACAGCATGAGATCTAATTCTCGGGCTTCACTCTTGGCCCACACCATTTGCATGCCCTTGCTTTGGTCATGAGCCCAAGGCTATGGTTGTGATAAAGCAAGTGTATACATCATAACAAAAAACCTCAAAACAAAATTAGATTTACCCAAACCAAGACAAGCCCCATATTGTTGAGATTCAAACTCAACTAGTTAAATTTCATTAGTTATTGGAATAAAAAAGTAACTAGGTTACTTTCACAAGGTTGAACTATTTTCTTTAAATATTTTAATTTGGTTATTTATGGTTTGTCTTGTAGTTAAATACCTTGGTGTTGATGGTTTGTTTCTTTTTTTTCATTACAAAAGTTTATGTATTTCATGTGACAAGAACCTTGAGGAGTTCTTGATGTTATGTTTTTGTGTTGTGAGCATTGTGTTATAGTTTCCTTTCAATAAAGTTTTATGTTTGCACTTGACTAGATCTCCTATTTGTTAACATGGTATTAGAGCTTAGGTTGTTTGATGAGAAAGTTGAAAAAAAGATCTAGAGTTAAAAAGTTTCTAGAACTAGAACTTGAAAATCTATAGTAACATCATAGGAGGTTGTCAATTACAAAAGAGAAACGGGGAAAGGAAGAAGTGAAGATAAAGAAATGAAAAGAAAAGAAGTGAGAGGAGATCAACATATCAAAGGTTGAAGAAGTCATATCTTTAAATCTAGATCTACATCTATTGTGAAATGATCTTGGAATGAAACTTGAAGAGATGGTAGAAGACTATAAGACGCTTTTATTCTCAAAGTTTCAAAAGAAGAAGATTTGTTTTGTGATAATTATGAGTTTTTGAAATATATATGTAAGATCTGGTTTTTTGATCATATCTCCTTTCTCTGAGCTTTTTTGGATCTAGAGCTTAGGGATCTTATAGATCATAAAGGATTATATATGTGAGAAAAATTTCAAGTCATTTGGATATGTATTGAGTGAGATTCAAGTATCTAAAATTTCGATCTCAATTTTGAAGTCAACTTTTTTTTAGAGTGATAACTCTTTGTGGTCATCACCAATAGAGCTAAAATTTTGAACACATATAGAAAACATATATTTAATATGTCTCGCAAAATCTCAAGGAGTTTAGAGCTTTTGAAAGCGAGTTGTAAGTCATTTTGTGTTCAGGTCCTAGTTTGAAGTGACTTCAAGGAAGTAACAAGATCTCTCATTTTATGAAGTGAAATGAGCTGAAATTTTGAGAGGTGGTAGTAGACATAGGTTCTCATGTTTCAGCAAAATTTTGTATCGATTCAAGGTCATATGTGAATTATGTAGCTTTGCAAAGTTGTTATGATAAAAGTTTACATTAAAAAGACATCAAAACAATTTTTGAAGTGGAGCAAATACAACTTGGCAGACCTTGAAGGAAGGAGTTTGAAGATTGGGAAGTACAAATACATATCAAGACCTGCATACAAAAGTTTGGTATGTAATCATGTATTTAATACCATATAGAATATTATACGAAATACGTACATATACATATTTCCCATGTATAGTATAGAATTTCGTATAATACTCAAGACATACATACATATGTAAAGTCCATCTTGTTCAACCCTAACCCTAACCCTAATCCTAGAAACCTGAGGAAGGAAAACCCTAATCCCAATCCTAGAAACCCAAGGAAGGAATTAAAACCATTTGTGAAAACCTGAGAAGACATTGAGTGTTGCTTTGAGATGGCAAATAATATTTCTCAATTTGTAATTGAGAAATTAGACAAGAACAATTTCCAAGTGTGAAAATTTAGAATTATGAATTTCTTGATGGGGAAAGGTTATTGGGAATTCATAAGTGGTGATGAAACAAAACATCTTCTCCCAAAAAACCCCACACAACAACAAATTCAAACCAATAAAACTTGGCATAAAAAAGCAAGGATAGTCTTGTATTAGTTTTTTGTGAGCATGTCTGATTCCATGATTGTGCATATTCAAGATGTAAAATCACCCAAGCAAGCTTGGGATATATGAATGAAGATGTATAACATTAATACACAAGCTCGCAAAATGCAACTCAAACAAGAGTTGCATAATCTACAGACAAACAAAATGAACATCAATGATTATTCTACAAAGGTGAAAAACCTTGCAGATGTTCTTGCATCTATAGGAGCCCCTGTAGATGATGAAGATCTAGTGGCAATGACTTTGAATGGACTTGGACAAAACTATAGCTAGTTTCGTACCTCAATTGCAGTTTGAAAAACATTTCCCGATTTCCAAGACTTAATAACCTTATTTATAAGTGAAGAAATGAGAGTTATTGATACCTCATCCAATGGAGGATCACAAGAAAATGCCTTTTACTCACATTCTAAAAGAGGTAGAGGTAGAGGTGTTAAAACCTCAAGGTTTCGAGGTCGACACGAAAGCTCGCATCGTGGACATCGTCAACATAAAATACAGTCTCATGGAGGTGGACAAGGAAACTTTAGAGGAAGAGGAAGAGGAAGTTGTGGAGGCCGTGGTGGAAATCATCGAGGTCAACAACCAAATAGCGATTCAAACTGCTACTATCGTGGGAAACTTGGGCACATGGCAAATAATTATTATCAAAGGGAACATAATGCACGGAATGGAAAACTCCAACAAGGGAATTATGCATCAACTAGCGATCAAGGTGATGAAAAACTATTTGTGATGCAACACATGGCAAATTCAATGATAGGAGGAGTATCAGATGACAATGTCTGGTATGTGGATTTTGGAGCTTTAAACCACATGACTAGTCATGGAGAATGGTTTAGAAACACAAAGGAGTTGAAGACATTAAGGTTTGTGGAAATTGGTGATGACACTATAGATCCCATCACACAAATTGGCAAGGTGCCATTGTCCATGTAGGATGCAGGATGGGTAATCAAAGTACTTGAAGGATGTACTTCATGTTCCAACCATTAACAAAAAATTATGGTCTCCGTAGGCCAGATGGTGGAACAAGGTTTACAGGTGGCATTCAACCCAAATGGATGTTTTGTGGAAGACATGAAGAACCAAGGCAAATTGATTGCCAAAGGGGAAAGGAATGGACAAATGTTCACCTTGGATGTGAACATACCTGAGGTGAATTCCATGTTATTCACACATGGAAAAGGAGTTGGAGACATTGGAATTTGGCACAAACAAATTGGCCATGTTAATCTCCAACGTCTTAAGCTAATGGACAAACAAAATCTTGTTGGAAGTCTTCCTAAATTTATAACAGAAGAGGTGATGTCAGAAGTTTGTGAAGCATGCCAATTGGGGAAGCAAACTAAACATCCATTTCCAATTCAAACAACTCATGTAAGTTGCAAACCTTTAGAAATGATCCATTCAGATGTGTGGACCACGAATACAAAATCCATTGGAGGATGCAAGTACTACGTGAATTTCATTGATGACCACACAAGGAAGGTGTGGGTCTATTTCATGAAACACAAAGGTGAAGTGTTTCAACATTTTTTGAATTTCAAAACAATGGTGGAGAAGGAGAAAGGTGTGAACATCAAGTGTTTGAGGTCCAATGGAGGGGGAGAATACTTTTCAAACGAATTCAATGAGTATTTGAAGGAACATGGAATTCAAAGGAAATACTCATGTAGTTATTCCCCACAATAAAATGGAGTTGTTGAAAGGAGAAATAGGCACATTGTAGAAATAACATATGCCATGTTGAATGAGAAGAATTTGCCAAATTACTTTTGGGCTAAAAAGGTATCAAATGCAGTCTATATCATGAATTGAACACCCATGTGAGGAATTTTTGCACACCTTCACCATTAAAATATGCACTCACAAAAAACCGGTTGGAAGTGGAACTACTATGTAATTGTTGTCTAACAAGTAAGGTGATTCAAGGTAAGTAATGAAATTCACTAAGGATCTAATGCGTTGTGTCCAATTTGAAAATACATTGTGAGAGGATTGTAACTCACCATGATGGAATATGGAGGAGCCGTATGTTGATGTTCAATTCAATGTCACGCTTGATGGTTGGAACCCTTCCATTCCATTTGTCATAACATTTACATACAACTTCATAATCTAACATGCATTGAATTTTAGAAAAGTTAATATAAAAGGACCCATGTTACAAAATCTCATAAGTTTTTATTTTATTTTTTTGATCAAGAGTTAAGCCTTGGAACTAGAAACCACTTTGTTTAGATTGAGAAAAAAAAATTAGACAATTCAACCCCCTCTACTTCCAACAAGTGTAGCTTCCTTACAACAATTCCGATGACGCTCAAATTTGAGGAGAACCTTTTACACCTTTCAAATTAGGATTAACTTAATTTTGACACAAATCCAACGGTGGATTTGGGAGGAACAACTAATTGAACCAAAAATCCAGAGGCTTTGTCATGGAAATCCTTCCATGATCTCCACTACAACACCCTCTACTTCTAACCAATGTAGCTCCCTTATAGCATCTCCGATGATGCTAAAATATGAGGAGAACCTTCTACACCTTTCAAACTAATATTGATTTAATTTTGACACCAATCCAACGGTGGATTTGGGAGGAACAACTAATTGAAATAAAAATTCAGAAGCTTTACTACAAGTACTTGCTACACACCACCTCCTTCCATGCTTGATTCTTACACACAACCTTTCCATGAACACCTCTGCACACATAAGAACTAAATCCTTCCTCACACTTCCTCCTTCTTTTTTTTTCTTTTTCACATACACACAATACCTTCTCCCTTGGTAAGCCTTCATCACCTTCCTTGAGTTTGTTTCCCTTGTCTAATGAAAGCTTCGAAATCCCTTGTTCCAATCAATGGCCTCCTCATCCTTCTAGAGCCAATGAAAATTGAAAATAAATTGCCATCCAATTGAGTTTAGGATGAGAATCCTTGGGCCCAATGAGACACAAGAAATATTCCATCCTCCAATCAAATAGGATGACAATCCTCATGACTAATGGGATTAGAAGATTCATCCTTCCCCTTATTTTGGATATCTTGATGAGGTCTTTTGAGTTTGATCCTTATCCTTTCCGTCCATTGACCTTCACGTCCTACTTCTTCATCCTAATTACTTCAAGTAACTAATTACTAGGATAGTTTATCGATAGTAACAAGTAAACGCCCTTGAATTCTTACTTGATTAATTCAATGGTTGAATTAATATCCCCATGTACTTTTACTCTTTTGATATCCCCTACCTATTTATTTTACCGTGTACTAATTAACTATGTAATACATAGTAAATTGGAATTAAAATTTACATCACAAAAAACCCCCACATACTTCTAGATCCACTGTCGAAATTAGGGTTTGATGAATCCATTAGATCTAGGATGTTCAAGTTTTCATGATGTTCCGCCGTCATTCCCACACTTTCGCCTACCTTAATTTGTTAAATAAAAAGCCTCAACTCGTTTTGAATGCAAGTACCACATTGTTTCTGCTACCTTATTGATTTTTTGTTGATGCAGGTGAAAACTAGTCATGGCAGATGATGTCGTTACGCCTTTGAATCCTCTAGTTGCACCAGTAGAACAAGAAGAGTTTGAAGAAGCACCATTCGTTGTGAATGTTTCTCAATGACCACGCAAAGAAGAACCGTCCAGGCGAGTGGTGCACACTAGAGTCAATCGTTCGGCATGGGATTGTCAATTGTCTCCTAACCCACATGCTTTAACAATCTATTTAGAATTCGTTCCTGCTCGTGGAGCCACGCCAAAAAGGTTTGAAAAATGTCAATGCGAAGATGATGATGTCCATCTCCATTGTCAAACGTGGGTTCCTAGTGATGACCATCACCATTAGTTACGAGGCCCAATTAACCCCCTTTCCATGGAGCATCAAGCCGAATACCTAGCTTGCACCATCCGTCGCATGCTAGAATTTTTGCAATTGTGACTAAGTTGTAATTCACCTGAGGCCACTTAGGTGGAAATGTTAATACTTAAGTTTGATCTTGATCCTATCTAAGCGTTTGATAGAAATGAAAACTACATAAAGATGTACTAAGATTGCATCCTAGAAATCTTTCTAGTACATCATTGGTGCTTGAAGGTTGTTCTACATACTAACTTAATATTATCATGGCGAAATGTTATTGTGAACTATGGGCTTGTATTCCCACTATATCAATAAATCACATCTATTTCTACATCCCCTTTCCCTTTTCTAAAAGATAATGCACTTAAAAAGGTTTATTAGGTCTGACGCATTCCTAAGTCCCTTGTTAAACCCACTTGAGGGTTCAACTTTGTGGAGTTGCGGAAAGTTGGGACTTGGGGCACGCTCCCGACTTCCAACACTAAAAAGGGGTAGAGGGTTGTGCTAGAAGTCCTGGGAATTAGACTAGGAAGAGGTCAAGTTATTCACTTACTCAAATTTGTATCAAAACCAACCACAAGTTGGTTAGAACTCATTTTGCACCCTTTTGGTGTTGGGACAAACCACAGGCAACCTTGGACTCACTTGACTCACCATGGCCCAGACTCGGAGGAAGCCACCACCTTCCCCCATATAATATATTCTATAGCTCTCCGCCGAGGCTACATCCAAATGGTTTTTTTTCCTGGGACTCCCAAGTTGGAGTCCCGAAATTGTCTCTATTGGAGTCCCGGGACTTTGGGAGATCATAACTCTCGATTGTAGAATTCGATTATGACAAGGTCTGAACCAAAGTTGTAGCTCTCCTCGAGATCTTTCCAACTCCATGTCGTACTCTCAAATCTGATGTCGGGAAGAGGTCGATTCCTGACTTTTAGTGGTCAGGAGTCAAACTGTCAGTTTGACTCCCGGCCCTTCTTTTGCCCATAACTTGGGCTGCAGATGTCCAAATGACCAATGCGAGGCCATTTTGGACATGTACGTTTCAAGACCTTTCCAATGACACCAAGAACACCTCAATGCGAGGTTTTTTGGACCTTGTTGTCGAACTCTAAAAATTTGGGAGTCCCAGAGGACTCCAAGTCCCCAACTTTGGGAGTGTGAGTTTCATCCTCACACTTGGCCAAAGTGGGGTTGCAACAAGGTCCTAAAATTAACTAAAACTTGCATCAATTTAAATAAAGAGTCTTCTATGCTAAAATATCCAAAGGTTAATCCAACTCTTAATAATTATTACTTGGAGGTTTATTAAGATTCAAATCATTAATACTAAGGAAAACTATGGAACTAAAGGTTAACAATTTGTGGTATTATAATCCATGGCTCACAACCCACAACAACAGTTCATGGCATGACACCTGAAGAAAAATTCACAAGCAAGAAACCATATGTCTCACACTTTAGAGTGTTTGGTTGCATTGCATATGTGCATGTTCCTAATGAAAAGATATCAAAACTAAATCCAAAAGCTGAGAAGTGTATCTTCATTGGATACTCTTTAAAACAAAAAGGATATAGATGTTTCAACCCTTCCATTCGGAAGTTGCAAGTGAGTAGAGATGTTGTGTTTGATGAAATGGTTAGTTAGTATTCACCCTCAAAGATAACAAAAGATGTAGAGGCTAGAAATGGTGATGTTTCATCAAATGTGGAACAAGAATCACAATTAGTTAGTGGACCACAAGAGTCTTCAATTAGTGAGTCCAATAGCACTCCATGGAAAGGAAGATTAAAATTTTCAAGCATTGTACATGGTAGTTCTCAAACATCATCTAAAAATCCTCATGTAGATGATGAATCAAATGATTAAAAAAAAAGTGTGGGTGAAGAATCAAAAATCCCTTTAGTCAATACTCCCGGAGCTCGGATGGCCGAGAAGGCTTTGAAAACACCCGACAACAACAATGGAATACGAAGATCCACATGAGTCACGTACCTTGTACAAATACTCACATATGATGGCTTTGTTGCTCATCATTACGCATCCATGGTGAGAATTGTACAAGAGGTTGAACCCATTTATTTTGAACAAACGGTTGGAAACCCTAAATGGGATAATGCCATGGATGAAGAGATGGTGGCATTGGATGTTAATGCTACTTGGGAATTAGTAGCGTTACTAAAGGAAAAGAAAGCAATTGGGTGCAAATGGGTGTACAAAGTCAAACACAATGTAGATGGATCTGTGAACATATACAAAACAAGATTGGTTGCCAAAGGTTATGCCCAAACTTATGGCATAGACTATGAAGAGACTTATGACAGTTGCCAAAATGACAATTATAAAAACAATCATTGCTATGGCAACAACAAAAGGATGGTCGTTACATCAAATGGACGTAAAGAATGCTTTTCTCCATGGAGATTTACAAGAAGAAGTGTACATGGAACAACCACCAGGTTATGTGGACCAAACACATTTTAATTTGGTTTGTAGGTTGAAGAAAGCTTTGTACAGCTTGAAGTAAGCACCTAGAGCTTGGTTAGACAAGATAGGTCAGTATCTTGTCACAAGTGGATTTCAAACATCCAATGCAAATTTTTCACTACATGTGAAAAAGACAAACCATGGGATTGTTGTCATAGTCATCTATGTCGATGACTTGATTATCACATGAGATAGTGATGAAGACAACTTTGATTTGAAGAAGCTTTTGAAGCAAAAATTTGAGATGAAAGATTTGGGAGAGTTGCGCTATTTCATCGGCATTGAGGTAATCCAATCCCCGAAAGGGATATGGTTACTACAAAGGCAATATGCCTTGAACAAATTGTCCAAATATGGGATGACGGGTTGCAAACCCATTTCAATTCCATTGGAGCAAAATGTGAAGTTAAGTGTAGATGAAGGAGACCTTGTGGAGGATACCACTATGTACAGATGCATAGTAGGGAGTTTGATTTACATGACCATCACAAGGCCAAATTTGAGTTATGCAGTTGGAGTGGTGAGTCAATTCATGCAAACACCATGAAAGCCACATTTAGATGCAATGAGGTGGATATTGAAGTACATAAAACATACTTTATAGTGTGGAATTTTTTATGAAGCCAATAGCCAGTAATAATACATGGATACATGGATGTTGATTGGGCTGGCAATGTTTCAAAGATCAACTAGCGGTTTCATGTTTTCTTTTGGAAATGGTGCTATTAGTTGGAGTAGTAAGAAACAACCAACATTTGCATTATCAAGCATGGAGGCAGAATATAAAAGTGTAGTAATTGTTGCATGTGAAGTAGTTTGGTTACAAAACTATTATCAAATTTGGGACAATTAGTGGATGCTCCTATTGTCATTTATTGTGATAACATTAGTAGCATACTATTTGCTAACAACCTGGTCTATGATGTTAGGACAAAGCACATTGAAGTGCACTACCACTTTATTAGAAAAAAAGTCCTAGCAAAAGAAATTGACCTTATTCATGTCAATATTGAAGATCAAATTTATTGGAAACAACTTGAAAACAAGCAAGAAATGAAAGCTTCAAAGTTCATGAAATGGAACAATTGTATTAACTAACAAGATGATTACAAAGGTTGTATGCAATCACAAAACTATGGCTTGCAACAACTAACAAAGGTTGAAGGTTCTATGTGCACTCAAAAACCATGAAAGGAGAGAATGAAACACAACTCCAAACTACTCCATTATATACTATCTCCTAACCCTAAAGTAGCCGCCACTTAACCCTAACCTAGCCGCCGCCAAACCCTAACCCTAGCCGCCACCAAACCCTAACCCTAGCCGCCACCAAACCCTAACCCTAGCCGCCACCAAACCCTAACCCTAGCCGCCACCAAACCCTAACCCTAGCCGCCACCAAACCCTAACCCTAGCCGCCGCCAAACCCTAAGTAGTCTCCACTTCTAAACCCTAACCTAACTACTACAAGGATGTGAATACTATTCATCCATTTGATGAATGTTTAACACATTCATCAACATTGGGAATTAGAAACGAATAGTATTTCTAACACTCCCACTCTATGAAGTTTCTAATCCGAACATGTTTATCAACTTATGATGTCGTTCTTTTGATAATGCCTTGGTAAGGACATCCGCCACCATGTGTTCCGTTGGACAATATTCAAATCGAACTTCTCCATTTTCAACTCGTTCTCGAACAAAATGATGTTGTACATCAATGTGTTTTGTTCGTGCATGGTGAGTGGGATTCTTGGTCAATGATATCGCACCTTGATTGTCGCATCGAATCACCATCATTTTCTTCTCCTCCATGTATCCTAAATCCATCATCAACTTTGTTATCCATATGGCTTCCTTTGTGGCTTGCGTGTTCGCCATGTATTCTGTTACAAATACTATTCGTTTCTAATTCCCAATGTTGATGAATGTGTTAAACATTCATCAAAAGGATGAATAGTATTCACATCCTTGTAGTAGTTAGGTTAGGGTTTAGAAGTGGAGACTACTTAGGGTTTGGCGGCGGCTAGGGTTAGGGTTTGGTGGCGGCTAGGGTTAGGCGACGGCTAGGGTTAGGGTTTGGCGGCGGCTAGGTTAGGGTTAAGTGGCAGCTACTTTAGGGTTAGGAGATAGTATATAAGGGAGTAGTTTGGAGTTGTCTTTCATTCTCTCCTTTCATGGTTTTTGAGTGCACATAGAACCTTCAACCTTTGTTAGTTGTTGCAAGCCATAGTTTTGTGATTGCATACAACCTTTGTAATCATCTTGTTAGTTAATACAATTGTTCCATTTCATGAACCTTGAAGCTTTCATTTCTTGCTTGTTTTCAAGTTGTTTCCAATAGGTTATGGGCCCACACCAAGCAAGAGAAAGGACATTGTGTTAGAACAAGAAGTAGTGAAAGGTTTTGAGCTTGTATTGCATAGAAAAAAGGAGAGAATCCTTTTGAGACAAGGTTCTTAGTTTGCAAAGTGAGTGGGAGTTCATTTCCAAGTGGTAGCATACAAGGAGCTTGCAACTTTTCCAAGTGAGTGGGAGGTGTGGAAGAGACTTCTTCAAAGTGTTGTAAGTTCTTAAGCGTGGAAGAATGTTCTTCAAGTCTTTAAGTTTCAAGTTTTAAGTTCAAAAGTGTGAAAGAGAGTTCTTCAAATTTTTGAAAGTTTCAACATTGAAGTTTGAGGTGTAAGAGAAGTTTTTCAAGTTTCTTGTCAAGGTTTTAGGAAAAGCTTGTTTTTAAGTTTTTGAAAGTGTTTCCTTGTACAACATAGAAAAGGAGAATCCTTTTGAAGGAAGGCTTTTACTTTCCAAGGTTGCAAAGATAGTAATAGTCTTTCCAAGAGAGTGTGAGGTGTGGAAGAGATTTCTTCAAGGTCTTGTAAGTTTTTCAAGTGTGAAAAACTTGGTTTTGAAAGTATCAAGTTTCAAAGTGAAAGTGTTTGGAAGAGAGTTCTTTTAGTTGTTGAAAACTTCAACTTTAAAGTTTGAGAGTGCTTGTTGTAGCATTTGTGTTCAAAATGTCTTCTTTTCAAATGGAGTCTTTGAAAGTCATGGAGAAGTTTGATGGCGGCAACTTTCACCTTTGGAAGTTCAAAATGCGCATGATGCTTTCCAAACATGGGCTTTGGAAATTTGTTGATGGGAGTGCCACCTTGCCAAGTGAAGAACTTGCAAGGGCCGATTACAACGAAAAGGAGACCAAGGCTTTTGCATTGCTTTGTGAACATCTCACGGATGCCCAACTTGCACACATTCAATATTGTGACGATGTGAGAAGTGCGTGGGAGGCTCTTTGTGGTGTGCATGAAGCTAAGACCATTGGCAACAAGTTGTTCCTTCGAAGGAGATTCTTCACCATCAAAATGCAAGAAGGAGATGACATGCTTGTGCACATCAACACGGTGAAAGCCCTTGCGGACCAACTACGTTCTATCGAGGTGAACATTACGGATGAAGATGTTTACATGGTACTCCTCATGAGCCTTCCTCCATCCTTTGATAACTTAGTCACAAGCTTGGAGTCCATGTCCACGAAAGATGTAGACCTTCAATTCATTGTAGCAAGGTTGCTTCACGAAGTGTCCAAAAGAAAAGAATGTGAGAGTTCCGAGACTACCGCATTAGTGAACAAAACTCACAAGTCAAACGAAAAGCTTTGCTTCTATTGTAAGAAACCGGGACATTTTGTGAGAAATTGTTTGAAGAAGAAAAATGATGAAAAAGAAAAAGCTAATCAAGCTTGTGAAGATCACGAGCAAATGTTTGTTGGGGCATTGAGTGCCAATGATCATACCACGTATGATTGGATTGTGGATTCCGGGGCAACGCAACACATGACATTCGAACAAGAGTGGTTTACCACGTACGAGCGCATTTCCCCAAGGAGGGTGTTCATGGGCGATGACACCGTTTTGGAGGCCATTGGCAAGGGGAGCATCAAAGCCACAATGCAAGTGGGAGGCCGATTAACACACACAACCATCACCCAAGTTCTTCATGTTCCAAAAATGAAGAATAATCTCATTTCCGTGAGTAAACTCATTTCGGAGGGTTTCAAAGTGGAGTTTGACAAGGATGGTTGTAAGGTCAACGATGCTCGAGGAGTTGTTGTGGCACAAGCACGAAGGGACAAGAACTTGTATCTTCTTAATGTGAAGGTGCGTAAGGACATGGCCCACATTGCAAATTCTTTGGAGGAAAGTGCGATGCTTTGGCATGAAAGACTTGGTCATCTCAACATGGCAAGCCTTAAAGAGTTAGATGCCATGGCGGACGGCATGAATTTGAAGGAAGTGCCCTTACATCACATTTGTGAAGGATGCGTCAAAGGCAAACATCAAAGAACATCATTTCCCAAGGATGGAGCAACGAGGGCTTCACAACTTTTGGAGATTGTGCACACCGATGTGTGCGGACCAATGAAGACTACGTCGCATGGTGGAGCGCGATATTTTCTCACTTTCATTGACGATTTCTCAAGGAAAACTCATGTCTATCTTTTGAAGGCAAAAGGAGAAGCGTTTGAAAAATTCAAACAATACAAGGCCTTGGTGGAGAACGAAATTGGTCACAAAATCAAAGTGTTACGTTCCGACAACGGAGGAGAATTTGTGTCTAAGAAGTTTGACACATTTCTTGCGGAATGTGGAATTCAACGACAAACAAGTGCGCCCTATTCCCCACAACAAAACGGTGTTGCGGAACGTGCCAATAGAACCATCATGGAATGTGCAAGAAGCATGATTCTTGCACAAGGGTTGGAACTTGCATTTTGGGGCGAAGCGGTGAACACGGCGGTGTACATCAAAAATCGATGTCCAACCAAGGCTCTTGATTCCAAGACCCCTCAAGAAGCGTGGAGTGGTAGGAAACCCGATGTGTCTCATTTGAGAGTTTTTGGTTGTAAAGCCTTTGCACATGTGCCCGATGAGAAGAGGACCAAATTAGAGTCCAAGTCGATGCCTTGTGTGTTTTTAGGATATTACGAAGGCACCAAGGCGTATCGCTTGATGTGTGTGAAAACCAAGAGAATCATCAAAAGTAGAGATGTCGTGTTCATTGAAGGGTCAAAGGAAATAGGTGTTGTACCTCATCTTGAGAAAGAAAAAAATGTAGTTGTGCATGAAGAAGTTGAAGGAGAAGAACCATTAACCTTTAGTCAAGATACACCTTTGAATGAAACAAGGGAAGGAGTGCAAAGTGAGTCCACACCAAGTTCTTCATCGGAAGAGGAATTTGTTGTTTCCAATGATAACCCATCTTGTGAACCTTCACAAGATTCGCCGAGGGAAAGACCTCAAAGGCAACGAAGGGAATGGCCTCGGGATTGGTGGATTGCTACCAAGGAGGTGGAGCGCGCCACCGTTGCATTTTTGGAGGAGCCCCAAAATATTGAAGAAGCATTGACATGTGAAAATTCCAAGGAGTGGGAGTGTGCGATGCGAGAAGAATATGATTCCCTCATGACAAACAACACATGGACTTTGGTACCACTTCCCGCCGGTAGGAAACCCGTTTCTTGCAAATGGGTGTTCAAAATCAAACAAGGCGCAAATGGGGAGGTGGAACGTTACAAGGCTAGATTAGTGGCAAGAGGTTTTACCCAAACCTACGGAGTGGATTACAACGAAACCTTTGCGCCCGTGGCAAAGTTCACATCTATTCGTTGTATTCTTGCATTGGCGGCCTTGGAAGACATGGAGATCCATCAAATGGACGTGAAAACCGCATTTCTCAATGGCGAGCTTGAAGAGGAGATTTACATGGAGCAACCTCAAGGGTTCGTGCACCAAGGAAGTGAACATCTCGTGTGTAAGCTTCACAAATCCTTGTATGGTTTGAAACAATCTCCAAGGGCATGGAATCAACAGTTAGATGCGTTTCTCAAAAGCATTGCATTTATGAAGAGTGAGGCGGATCCTAGTGTGTACGTTGCACAAGTGGGAGATGTGAAGTTTTTCATTGTGGTCTATGTGGATGACCTCATTTTGGTGTGCAACGATCAAAACAAACTTTTGCAAGTCAAAGAAGAATTGAGTCAAAAGTTTGAAATGAAAGACCTCGGGGAGTTGCATTTCTTTTTGGGGATGGAGGTGGAAAGGAATCGTGATGAAAGACTTCTACGCATCAACCAAATCAAATACCTCAAGGAAATATTGAAACGTTTTCGAATGGAAGAATGTAAGCCCATTGGAGTTCCATTGGATCCCAAGGTGAAGTTACAAAGGAATGGGAGTGGAAATGAGGAATCAAAGGGATTTCCATATCAACAAGCGGTTGGGTCTTTGATGTATGCCATGTTGTGCACACGACCCGACTTGGCATACCCAATAAGCGTGTTGAGTCAACACATGGCGAACCCTAACATGGAGCATTGGATGGCCGTGAAACGAATCTTTCGATATTTGCAAGGTACATTGCAAATGAAATTACAATTTGGTGCAACACCATCCAAGGAAGTTCTTGGATATTGCGATGCGGATTGGGGTGGTGATCTTGAAGATAGGAGGTCCACCACAGGGTTTGTTTTCATGATGGGAGGGGGAGCCATTTCTTGGAGTAGCAAACGACAACCTACAATAGCATTGTCCACCACAGAGGCCGAATACATGGCGAACACGCAAGCCACAAAGGAAGCCATATGGATAACAAAGTTGATGATGGATTTAGGATACATGGAGGAGAAGAAAATGATGGTGATTCGATGCGACAATCAAGGTGCGATATCATTGACCAAGAATCCCACTCACCATGCACGAACAAAACACATTGATGTACAACATCATTTTGTTCGAGAACGAGTTGAAAATGGAGAAATTCGATTTGAATATTGTCCAACGGAACACATGGTGGCGGATGTCCTTACCAAGGCATTATCAAAAGAACGACATCATAAGTTGATAAACATGTTCGGATTAGAAACTTCATAGAGTGGGAGTGTTAGAAATACTATTCGTTTCTAATTCCCAATGTTGATGAATGTGTTAAACATTCATCAAAAGGATGAATAGTATTCACATCCTTGTAGTAGTTAGGTTAGGGTTTAGAAGTGGAGACTACTTAGGGTTTGGCGGCGGCTAGGGTTAGGGTTTGGTGGCGGCTAGGGTTAGGCGACGGCTAGGGTTAGGGTTTGGCGGCGGCTAGGTTAGGGTTAAGTGGCAGCTACTTTAGGGTTAGGAGATAGTATATAAGGGAGTAGTTTGGAGTTGTCTTTCATTCTCTCCTTTCATGGTTTTTGAGTGCACATAGAACCTTCAACCTTTGTTAGTTGTTGCAAGCCATAGTTTTGTGATTGCATACAACCTTTGTAATCATCTTGTTAGTTAATACAATTGTTCCATTTCATGAACCTTGAAGCTTTCATTTCTTGCTTGTTTTCAAGTTGTTTCCAATACATGTTTCTTGAGGGGTCTTTGATTCAAGAGCTTTAATTCAGCATTGATTCTTGATATAAACCGCCATGTTCACTGCTTCAGCCCAAAACTCCAAATCAAGCATAGTTATGACATTCTTGGTGCGGGAATGTTATGGAAGCTTAAAAAAACATGAAAATTCGTTAAAATTCGCGTCGAAGAATGTTTTGACAAGGTGCTAAATGAAGAATTTTAAAGAATTTTAATGTGCAAAATGAAGAATGTCATCACTAGGAAATCAAGTCCTTATGCACGAATCATGCTTCTAGCGCATTCCATGATGGTCTTGTTGGTTCATTCCGCAATTCCATTTTGTTGTGATGTGTAGGGTGCATTTGTTTCTCGTTGGATTTCACATTCATGCAAAATATCATTCAACTTTTTAGACCAAAATTTTTCCTTTGTTGTCCAATTGCAATTTTTTTGATCTTCATGCCGGTTTGACTTTCCACCAAGGCCTTATATGCCTTGAGTTTGTCAAACACTTCTACTTTCACTTTCAAAAGGTAAATATAGTAAAAAGTTGGACGAGACATTTTCTTGTATTTAACACAATGGAATCAATAGATATGTGCCATGAATGGTCTTCCAAGTTAAAGGATTTTAAAAAAAAGGCATTGAATGTGATCTTTAATGAATTCCTCCTCCCCCTTCTAGATATGTAGAAGATTTTATCCCCTTCTCGATACCCCATTTGGAACACTTGTTCCATCTTGAAAACATCAATTAAAAGGTTAGACTTCTCAATGGCATTGATATCATTTGGCATAGTGGAATATTCATCCATGTTTTGGCTATGGGATGAATTTATTTAGGACCTCCATAGTCTTGAATTTATGCTCCATTTGGACCTAGAGGATGCCCTTGTCTACAGATGATTTCAAAGACTCCAATGGGATAGACGACCCCAAAGTCTAACGGGATAAACAATTCATGAAAGAATTAAATTTTACTAAAAACAATGCAGGAGGCCAAATTGGAGATGAAACAAATTTCAAGATTGATGTAATAGATTTGATGGAAAAAATGAAACATTAAATAAAATGTACTAATGTAGAGGTGTTCTCCCAGGCATCTTCTGATTCATGGGATATATCGTCTCTTGGATGCGAGTCAAAACTATGTTCTTGAGCACAATTGAGCCAAAGATGAACTTGAAGAATACAAAAAAATGGAATACAAACGTTTCAACAAGAATTGCTTGAAGAGTAATGACCTTTTCTGAAACCTCTTGTAGCTCCTCTCCCTTGTGAAATTGAACCCCTCCCTAAGATGGAACAACCTGCATGACATAATGAAATGAGAGCAAAAATAATAGTGCATAAATATAAACAAGAATGTGAAAAGAAAAATTTAGATTGACTACTCCAATCAATTTTTTGTTTCAAGAAAAATCTACAAAATGCAAATATTCAACAAAATAATAGTCATTGAAAGCTCGAAATGCAAAGAATTCAATAGATCTTAGATAGAAACTAACATTCAAAAACCAAAAGAAAACAATCCTTTCCACTTTGCCTTCAACTTTTGGTGCTAAAAGTTGGAGGCCGAAACCAAGAGACACAATATTATTCTTGAGCTTGAACTTCATGCTTTGGAGGTTGGAAATATAGAATAAGGCCAAGGAAAAAAAAAAATTGGCCTCCAACTTTTGGCGCCGAAGTTTGAAGGCCAAGAACATTTTTTTTTACTTTAACCTTTCATGGAGCTTCCATGCACTATGCTCAAATGTTCTAGGAGAGGCTGAAAACATTTTTTTGGCCTTGGCCTCTCATGGAGCTTCCAAGCATTATGCTAGAATTCCATAAGAGAGGTCGAGACACATTTTTGGCTCTTTGAGGAGCTCATTCCTCGGCCTCTTTTGGAGCTCCCAAGCTCCAAGAGAGGCCAAGGCTATTTTTTGCTTCGGTTGAGCTCTAACAAAACTACAAAACTCAAAATACAAAAATCAAAATAAAGAAACTCAAAACAAAAAATTGAAAGAACTCAAAAGATTGAAATTGAGAAAGAGAAATAAGTTTACCTCAAGATGTGTTGTTCTATGTCCCCCACTCCTAGAAGAACAACAACACAGCGAATTTATATATGAGATTCTCAAGAAAAACATTAAGGTTTTTAACACATTTTTTTCAAGAAACCAAGCTATGAAGTGCAATATTAAGCACAATTCCATCCCCTCTTCATACAAGAAACTTCATTTCATTCATACATGTTGTAGCGCCAAATAGAGAAAATTCATATCAACACAAGTTCTTTTGGACACCAATGGCACATCTAATGTGCATTTCCAACAAAAGATCCTAGGGCTTTTCTTACAAAAAACAAGCTTACTAAATAAAAAAGGATATAATCTTCGTAGCATATGATATACAAAGTTTTTGCCTCTTCAACTTGAGGACTTTACATGGAAAGGAGGTTGCACCACATATCCTTCATCAATTGCAATTTCTTCTTCGTCGACATTTTGATATTTCTTTTCTATTGCTTTGGGTTTACCATTGGAAACTTGGTTTCTGTCTTTTTCATCTTGGAGTTGTCAAGTTCTATTCACAATCACCCTCTTCTTGCATCTTAATCTCTTGGTTATATAAAAATAATCGTCCTACTTGAATGAAGATATTAGTGATTTGCTTTCTAAAAACTTTAGCCTCTAATGGAAGATATGACATATGTGCTCTTATTTGTACATTTGAACATGAATATTTTAGCCACCAATAATCAAGGGATGTAGATATATGATTATCTATATATATATTAATCAACTTGCAATATTATTTTTAAAATAATTCAAAGTAACTAGGGTTTTATTAGTGGTTATAGAGTTTAATTAGAATTTAATTTTAAGAATTAGATATTTTTTCTGATATTTCACGTGTATGTTCATCTATTCTTATTTTTATTTTTTGAAAAAAATAAATCTCCTAACTGCCAAACAAATAACTTGTTTTGAGTAACCAAATAGAAAGCTATTTTTGAAGACATACAAATGGAGCTTGGATGGACATGCATATGACACATAATACAAACATGTTCCAATTTCACATATATCACATGCAAATGCATAGACATTCATATGCATAGCACATACAGATGTCATGTATGTACGGTGCATAACTATTTATGGAACATACATTATGTACATACATGTGTGGCACATCTAGATGGTACAAGTTTATGGCATTTTCACACAATTGGTACATACACATATGTGGGACATACATATGGTGCATATTTATGGAACATACATTTATAGCACATACATATGTAAAATATTTCAAGTATTTGAATGTTAGATACACCATATCTATGTTGTACACATGTTGCACCTTGTATATGTGGTTAAATTTCTATGTTGAATTTACCACTAGATATGTTGTTAATCATGTGGTTATATGTGTTTTTAGACATGTTGTCATATCATTACCTTCATAGTTGTTCATTAGGGTTTCTTACATACTTACTTGCTTACCTGCCCACCCACCCCCCTCACCTACCTATCCACCTATTTATTTATTTACCTACTTACACACCCACTTATTCACCTACCTACATGTCACTCACATGATACTTATGTTTGCCAATGTACGATATACAAAATATGAAATTATTGCACTAAATGAATTAACAACCATTTAAATCATATTTGACCCCTTGATGTCAATAAACAATAACCTTGAATGTAGGTATTGCACATTTGATCAACTTTTGTGACCCGCATGTAAGTATTGCATATTTTGGCATTTATTGTTAAAAGCTAAAATAGTTGAAGATCCAATGCAAAATACAATACGTACATATGAAAACAATGTCATTTCAAATACAATACACCTCAATTATTATTACATATTTTATGACCAAAATGCGAACATTCTTTTCCTTTTCATTTTGTTTGAATTCCTATTTTTTTAAAAAATTATTTCTCTACTTTTTTTCTAGTTTATTTTACGTTTTCTCCTTCTAATTATTTTTTTATTGTCATAATTTTTTTCATTGAACATGCATATTTTATGCCCAACATTTGGGTATTGCACAAACCATCCAAAAAAACTAATTAGCATTTTATGCTTCAAATGTGGGTATTACAAAATCAATCTAACAAAACTAATGTTTATTTTGTGATCCCTATTCAAGAATTTCACATTGAACCTTATGTTTTTGAAGTTCTTTTAATGCAATAATGCAACATTGCAATATGTTTCAAACTAATATTTTTAAGGAAATTTTCAATAAAGTATTATTAATGCAATGTTCACATTTGAGACATGCAAACATAATACAAGTGTGAAGTTACAATTGCAATAAGACAAGACTTGTCTATATTGATGCAAATATCACATCTATCAAAACTTTTCAAAAATGTCCAAAAAATGGAAAACATGGACTTCAAGCCATTGTTTATGCCAAAAAAACCCAATATATACATGCTACTCTTTAACCTCAAGAGACCCCTTTTAAAAACTATTTTCATTAACAACCATGCCATGTGTTCAATGATAATTTCCTATTGTTGTAACCACCTTAATAACATGTTGATGAGTGTAAAGTTGATAATGATACAATTGGAGTTGAATGATATTGGTAACAAATTGGTATTTCATAGGTATTCAAAATCTACATCAAACACATGATACACATTAATATGAAAATCTGAAACATGTAGACCAAATTCAAAAAAAATACATGGGCATGAATATATATTGTTTGTTGGATTCTTTTTCAAAAAGAGAAATTGAAAAAATTGAAAAAAGGAAAGAAAGGAAATAGAAAAACAAACTTCATCTTTTGGAATTTTAAAGACCATAAAAAATGGAAAATAGGGGATTTTTAAAAAAAATCATAGCATTTTTTTTAATTGGAAAAAGGCTAAAAACCCAAAAAATATATATATTAAAAAAACACTCAAATTCTTCTTCTTCAATAAAAAAAAGAAGAAAAAAAGAGAAAAAAAAATCTCAAGAAAAAAAGAGGAAAAGAGAACAAACTTCTTATTCTAGAATTTAAAAAACAGAAAAACTAAAAGAAAAAGGAAAAAATAGTCTTTGTTTTTTCAAAAAAAATTCTTTTCATCTATTAAAAAAATCATTTCCTTTTTTTAAATTTCTTTTTCTCCTTCTTTTTCTTACTTCTTCTTTATGTTTTTGTTTTTGTTTCAGAAACCAGAACAAAACAAGAAAGACAAAGAAAAGGGCAAAAGCATACCGGGCATGACATGCATAATTAAGTGATGGTGCAACAAACAATGGAAACAAATGCAATGAAAGAAAGTGCTTGAAGAAGAAAAAGGAAAACATAAAGAAAATGAGATGGAAAAAAAGAGGTTATCGCAACAATAGAAGAGAAGAAAAAACATTAGATGGAAAAAAATTAAAAGTAAAGTAATAACCCAAAAAATAATTCAAAAAGAAGAATCTATAGAACCAACAAAAGAGAAGAAGAAGAAATAATAACAATAGTAGTAAACAAAAGGAGAAGAAAAATGTTCAAGAAGAAGTTATAACAACTACAATGGAAGAGAACAAGATGGCGGTGAAAGAGAAGAAGAACAAAGAAAAACAAAAGAGGAGGAGAAAAAGAAAGTAAAAAAAGAAGGGGAGAGATTTTTGAAATCTAAAGAAAAGGTGGGCTAGTGAAAAAAAAAGCACCCACCTCAATGTTTGGTTTAGGTTAAATGGTTTGAGTTCATCTCAAAACGGCCAAAACCACAACTGGTGCATTAGTGGGTGCTGGGTCAAAGGGGCCATCCTCTCCCCTTGAAAAGTTTGCCTTTCTTGTCACATGCACTAGATACTTTATATTCTCTAGACATTCAGGTGTCACACCCATATACCCTAGTTGAATAGCAGGTCTGACAAAAATATATATTATTTTTAGACATGCAGAAATTTTCAAAACAATGTTTTGTCGAATAATTTTTTTTGGTGAAGGAAAATTAAGCATCTTCTCAAATATTTGGAAATATTATATGTGTCAAAATGGAATATTCAAAACTAAATAATTATTTGGCAGAGACCCAATGAACCTGCTATTCAACTAGGATGCTCTACTTATATACTCAGAATGACCACTTTGAAAGAACTGTTAGTTGTTTTTTGGTTGGAATCAAGTCATGGATGATTTCATCGAATTTTTAAGCCCTCTAAAGGTAAGCCATAGTCACAAATCATTACTCATTATGGCATCTTTGTAGATGAACAATGGTTCAAGGTTCTGCTATTCCTTGAACATGCTACAAGACTATCTTGCTCTATTTGTGGCTCACCTATATAGTCAAAATTTATGTGGGGCGGTACCCAATAGGGCCACTAATCTCCCTCTTTTTGGCCGCTCTCCGTTGGGCTATTGGATCATTGGGGTAACGCAGAGTGGTAACCCAATAAAAGCACATTGGACTACTTTTGTAATTTGGCATGAAACATCCACACACTCTAATTTAAGGTTAGGAACAAAGTTTGGTGGAAGTCTCTCGATTATTTTCCAGTACGTACTGAGTAGCCAGCCGGCATTTGCTCTTGATTCTACCGGATCATTAGGAGCTGTTGGCTGACCCCCGAGTCCAATGTCAGATGAGGTGGCAAGGAATGTGCACTACTCACATGTTCACGTGTATTCTTTGGATAAATCTTTAGGACCATTAGTTTATTGTCTTGGAGCCTGCAAGGGCTACTAATAGGTTGGTCAATAACATACTTATGGGGTCTACAAGAGATTTGGTGAAGAAAAAATCCTCACCGAATTAGGTGTTGTACATGGAAACTTTTAACAATAATTAGTATTGTAGTCCATTAGCGCCCCCCCCCTTTATGAGGCAAGAAGTGTAAACTAGTTGCACCAAATAAATAGCCCAGGTTAACACCCAATATGTAGGTGTTTGTTTACATGTTTATCATTGTTGACATCATCCACAAATTGTGCATCTCAACTTCCCAGATTCAAAGTTCAAATGTGCTTCACATGGCGCTACCTAGGGGAGATGAGAGAAGGAGGTTCATGACCAAATACATCAAATTTCTCTCATGATTGACAGATTGATGACACGCGACCGCATCTGTCTGTATATTTCGTCGGTATGAACCTAAGCCCCCAGTCAGGGTAGTTGGTGTCTCTTTCTAAACATTAAAACGTGACCTAATCTTTCTTTTGTATTTGCAGGTAGGTTACACAAAGCATAAACTTCATCTTTGCCTCCAAATCTACAGGCTTGGGGGGCGCGGAGGGGGGGGGGGGGTTGTGGCAGATTCAAATTGTGTCAGTTTTTTTTACGTTGAGGAAAGATAGGTCACATGGGGTGGAGGAGACTACACTATTATCATGGGGTTTGGGAAATCAGATTACCCCCATTGTTGCCAAACAGCATAACCCCTCCGGACTCTGGACCTGCCCTGCCCTTTAACATAAGGACCTGTGCTGATCTTTCTAATGCAATACCTATTGTGCTTTGCATTAATTAGATGACGTGTCTCCTAAATTCAATTCTTTTCTGCAACGAGCTAATTTGATTGGGCCATCACTCAAAAACAATGAAACTATCAGGGCTAACCAAAATAAAAGGTTTTATTTTGAGTATAGAGTTCCTCCCTTTGGCCTAGCTATATAGGTGAAAGGAGGACAACATTATGCCAAAACATATGGAATAAATGTGAGGTGCTATTGGGAATTCTTTGAGGAACATGTCAGGAATTTGGGAACTCTCTACTTCAAAACATCTCACAATTGTTTTTCCCATGATAGGATAGAACTGCCCATCACCAAACACGTATTCATCATCAAACACTTTCCAATATTTTCCTAATCCCTTAGCCAAATTGAGTGATTTTTGTGTCATTGGATATGCAAACTAGAGGACTACAAATGTTCTTTGAGCATTAGAAGTAAAGGAGCAACACAGAAAACACAGGAAGTGGATGAGTGATAGTTTGCTTCAATGTTTTTGAAAAAATAGCTTTAGACCCCTCTTTAGTTCTAGCCTCATATCTTCCTCATTTTTAGTCTGTTTTTAGTGATCTAAAACCTGATGGGTGTGCCAATTAGGGCATTACAAAATTTCTTTGAATTCTAAAGGCAAAGATGCAACTATCAAAGATCTAAAGCTTGAAATCCTAATTTGTTTTAAGTCATCCATTACTGAACATTGAACTCCCTAACATCAAACACCATATTTTGCTCACTCCTTTATCAAATTGAGAGTTTTTCTAGGTCTTGAAAGCCCTAGGTGGAGAGCTAAAGATGTTCTTTCAGCTTCAGAATCAGAGGAACAATGTGTGAGGATTGAACCTTGTTTGACTTCTTAAGTGTTCACTCACCGGCCTATCTACCCTACACCTGCTAAAAGTCATGGGAAGAAAAATCAATGCACATATTTACACTTTGGTAAAGCCCTTGGCCATGGGCTTTGGTGGGAATTGGGCTCGCATTCAACTCTATCTAACCATGAGCGCTTATTTTGGTGAAGCTTTCAGTTTCAGGATTCACCTACACATAAATAACATATATTTCAGGCATTAGGTCATTTGATTAAAGTAGAGTTTGTTATTACAAATATATTATAATGTAGTGTATTGTGGCTAGTGCTATTAATTACTTGGGGGAGGAGGTGACAACCTTCAATGTTTATTTTCTTTTGATGGTTCACTTCTTTGATTGGTTCATCACCCAAAGCAAAAGCCCACATTTCACACTTTACTAGAATGAAAATTATTCACATGACCTTGACATGGAAAAAACTAAATTAAATGGGAATTTTTTGTAAATGTGCATGCAAACTCATGCAAAAGACAAGTTTTATGATAACATGATCTAACTGAAAACTTGGAATATTTCCAAATATTATGCATTTTCACACAATTGATAACTTCTATTTACATTAAACATGCAATTTAACAAACATGATTTGGGATGAGTTTCGTAATGTGAATAGGAATGAACATGAGATTTTTGCAAACTTGTCATTTAATGAATTTTGCAAAGGAAATGAATTTTTTTGGTCATTGTGTGAAGATGATGGCCTCCTTTCCTCCACCTCTTGAACAAGTTGTTATTTTCTTTTCTCTTTCAACTTGGAATCATGGTTTTGTGTTCATAAAAAATTCTTGTAATCATTATTCAACTCCACAACTTGGGGCATCCTCATGTACTTTATTCAAAGCTACAAGGGTAGAAATATAAATGTTACATACTATTTGCAAGTGAAGTCCTTTGTCTTTCTCAAGCACACAATCCTCACACAGAATCCTAAAACACACCTTTCCTTTATGAACCTTTTCATCATGTCTTCAAAAAATCTGAACACCCAAAACTAATTGAGATACTAACTTACAAAAGTTTGTCCCCATGTTTTAGTTTCCTCTTGCCTTTCTCTTTTGTAAAATTTTTAAGAAAAAAATGACCTTGAACAAAAAAAAACAAACAAAACTGATAACATGATCAAACTTGTAAAACAAACTAAGAACAAGAAACAATAAGAACCCCCTCCCCCCAAAAGAAAATATAATGTGTTTGCCATGGACGCCCACAACTCTCACAACAACCCCAACCTTGCCATCCCACCCTCAAAACAAAAAACTTTTGCACATGCTGGCTCAATTCATTGACTGCCCACATTATTATTTTTCAACTCCATCCCTCATCAATTTTTAGCCTAGGCTAATGCCATGGGAAAAAGTTTAGGGATATAATCATCAAGTGTCTAATATCAATTTAGGCTGTTTAAATACATCAAACACATGTAGTTTTCTTTCCCTGCTCATTTTCTGGAAGCCTTTTAATCTGCACAAAAGGGTAATATGTTGAAAAAAGTTTTCAAATTTCCTAATTAAAATATCCAATAGTTGTACATGTCTTATGCTCAAAGCAATTATTTATTAAGATCTTTGCCACTTGTCTAGCTGTATTTATTTTACCTTGACATACTAGACAAAATAAAATAAAATTCAGAAAAGTTAAAGTTTTAGAAAAATTCAAAGGAAAAATATTACAAAGGAAAATTGAGAATCTTTGAAAATATTTTGAAATTTTCTAATTTTCAACATGGAATCTTCAAAATAAAATAATTAATTGACATTGAAATATTGAGCTAGACATGGTACTGTGTAGCCAGAGCCTGGGCAGCTGACAACATACCTACCTGTTGGGTGGTGTCATGTATGGATTGGTGATGTCATACTCAAAACCATTTTATGAAAACCAAAGCATACATATGGATGTGTGATGTCATATATACTTTGGATGCTTTGATGCAGACATAATGAACTACCAGTGCACCATTAGGGATGGATAGTGGGTGGACAGTTGCTATGTTTCCATTGATTTCCCTTGCGCTAGCTAACCGCGATGTTTAACTCTGTTGCTATGTCTATGGCCTACAACTCAGGTCGGCATCAGCTACTTACTTACCACGGATGTCTGTCTATTATTTTGGTAACTACTGTCCTTCCAACTTACTTGTTTACTTAATGTCAAGTCAGTTGAGGTTCATTCACAATTGAGTCATTAGAGCCTTCCACCCAATGGTACCTTGATGCTGGTCTTACTAAGAACCTTGGAAAGGCTAGAGTGACCCAATAACATGCTCTTCTAGGTGAACCCTCAAGTGAGAGGATTTGCCTAGTCGGGGCCCTAGTCTAAACCATTGTTGAGCGGCCTTGACTGAAGTGTATGTCTAAGTGTTGGGCTGGGTTTGATTTTTGGTTTGATGACATACATGAGTTGCATAAGGTGATGACGAGTGAGGGTTTTGAGGAATTGGCCAAGGAGATGTTCTTGACATGTTAAGTCCTTGAACTAAATACAAGTTTGCGAATAGGTTGTGAGACATGAGACGGTAATCCCAGGTGACAAAGCTTTGAACCACTTGGGAAATACATACTGAGTTTAATCCCACCATTTAAAAGTTGTGGTTAACCTTAAGTTAAAATACAAGGCTGAATGATGGAATTAACCAAGTGCATCGCTTGCCATGTGCAAGTAGTTTAAATGTTTAGTCAAGAACATGGTTTGAAGCGTGGGCCCAGGGGTGCCAAGGCAAATTTAGGTGCAAGAGGTGATATTAGAGAAGGATCCTTGGGTCTTCAAGAAATCTCTAAGGCCAAATGGCATTTGAACAAATAGCACCAAATATGGTGGTGGTGTAGCCTAAAGCAAAGAGAAAGTACACAACCAAAAAAAAAGGGGGGGGGAAAGGTGATTTTGGAAGAATTGACCACCAAGGGAAAGGCCATGGTGGACAAAGATTTGTCCAAAGGCAAACAACAAAGTTTAAGCATTGTGTGGAGGAGGAAATCAAAAGGACTCCTACTTGAAAAACAAAGAAGAAGAAGGGGAAACATGCAGTTGAGATGAGTAAAGTCTCACCCCAAGAAAATATTCCTTTTCCTATGTCAAAAAGTAAGTGAAAAACTAAGGAAAACATAGGCTCATCGTTAAAAAAAACTTCTTGCAACTCCTAAGAAGAGTAAAGGAAAGGAGAGAGTTCATGACCCAAGCAAGGAGTTATCTAAATGTGGATTTTTCGAAGAATCCAATGATGAAAATGATTGTTTGATAGTTCCTTTCAATGGGCTTACAAGGGGAAAAGGGGGCAAAAGGGCCTTAAAGTGTTTTAAGATGGACAAAATTTCAAAGGCACAAAAGAAAAAATTAAACTAAAATGCGATGGCCAAACTGTCCAAAGGCTTTCTGGATCTCCCCAATTTTTTCAAGACCTTTAACGATGCAACACGATGAAGCCTTGAACATATTAGGCCAAATCATAGTTATTTTGGGCATGGTGGGTGTCCCCCAAATGGGAGTTCCACCAAGGCCACTGTCGAAGCAAGGATGCCCAACTCCTTTGTAAGGAAGGAAACAAAGACAAAAAGAGTGGGACAATGGTTGCTCCAAGTGGAGCCGTATTTGGAAATGCAATGCCTCAAATTGGACAAGGAGCAGATTCATTTTGCCCAAACTTTCTTCAAGGAACACAAGTGAGATTGGTGGATGTTTCAAAAATTGAAAACACCCAACCTGTTTGAAATCCTCACATGGGAGGAATTCAAGTTACAACTGAACAAAACGTTTACATTACACCACTTAGTGTTAAAAGATGGGATGGAGCTTGCTCGAGGGGATGGAGTGCGCTCCCTCATTCATTATGTGCAAAATTTCAACAAGATGTTAATTATGGTCCCTTTAAAAAAAGGAGTTCACCATGAATTGATTTTCTTGTGTTGGCTAAAGTTTTGGGTTTAAAGGATTGTCTACTAACAAACTGACATTTTGGACTTCCACCAGGGTTTGATGAAGATGATGGAGTGCATGGAGGACAAATGCCCTCAACACCATAAAGGTGATACCATAAGTGGAATCACCTAGAAACAAAATGTTGACTTAAGTAGTGGGAACAAAGGTTATAACAAGCAAAAATGGGACTAAAGCAAATCAAGGCTTCATGACAATAAGGAAAAATTGTGAGGCAAGGAACCAATCGCAAAGAATGTGAAATGAGACCTCGCAAAGGTTAAGTGTTTCAACTATGATAATGACAAGCATTTGGTGAAGGATTACCCCAAGTGCCTTGGGTAAATGACTGCACTTCCGAAGGTAAGAAAAATTTCCAAGGGGGTTTCATGACCAAAGTAAAGGCCAACAAAAGTGAAGCCTCCAACTTATTAAAATTAAGATGTAAAGTAAGAAATGTGTTTTTGTGTTGTTTTTTGGATCCAAAAATGACCAATTTGTTCATGACTTTGCAAGTGACATAACGATTGGGAATCAAAATCAAATTAATGGCAGACCCCATAACATTGCATTTGACACAAGGCATAGTTAAACCTTCATTTAATGGAGGTGCTAAATAATTTTGTGGGGGAGTTCAAATTTTTGAAAATTTCCCTTGTTTGACTTAAATAATTGTACCTATAGGGAACACATTTTTTTACGCGCTCCCAAGTTCCTCGTTAGGCTCAAGATGAATCTAAGTTGGTCAAATAGCGGAATTGTTAGAAGCTCGGGGCACATTCCTAGCTCTCAACATTAAAAGGGGTAGAGGGGCGTGCTGAAGCTCCGGGATGGGACTAGGAAAAGTGACAAGCTTTTAATTACTCACTCGAATTTGCATCAAGCCAACCAACAAGTTGGTTAGATCATTTTCTATAACACCTTTAATGCTAGAATTATTTCCTTAGTTGGGGGTATATTCGGTAAAACAAATTGCCTTATGGGACACCTATCTTGTTTGTTGATAAGAAGAATAGGAAGTTGAAAATGAGTATTCACCGACATGCTCTGAACAAAATAACCATAAATAACAACTATTATATGCCTTGCATTAACGACTTGTTAGATCAACTCAATGGGGTTAAATACTTTGGTCAAATTGATCTCAAGTTGGGGTAGTATTAAATCCGCATAGTGGATGAGGACATTGAAAAGATGGTTATGAAGACCAAGCATGGTTCATATGAGTTTTTGGTGATGCCATTTAGGTTGTGTAATGTTCCATTGATGTTCACAACCTTCATGAACTTTATTTTCGATGAGAAGTTAAATGATTTCATGATCAATTATATTGATAATATCTTGGTGACCATTGAAGAATATGCAAACACTTAAAATATGTTTGGAATAAGTTCCAACAAAATAATTTTTTTGCCAATAGAACAAAAAATGAGTTTGTTCAAGAGGAGATGGACTTCCTAAGACATATTCTATCAAGGGAAGGAGTGAAGCATGACCTTACAAAGTTGCAAGCTATAAAATATTAGAAAAGACGAGTCGTGGTGAAAGGAATCCGATCTTTCCTAGCATGACCAACTTCTACCGGAAGTTAATAAAATGATTATTGTAAATGGAAAAACCACTTTTGGACTTCTTGGAAAATGAGTTTTCTTTCAAATGGAAAGAGGAGCTCAACATAGGGCATTTGAGGACTTGAAAAAAAAAAACTTTCTTCTACCCCTATATTGGAGTTTTTCAACTTCACCAAATTGTTCAAAGTTCACACAATGGCAAATGATTTTGTTATTGAAGGGGTTTTCATGCAAGACATACATCTAAATTTTTTTTAGAATAAAAAGTTTTATAAGGCACAACATGATGGTTGACTCGCAAAAAGTAGTTGTATGTCATAATGTGTTGCCTCAAGACATGGCAACATTACTTGGGAATGCACAAGACCAAGGTCTTCACATACAACATCTCCTTGAAATATTTCAACACCAACCAAGGGCCTCAATGAAAAAACTAAGATGGGATGATACCTTTGGTGTTGCTAAATGTGGAATTCATCCACAAATGAGGTTGGGACATTGTAGTTCTTGATGTGTTGAATTAAAAGGAAAAATCCTAAATGGAAAAACCCCTTACCAAAACTTAAGCATTAAAGGCCATCTTCTAGGGGGAAAGTACCTTCGAATAAAAAATAAAGGAAGCCTATGTGCAAGATCTCTACACACAAAAATATTTTAATGAATTGGGAAAGTGGAGAAAGGCAAAAGGCAACACCTTGAAAAAAAGATTGTTGAAATGGGAATAGTTTCAAATCTAGGTGAGCATTGGCTCGCTATTGTTGTCATTGAGCTCTGCCAGCTTTAGCATTACTCTTTTTTATTTCAATTCAATATATCATTTTGTATTATTGATATTTATTTTGTATGCATAATCATAACCTCCTTGCAGGAGAGAGACCATAGTGATCGCATTATTTTTTAATCATTGCAATAATTTTCATGTACTTTATGTTTTAAGAACAAGGGTATATATAACCTCAGCTAAGGTTCAATTCTTAAGCATATATATCAAAATTGCAACTATCTTGAAATGGTGATATCCTTCCTCTTAGGTTTTTGAGAAGAGAGGCCATGTTAAAGGCTAATTATCTTGTGCAAGCAACGACATACCTAGTCCATTAAAGGGGCGGAGCCCCACCGCTACTTCGCCCTTAGTTTATATTGGATTTCGATGCTCCCTTCATTTTAAGGGATGTTGAATGGAGGAAAAAAATTGTTGAAATGGGAATAGTTTCAAATCTATGTGCCAACTATGCATGAAGATCATGCAAAAAGATCATGATGTGCTTATGGCAAGGCAATTGTGGAAAATAAACCATGAAGCTGGTCATAGGGAAAATATTCTACTAGCTTGAAATGAAAAAGGACATATAACATCTTGTTTACACGTGTAAAATGCTAGAATCCAAAATCCATTTATAAAAAGAAATATGAACTATATAGACCTCTAGTGATTCATAATGAGCCATGGGAAAGTGTCTCCATGGACTTCATGACCCAACTCCCTAAATGGAATGGAATGGACATCATTCTAATAATAATTGATCGATTTTCCAAATTGGCGAAAATGGTCCCAACAAAAACGATTATAACAACTTTCCATTCAACAAAATTGTTCTTTAACATGTGGGTTAAACACCATGAAATTCATCATTAGTGATAGAGACGCCAAATTTACAATGGGCTTCCAGAAACATTTGTTTAAGAAGGTGGGGGACAAAATTGTCTTTAAATACAACATTTCACCCACAAATTGATGACCAAATAGATAGGGTCATTGGGTTGTTAAACTAGTACCTTAAAAACTATGTGAACACCAACCAAAGAGATTGGGGCAAACATTTAAGCCTAGTGAAATTTTGTTATAACTCCACAATGCATTCAATGACCAAAATGTCTACAATATTTGAATTAACGTTGGGAAAAAAAGGTTAGGAAACCAATGGATTTAACCATCCCCATGGGACAAAAGGACCACTCGAAGGAAGCTGTGGAGATGGTTAAGGGGTGTGCAAAATTATATGCATGAACTAATAAACTTTTAAAATAAGTTTATAAATGGTATGAAAAACATGTCAACAAAACATGAATGCATGTGGAATTTGAGGTTGGGCAACACATGTTGTTGAACATCTAAGATTTTAATATGCTTAATGGATTAACCCCACATTTCATTGCCAAGTATGCAAGGCCTTATGAAATTTTGCATAAACTACACCCTGATGTGTATACCTTGAAGTTACTAACTAATTTTGTGGCACATTCAACCTTTCACATTTTGAAACTAAAGTTTTTTCTACATGATGAACAAAGACCATATCAAAAGTAGAAGGTGCAATTGAATGTGGATGCCATCAAACATAGGCTAGTGGCTAAAATCTAAAACATATTTTGTGCGAAGCACACATGCTTTCGAGGCAAAAAATATTTAGTTAAATACAAGGGTTGCCATCATAAGGAGGTGGTGTGGATGAAGCCTACCCACTTGGACCATCTATTGGACATTGTAGCTAAGTTTGAACCAGAAAGAGGTCACAAACTTGTAGTGAAAATAACTTTTTTCAAAAGGCACCTAAAATTGGCCTAAATGTTGATGAGGCCGCATTTTTACAATGGGGGCAAGCACCCACAAAATAACAAAACCAACTAAGCTTATTAATTTAAATGGGTTAAAGGTTTTCATGAGCACGGCCAAAAACAAAAAGGCTAAGGTTCATGGCAAACAAAACAATTGATAAAGGCAAGGAAAACCAACAAAAATGAACTTGGAAATAAATTTGAATAAAAAAACTTTAAGGATCAATCATGTGAGATTAAAATAATGGTGCGAACAAATAAAATTGCACATCCTTAAGTGGAAAAAATAGACTTCCTATGTATGAATGTGTGAATCATGTTTCGCTTGGGTAAACATATGTCAAACTATAAAGCCTAGTTGGACATTATCTATTAACATGTTTGTAACTTTTGTTTAGTGTCACAACAATACATTGTGCATTTTTTTACTAGTTAAAGAAACAACAATTGTTCTTTTTGACTAGAATTGTAATTACTTTGTCACAAAAATCACTATGTAGTTGCAAAGGCCATTGAGATGTCATGTGATGTCATGGTTTTGTGACTATATCTATAGTTAGTATGATGACTAGTGGGTTTTTTTGGATAGATATATTATTATTTTTGAAATTGTAAAAATATGATTCAAATTTAATTAAATCCTAACTTTTGATACTAGAATACTGATTTTTAGTTTCACAACATGGCGATGTGGCATTCCATGTGCAATTACAACATCAAAACATGTTTTTTACGACTTGTTGTTCAACTATAGTCATTTTTTTAGTCATTTAAAAAGTTGTTTATGCCATTTTCTAGTCACATGATATGCATGATAAAATATTTGACTATTGATTAAAATGATGATTCATACACTACTTTGGATAAAGCAAGGTATTTATTGTTCAGTTGTTATGTTAGAAATGATGTCCAATCCTTCAATGTAGTTCTTTGCATCAAGATGTAAGTCCAAAAATTCTACCCTTGCTACAATAAATCTTATCTTTTAACATTGGACACGAAAATGATTTTTTTTTTCAACTACATTTATAGCTACATGGTTATAACAATCATTAAGTAATGGAAAAAGGCATCAACATGGCATCATGGTTTTGCATTTGTAATCAATATGACAACTTGTTGGTTTTTTTGGTACAATATCATATTATTTTTCAATTTTTGTTCATTAGTTAGTTAATTGCAAGAACCATCCACCTTTGCAACTAATAATGACTCAATCTCCCATGATTATGACATGGCACGCTATATGCCAACAAGATGATGTGATCCTATTTGTCAACATCATGATTCATGTCATTGATTTTATGAATTAATCTCATTTATTAGTTTGTTGAAAATATTGTTTACATAATATTTGGCAGCAAGGTGTCACAAATGTTTTGTGACACCATAAGTTTTTATGTGTATTGAATTTATGGCACCAATATTTTCCATGACATGCCATAATTTTTTGTGTGCCACAAGGTTTTTGAAATCATGAATTCACATGTTGTGTATGTATACTAAATAATCTATTGTTAAGTTATAATTATGACTATAATATTAACAATCATTTTGAAAATGTGACACATAACTCCTTGACTTTTTAACTATTTAACACACTAGCTTAGGTTAACAACCTATGAAATTAACCTATGTATGTAGGCTACTTAATAAAAACCTATTTCATAATATAGGTTACCTTGTAAGTTATTTAATTAAACATAAGAAATTTACTACATTTAGTATGTTTAAATATACTTAGAATAGTTTACCCTACTAATAGGTTAACAAAGGTAGCTTGCCTAGGTTCCTAGCTATAGATTTTTTGCCAAGTCAACCTAGGGAGCCTCTTTAAAAGATATTTTATCAAGTTTGTAGCCACCTCAAGTTTGTGCAACTACATATGACTATGATGCAATTAGATGCAACATAATTATCTTAAGTTAAATTATTTATAGCTTAAGAATGCCTAGGTTAACCTAGGCTAGGTTATTAAGTAGTATGTGTTGACAAATTGGTTTGCTTTAAGTCAACCTAAGTAGGTTTAGGTTTAGGCTAGGTTGGTAGGTAATAATTAGGTTGATCTATAGGTCAATTTAGGGTGGCCAAGGTTAATTCAAGGTTAAATTTTTTGAGCTTTATAATTTGTGTTAAACATAATTAATATTTAAAAATGTGGTAATGTGATGGATGATGATTTGAACCCCAAAGAGGTGAGGGGTTCAAGTCCTCACTTTTATAATCTATGATACTTAGGCCATTTGGCTTATGTTAAGTACCCTACGTTGCCTAGCATAGGTAGCTAGCCTAGTTAGGTTAAGCTAGGTTGACTTTTGGTTAGGCAACCTAGCTTGCTTAATCTAACTAGGTTATGTTAGGTTGACTTTGGCTACATTAGCTACATGGGCTAAATTAGGTTGATTTTGGTCATGTGTAATGACTCATAACATGTTTATAGATTTTTGACACATGTCGTCCATCCATCAAGGCATTTTTTGTAACGTTTAGTTGAATAAAACAATTAAGTTGAAAAAACATGCATTTTACACATCATATTGAAGTTACTGATGACATGGAGTATTATTATTATAAGAAAATTTTAAAATCCTAGTTGTTAAAATGATTAGGTTTTGCAACTAAATGTCCTTTGCACCTAAAGGGATGAAACGACATGGGTTTAACAACTTGTTAGTCAATAATCACATATGTCCTTCCTGATTAATATGTAGCTATAAAGGCTAATCACAAAACCTAAAATGTGTTGTTGTGTGTGGTGACTAAAATTTCCTAGTTAGATTCGAAGTGGACTCCAAGGAAAGAAGAGAAGGCTACCAATGGGAAATTGGGGAAGATGCCACAAACAAGCACATTGGGTGAAAACAAAAGACACATTTGATAATCCCTCTTGCATTGAGAACACAATTACATAGTGTGAATGCTAGTTTCCTTTGATTTGCAAATCTCCTTTGATTGAAAAGTAACTAATCCCAAAATCACAGATCAAAGGGAAAAAAATGCATAAATGTCCAAGGGCAATCACCCCTAAATAATGGCAACAAAGATGTTGACATCTCTAAAGTGGGGGAAAGTGACATGCCCTTTTAGGTAGACCTTTCAATTAATGAGATTCACTTAGCAAGGCCCTAGTATAGACCATTGCGAAATAGCCTTTGTGGCGAATTGGGTTGCAAGTTTAAGTGTTGTGCTAGGTTCAACTCCCAGTTTGACAATATTCATGAATCTCATAGGTGCTGACGAATGAAGGTTTGAAGAAGGGGGTTGAGGAGATGTCATCACCATGCTAAATCCTTGAGACATGAGATGGTAATTTTAGGTGATGAGGCCTTGAACCACTTGGGAAGTTCGTAATGGGTTTAATCCCATTTGTTTAGAGGTTGGGGTTAACCCTAAGTTACGAGATGAAGCTAAATGTTGAAACTAACCAAGTGCATGGCTTGCCATGTGTAGTTTAGATGTTTAATGAAAAGCATGGTTGGAGGCATGGGTGTAGGGGTGCCAAGGCAAATTTGGGTGTGAGACTTAGCACTCACAAACACACCACCTTGTTTTCCCATTGTGAGCCCATTCACTTGGATGAACTACCTTTTCAGAAACCCCAATCTCACTTGGGGTTTGGTTTTATGTTGTTTATGGCCTTTTCTTTTGTTGCCCCTTAATGACCTACCTACCCATGCCTACCTACCCACCTTAAACCTAAATTGGAAAACCAAACCTCCCTCTACCATTGCCTCTAGCTCAAGCTTTATAATGAGTGTTGCCATCTAGTTGTATGACCCATAATATTCCTTGCGATAATGACAAACTGAGCTACCATCCTTATTGGATTATGTGAGCTTCAAGTGTTGAAAATGTTGGGTGCTACTATTGGAAACAATTACTCTTTACCACAGCCTATTCCATCATTGTTTCAAGTTGGTTCATGTAGGGCCGCCAAATGATTTGAAAGAATTGTTATTTATAATATCACCTTTTGCACATTTAGATGATTTATCTTCCAATAGTGAATGCAAGGTATCAGAATCTTTCTCTCCCCTTTCCCCTTTCCATCCCATCATGTTGTGGCACATTATGTGATAAAAATAGCTAGGCACATCTACTTTACAATGTACATGGATATGGGCTTTTGTCTTTAGTTGTAAAAATAGCTACAAAATGAATGATTGTCTTAAATTTTTTATTTATTTATAATAAAACATTTGTGCAACTGTGACATCCTATGTTGCAAGAGCTTGGTTTGCAACTTAATTCATTACAACGCAAAAATGCAACATTTTTTCAGTTTCTTTTAATTTTTTAAAAATACACTTGTGTGATGCTATTACAAGTTGAATATTTTGTAATGTAGTGATTGTTTATTTATTTATTTATTTATGGTAATGTTGTTGCATTGTGAGGAACTTGGTGTTCAATTGCAAGCAAAGCCCCTCACAGCATTATAGTGCTTGATGTTTGTTTTATTTTTTAATTAAAAATTTTGTGTAATGTTGTTGCATTGCCCAACTTGCAAATGAACAATTCAAAAAATCATTTTTTTAAAATTTTAATTTTGAAAAAAAGTTGTGCAATATTGCTATGTTATGTTTGTTTATTTAAAATTAAAAAAAAATAAAACACTTTTGTGTGAAGAGCCTAGCTTATAAATGAGTTCTTTTTTCCTTTGTGCAACAAGGGATACTAGAAGCAACCATTGTGCTTGTCATTGTTTATGATTTTTTTTTTGTTTTGCAAGATGTGGTGGCAAGCCATTGTTGTTGTGGCTTGTCATAGCTATTGTGCATCAAAGTCCATCATTGAGGTTTAAGTAAGTTTTTGTTATCTTGTTATTTTTTGTTTTACCTTGCATCACCTTTGCCATCGCTACATTTATGTCTAAGTACACACATAGATCCTTTTTTCTTGTTACCTACTTATTACTATTGCATGTTTATAAAAGAAATTGGTGTGTTTATTTGTAGTAGGAGGCGTTCTTTGCAAGTGTTCATGTTGCAAAACATTTAGCTTAGTTGCTCCCTCATGTAAGTACATCTTTCAAATGTTGTATTTCTCTTGTGGTCCTTTATTATGTGAAGGGTTATTTGCTCCTTTTTTATGTTTGTTTTTGTTGTTTGAAAGGATGAATAATGTGCAATTTCTTTTCCTTTTTGTTTTATCTTTTATTCTTATGCCTAATATTTGCACTTGTTCTTCTTTTGTTTATTAATTTTGAATAGGCTAGAAACTTTGACATGATGCCACCTCTTAAAAAATTGTCATGAATGAAAGAATTTGTTGAGCTAACATTTCTAGCCATTGCACCTTGGAGACCACCAAATGCATTATTTCCAATGGCAACAAGTATGTGTACTTTAAATTTTAAAAAAAAAAAAAAAATCCATTTATTTTCAATGTTAGCAAACCTTTTCGAAGTGAGTAGATTAATATGTCACTTTATCCCACCCTCTTTTGCCTCCATTGAAAAGGGAGGGCGGGGTTTTTTGGGCAAATCAAAATTTTGGGTAATATTTGAATAAATTACATGTGACATGTAGAATTTTGTTAGCCAATGTAATGACTTCATAATATCATGGTTTAATTTCATTTTCATTGATTCAATACCCTCAACAAATATTATTCAATTGATTTTTTAGTAGGTGAAACAACTATGGAAACACACATTGACCCACCTTTACAAAATCCCATTGAATCCCCAACTACAAAGCCTATTTTTTATGATGGGGCTAGTTCACGAATAGTTTCATTTAGTTGGAATAGTTGTAATTACGAATGACAACTTGCAAGTCTTGGTGAACATAGAGTGAGAAGTTAGAGAGGGTACTATTTCCTTATAACCTTCATTCATTTCTTTATACTTAAAAAAAAATTCACTAGGGATTGGCCACTGGGGATGAACCATGGTTTTAAGTTCACCCCACCTTCCTTTTCATGTGAAGGAAGGTGGGGTTTTTTGGCATTTGTTGGTAAGCAATACTAGGTGAAAGCACATTAGGTGTCTAATTTGGACTATAATGATCATAGTTTTTCTGTAGTGTAGATGAACTTAAAATGTAAAGTCATATTTAACAACATTTTCAATCTTTTTATTATCAATGTTGCAATAAACTTTATAGGGAATCATATAAAATAATATGGTAGAGTTTTAAAAGAAAAGTGGACTCATAATGGGCTTTTGAAATCATGACACTACATCTATCACGCATACAAAATAAAAAATGTGGACTCAAAACATATGTCATAGTAATATAAAAAATAAATTAAAAAAACACCACCATGAAATGAAAGAATTTAAAAGTAAGATGCATAATTTTTCTCCCAATATAAGAAATTATGATTTTTGAAAATTTCAAATTTAAAAACAATTTAAAATTTCGACATTTTTTATCATTCACATTCCATTTCATATTGAAATCTTTAACATTTATACGGATTTTTTTACCAATCATACGTTTAATGATATTCATATGGTGGTCCACCAATGCTTTTGACCAAAAGCTTAGGGGATAATTATAGGATTTATACTTTGATAATAATATAATTGCAAGAATTTCACCTATTGTAAGATGTGGAGTGCTCAAAATGTCAAAAGAAGCCCACCTAACCATGCTTTTACCCTACTTAAAATATGACTAAAAAAATTAATAAGTTTTTTGGACATGTTTTACTAGAATGAAATGTGATGATATTTCAAAAAATTTGAAGATGTTGACAAGAGGTTGTGGGTAAGCACAAGTTTCTCCCACATGGAAAAGATGATGACCTTGTTGCATTCACTATAACAAACAAGGTGGTATACACCAATCTAGTATGTGTGGCATGGGACCTTGAACATGAAAATCATAGTTCTTCCAAGGTGTGAAAATTGAAAGAGATTTAAAACAATTGCATCTTACCATGAATAAAAAATGATGCATGGTTGGTAAATGTGCAAATATTTTATTATAAGCTTTGATTCAAGCTTGGTATCTATTTACTTTGCATTGGGTTGGATTTGTAACAACACATGGGATGATTTTGTGTTAGATGCCATTTGCTTCACCTTGAATATTTGTGCTATGTACATGGCCTAACACATAGAAAGTTGGTAGCTCAAGTCACAACTACTTACCATTGAAAACATTCCATTAATGATGACAAGGATAGTTAGGGTTCCCCATCTAAAACATAACATTTACATAACTTAGTTTTGGGATTTTATGGTCACTCATTTTTGTAATTTTTTGTAAATGATATGTTTATAATATATATTTCCAAGACTTTATTTTTGTAGTTCATTTTTGTTATGATAGATTGAAGTTATTACAAATGCGCTTTGGTTTTTAAATCTAATTTGTAATAAACATGATGGTAATAATTAGCCCCTAGGTTTTAAAATTAGAGTTTGTGTTAAATAATGTGATCCACCTTATCTTGTATTCTAAAAGATAAATAGTATTTAAGCGAAGGCCAAAGTTTTTTGGAATACCCTCAAATGATCCAAAATGCTTCACTATGTATCATAAAATTGGAAGTGCAATACCTTCATGCCATTGAAAACCTTTCACTCTGTCTAAGGTTGGAACTACAATACTTGCATGCGTTTCACACATCTTTCATTGTGTGCAAGTCTAAAACTATAATACTTGCATATAATACATGTCCTAGATTGTGTACCCACGTATGTAACTATGATAATATCCCCACTTTTCTACCATGCCTACCATGCAATACTAGCATGGAACTATGATAACCCCTTAATTTTTGGTTCAACATTAATAAACAAATAATGGTATACAAATGTTAGAATAATGTTTTTTATGAAAAGATAATTAAAAAAAATTGAAACCTAATAAAATATCATAAATGAGGTAAAGAGAATATGGTTTTCACCTTTATATCGAATTTTGCTTTCACTTCCATTCAAAAGAAAACAAATGAATTGAACTTGTTTTATATAAATTTAATTGAACAAAACCTTTAAATCCTACCTAAATATTATATGACTTGATTTTATTTAATATCAAGAGAGTGGTTTGCACGTTTCCCTACAAGCTTTCCAAAAGCCTTTATATTCATTTTAACTATGAAAATTAAATATCCCTAATTGTACATTATGCATTAAATGGGACAAAGTCAAAACTGAGTTGGAAATATTACTCATATTCAAGAGTTAACACATATTTTCATCAAGACCTAGAATATTGCTTAAATAATTAATGAAAAGTTCCTTGTAATATTTGCATTTGCACCATCTTTGGCATCTATAGGCTGGGATGGAATGACAAGCAGGTATGTGGTGCAGCGAGGTGGTTTTATAATGTTTTGACCTACAATGAAAAATTATTGAAGAACAATTTGAACTATTTCAATATTGAACATATCAAATATTGGATAATAATTTTCAAACCCCATTATTTAGTATAATGATAATTGAATAATCCATGTGAATATTGATCAATGATTGAACAATAAATATTCAATGATATGTTTCAAATTTCATTATTGAATATATGGAGATTAAAAAATTAAATACTGAAAAATGAATCAATAATTAATGTCAATCAATTTAATAATATTGAATAATAAAATGAATATTGAAGTATTATTGAACATTTAAATCATAACATTTAGTTCTTTTCAATATAATGAACATGTATTCTAACAATATTGTCCCATTTGCATTAGCTATCTTTGGGTTTGTAAAGAGGTTTTATTGAGAAGTAAAGGTTTAAATAGGGAATAAAAAAGACTTGTCAAGAAGTAAATGTCTAGCTATGAAGTAGAGATGATTTGTTTACAGGTAAATGTTTAGCTAGGAAGTAAAGAGATTTTGCTTTGAGGTACATGCATAGCGAGCAAGTCAAAAGGTTTAACCAATATATATAAAGATTTTATTGAGAAACAAAAATTTAGTCAAAAACCAAGGGATTTTGTCAAGAAATAAGGCTTTAATTAGGAAAAGATAGAAGTTTTGCCAAAGATAGAGAAGTTTTGCCAAAAAAAAAAAGTTTAACCAATAATATAGAGAATTTGTCAAGAGATAGAGTTTTAACCAGGAAAAACTTACTTTAGAGAGTAAGTAGATAACACGAGTAGGTACGTTGGAACAGGCATTGGTTGTTAGCTGGGTCAAGATGAGGTGAGCAGCGTAGCTAGGTTGAAAGGATAGCTAGGTGAGTAGGGTAGTATGGAGGTCTGGGTTGGAAAAAAAAACAGCCAAGAGAAAAAAGCCGTTGGTCAGCAGTTAAAAAAGGTTGACTGTGGTACAACGTTGGTTAACGCAAGGTCAGGAGCTGAATGAAAAAATGCAGCCCGTCCTATGGACAGAATGACCGACATGCGCGTTCATGGGTGGTGATTCACTCTGGCCCATTGGAATAGCCAAGGTTGTGCCCATTCGCCTTGGCGATTCTAACAGGGTAAAAACAAGGGTTGAGTGTGGTACAAAATGGGCTGGTCCAGCGCATTCCAATATGCAACCCAACTGGCATGAATGTTATAATAGAAACATCCAGTATTGATGCTGACATTGATCCTTTTACAAAGACATAATCTACCAACCTCAGACCATTTTGTGTTTTAACCTGCCTAGGGGCGTGGAAGAACAATCTATGTAGTGGGTAAATGCATTGACGAGAGTTTTGGACACTCCCGATGGGCATGATGAGACTCCTCAAATTCCTCCATGGCACTAGAAATCGAAGAAATCCAAAAGTTCCCATTTGGATTTTTTATACAAATAAAAAAAGGGTTTACCTATGCAAAATTCTGCCAAGAATTAATTCTGTTAACCAGAAGCTGATGATGTTTTCATAGTACCCTGTCAAACCAAAATACCCCAAAATATTTTGGTTTGTTTATGCAAGGTTTTGGCATTTTCTGCAAATTTCTGTCAACAAAAACCTGATTATATTTTCAAGGTTGCCTGTCAATCCAAAGAACCCCACAATACTACAACAATACTGAAAGAAAGAAAAAGAAGACCACACACCCAAGGTAGGCATTCCCCTTAGAAAAGCAACGCCACCCACAGAGTGAAAAATTCTAACTTAATGCTACTTAAGTTATATTGGCGAGTACAATCAAGATATGGCTGTGCAAGATACCTTTCTTCTCCCAAAACAGTCCAATTTACAAGAATGTCCAAAAAGAAATGAAGCTTGTCCAATTCAGCCTTCCCTCCCCCAGGCCCCCTAGAACCTAGAACCCAAAAGCCGTTTGTGAAACCCAAAAAAACAAGAATCCACGCCCACCCTTCTTCTTATGAAAATCTAATAGGTAATCCCTTCATCTCCGAAATTCGTATCTCAGTAGTACGCACTACTACGTAACTAATAAGCAATCATACAGCATTTAATGCAGCTGTTACTTTCCAGTCCAGTTCGCGCTTGTTGTCTTGTTAACAATCTGGTTCGATTTTCGACGCGTTGGGAGATGTGTCGCTCGCACTCCGCCATCTTTTCTGTTTTGCTCAAGAAGAAGCGTTCGCACGTCTGCGTATTCAAATGCGCGCGCTCTCTCTCTCTCTCAGTGTGCTGTGATTTCCTTTTGTTACATTTGATTTGGTTTCTGTTTGTTTTGGTGTTTTGTTTCATTGTTTTGTGGTGTTTGTTTATATTGTGAGTTCAGGTTGCTTTTGGAAGGAGGAAGGAAATACTAGTGTGGAGATGAGCGAGGATTTGGGAAACAGACCAGGAACGCCGCTGCTCTTTTCCATTTTCTTGTTGTGATTTGCGGCGGAGAGGGGAGAGGTGAGGAGGGTGTGTGTAGAAGGGGATGAATACTCTGTGTGTGCGCATTGGACTAGACATTGAGTGGCGTAGATGGCATTATTGCGTAGGAGTTGGAGGAGGAGGAGGAGGAGGAAGAGGAGAATGCGGAGTCTATCTTTAGAGGTTGCTTTTTTAACCTCTTGATTGAGCTTCGGATTGGTGTGAAGTTCCTGAGAACTTGGGGAGGAAGGGATTGTGATGGGTGTGTGTGTGGGGTTATTTTCAGAGGCGAGGAAAAGAGGAGAACGGATGCAATCTGTAGAAGGTTTTCTTGAGCTTCATGCTTTAGATAATGGAGTATTGGGATTTTTGAGAGAGCTTGGTAGGGAAAGGATGTTGGTCTGGAGAGGAGGGAGTGAGCAGGGTCGATGGGAACAACTGGGAGTGAGAACAGCCCACTTTCATCCGACGTTGTTGTTTTTAAGCTTTTTGGCTTGCGGTCTTTAGATGGCGTTCAGTCAGATGCCGCAAACCGGATGTCGCGTAGGAGGTGTGAGAAAACGGTGTTGGCTGAGGAGGGTGGTGGCGGCATTAGTATTTTTGAATGTAGGTCAGTTAATCATCTTCTTTTTGCATGCTGCCGAGAGCGGAGATAATGAGTTGCCCAATACCATGAGACAGTCCCCGGGGAAGCAATGGCCGCAGCTACGTTCGTTTACTTTGTGGACTGCGAAACCTGATCTGGATTTGCGCTCTTGCGAAGCACTTTTCGGGAACGGATTTACGCAGCCATTTTACCTGCTGGAACCGGAGTCGAGGCCGAGGTTGCGGCGTGCCAAACACAGGGGATTCACCAGGGGTAGGAGTGCGTTTGGGTTCATTCTCGCCCGGTTGGTGGGAGCGTGGACGAAACTGGTTCTAAAGCAGGCGGTGCACGCGGCCGAGGGATTGAATAACTCTTCGCGTTTTCTGAATGGCACAGAAGGTCGGGCGGTGCAAAGGCTCGACAGAAATAGGCAACTGCAACCGCAGCACGATGGTCTCTTCCAGTGTTTTCGTAGTCCCGTACTGCACACGTCTGTTTGCGAGGGCACGCATATGGTAATGTACCCGAAGAAGATCAAGATGTCCAAAGGGGGCGAACGTCTAGATTCAGTCATGGAACGGAACGCGGCGGAAGAGCTGCCTTACTTCACGTCCGGCGCATTTCAAGTCATGGTCCCCGAAAATGGCGAGAGACGGCCATTGCTCAACAAGAAAATGCTGGACCGCATTATGCCTCAGGGCGATGTCCGAGAGCACACTTTGCACCATTTATTGGAGCAGATACGCACCATCCCACTTGATGAGGTCACATGCGCACAGGTAAATCTGCTGTGATTTATTGCCCCATTCCCAGAGTTTGTCACTAAATGTTTTCTTGGTACTACTGCAATTGCATATCAGAGAGGAATTGTACGTGTGACCTAGGATGGGAGATAGCAAGTTGTTGACAGGGTAACAATGAGCAATGAATGCAGAGGGTATCACAGCCAACATTGGTGGTCACTCGCTTTGAGCACATGAATCTCTTCCACACTATCACAGATTGGTACAGTGCATATATGACTGCACGAGTTGTGAACCTCAAGAGGCGCCCACGCTTACTTTTTGTAGATGGACACTGTCAGGTAAACAGACTACTTGATAAATATGAGATACCATGTTTTCCTTTGAAGTTGAGTTGCCTGAGAACATTCTTGAGTTTTGTATGGACTGTTTACTGTTCTCACCTTTTTCAAATCAGTGGCACTCTCTCTGTTTCTTGCTTCTTTTTGCTGGCCTTGCATCTGTCTCTTCTTGTGATCAGGCTGGATTTACCAATTAATTGCAGCAACAGCACTGCAAGTGTAGAGAGTGGTTGCTTGAGAGTTGCTGTATTTGTGGTCAACACAATGAAAGACCTCTTTTGTGTGAGGACTAGCACTTGAAGTTTCCTGTGCATTGGAACTCCTTTGTCATGTTATTACTTTAAATGGTCATGCTGCATCAAGAGCTGCTTGACTTTGATGGCAATTGGCATCAAGCAGGCTCTCTTGATTAATGAACATATTATAGTTCGGCAGATATATATGTTTTCCTCTTCACACTCTGATTCCTTGACCCTGGTGTGTTTGAGCAGTCACCCATGGATGATGGATGGCAAGCAATGTTCAGTGGAATGAATTTTGCCAGGCATTTGACAGGGCCAGTGTGCTTTGACCATCTCATTTTTGCTCCTCTGGGATATGACACTCCCCTGTTTAGAGGCCAAGATCTGGAAATTCCTTGCACAGGGAACTTGCCTATGGATGCAGATATGGACTCCGAACACAGAACTGGACGGCTAAGGGAGTTTGGTGAAATGTTCACTGCATCATTCAACCTCAGTAAGGATACTGTGTCAACAAAGGATAGCACTATAGTGAAGGTTTTGTTTGTGCGACAAGAAGAGTATGTGGCATATCCACAACACTTGAAAAGGCCTGAATTCCATCTCAGGAATGAAGAAGAAGTTTTTGAAGCACTGATGACTTGGGCAACCATAAGGTCACGTCCACATGCTGGACAACAGAAGTTATCACTGGAGGAGTCAAGAGGAAAATTGAATATCACCATCACCAATGGATTGCTCTCACATATGTCTATGCAAGAACAATTGCAAATTGTACAGGAATCTGCAATTATAATTGGAGCACATGGAGCTGGCCTCTCTCATCTTCTGTTTGCAAGGCCTGGGAAGACAGCCATTTTAGAGCTTACAAGCCCAGATTTTCAGTGCCCAGATTTCCAAAAGCTGGCACAATGGAATGGTATTCAGTATCATGCAATGGAGTTGGAGGACTCTGTGGCAGATTGCTCTGAGGTGATGTACTATATTGACTTCATACTGAATGATTTGATATGGAAGGAGGCAATTCCATAGAAGGGCCTCTCATGGCTGTAAGCTCAATACTTTGAATCTGGTCAGAATCTTGACATCTGCAGCATGCCCAATTTTGATCGAATCATGACATGAAGTCTCCTGTAATGAAAACTGGGAATACCTCATTGTCAACACTCAAAACACTAGTACTTTCTGCCAGCCTTGATCTGTTGCTGTTATTAACAGATATGCTAGATTCAACAGCTTCAAGTACATGGACTGTAGTTGCTGTTTTGGGTTGGAAGTTGCCCAATGTCAAGTGGTTGCTTCAAGGGTAAAAAAATATGTGTGGTGCTCAAGTGATCATTGTGGTTTTGCATGTCTAACACCATTTTTGGATTTCCATGAGGCAAGAGAAACTAATCAATCTGGATAACTCAGGTTCTCTTTCTCTGTATGTTATTGAGGCAATTCACAACTTTCAGACTGGATTAAGCATGTAGAGCTGTCTTCCAGTGATAGCATTTAGTTAGTGTCAGAAAGTTGTGGACATTGCACCATGCTTTTATCGGGAAGATTTGTCTACTTCACAAACCTGCATATAGGGAGGGAGCAGAGTATATGCATGGGGTCTACAGAACAAGCAACAAAGGCAGAAGGGTTTCCTGGGGAATATCTTGCTCCATGATGGGCTTGGGTATTACCTATATTAGATAGATGGCATCATCAAGCTATATACAACTGTGCAATCTGGCTGCAAGGGGCCCCTCTGGAACAAATTGGGTGTATAAACATGAGTAAATTCAAGAATCTGAGATCTGCATTGTTGATCTGATTGACTTGTGAGTTTGGGCAATTTCTGCTAACAGGTTTAAGGCTGCCAAAGTACTTTTTCAGCAGTGGAAAGTTTTGCTTGGGCTGGTCAGGAGATGTCGAAAAGCCAATCAATTTACAGAACTTCAGTGCTTAGCAGTTCTTTACATTGTCCACTGAAAGATACTCTTGCTCTTCACATTCAAGCTTAAAATTATGGAAATTGATAATGAACTTGGAAGATTGGGTTTTACTTAGGGAAGATGCTGTCTAGGCTTTCAAAGCTAGAATGGTGATGTGATTGTTCCCAAGGTGAATTTAATGTTCTGTGTACACTGGTTGTATGATTTCTTGGAAGGAGTTAGACGGGAGTGAGCTTTTCTCCCATGTTTCTTTTGTTTCAGGGAATAATACATATAAATTGTAGTTAGCTGTGAACTTCTCCAATATCTTTCCATATGGTGATAGAAGTATTGCTGCAGATCTGGCCAGAAGCTAAGGCACTAGCTTCATGAAGGTAAAACTGACTCCTGGAAAGCTAGAAGTGGTGGGTATTTTTCCAATACTCAGCAACGAGCTTTGCAAACAGTGTATGACTGTTTTCCAATAGCTTTAATGGTGCATCATACTCTGCAATCACACCTACATATTTGAAACTGGACCCTGCTTAGTATGTAAATGAAGAACTCACATCAGATTGTTCATAGAAAAATGTAAATTAGCAAAGTTAAATAGAAAATATCTATGAGATTGCTGAGAGAGCAGCAGAAAAACAAATGAAAAGAAAATGAAAATGTTGAAGAAATATGAATGAACATAGAGTGGAGAGAGAAAATGTGCACCATCTGTCATTGATAGGATCATGTCACTGTCAGCCACTGTTGGGATCCGATGGGCAACTGTAATGACAGTGCAGTTTTTGAAGCCTTCACGGATAAGCTTCTGGAGGATGGTGTCTGTGGTGCTGTCAATTGAAGCTGTAGCCTCATCCAGGACAAGAATTCGACTGTGCTTCAGTACAGCACGGCCCAGACAAAATAACTGTCTTTGACCCACACTCCAATTCCCTCCCTCATCACTCACTGCAAAACACCATGATAAGTTGAGGTCAGAATTGTTCCTTTCACCAGGAATCAACTAAAACCTGAATAAAGTCCAAATGTGTATACCTGGAGCATCAAGCATCTCAGGCATGTTCCGAATGTTCTCAGACAATTGGCATTTGTCCAAAGCCTGCAACACAGTGCAGACAATTATCTTAGTACATTTCCTTTGCTATAATCTCAGTTTGCAACACTCCTTCTGAACCAAATGCAACGTGGTCAGGAGCACTATCCAATGTTGAGCTCCCCAGAGAGGACAAAAATAAGCTGTTTAGAACATAGCAAGAAGATGATAATGGTGGGTGCATGCATCACCTCCCATATCTCAATATCAAGATGCTCTTCCAGAGGATCCATGTTTGTGCGCACAGTACCACGGAAAAGAGTAGGCTCCTGGGGGATAATCCCCAACCGTGCACGCAGATCATGGAGGCCAATGCTTGTGATGTCAAGATTGTCAATGAGGATCTTGCCACCTGCAGGTTCCACAAGGCGGAAAAGTGCACTGATAAGAGTCGTCTTGCCACTGCCTGTCCGACCCACCACACCTATTCTTTGACCTCCCTTGAAAGTGCATGTAATGCCTTTTAACACAAGAGGTGAAGTTGGCCTGTATCGAATCTGTTCTCCAGATCAGTTCAAATTGGTCAGCATTAAAGCATTGTTGATTTTAAGGTTTAAATATCATATGCCAAAGTAATGCTCATATGCTGGAATTAAAGCCTGAAATCTTCTCTACTTCAGTACATCTACATGTAAGTTATGGAAATAGATCTACCTGTTAAAATCCAACTACATTAAACTGGCAGAGAAATATTTCTAATTTCCATATTACAATGACACACATGAGGATAAAGGACTGGGACAAGTAGTGGGTATGCAGAAAGAAAACAAATGAAGAGACAGACTATTGGCTGCAAACTTCAATTGGACAAATATTACCTGCAGATTTTGCAGATCAATTTTGCCTTCCAACGGCCAATTTGCAGGGGGTCGGTGATCCTTGATGATTGCTGGGGCTTCACTAGGAATATCCATATATTGGCAGATGCGCTCAACAGACACTATGTTGTTAGCAAGCTGGCACATATACTGGATAAAGAAAACCAGTGTTCCACTTAGTGTTAGACCATAGACCAGTGACAGTCCTGCAAACCCTGTACGCCCAACATGAATTGTCATTAGACTAGTGCCTTCATTTTGCATAACCTGTATCACATTACAGGTAGCAAATCCAGTAGTGAAGTTCCCAACAGGTCCTTAACATTCTTTCTTGGGGATAGAGAGGAACAGAACAAGTTTTTGGTGTCTTCATAGCATACATGAATGTCTTCATGGTGTCTACATAGCATACTTGAATCAATCACATTGGGTATCACAAACATCATTATGTCTCACACATTCTGTGCAGATATATTATATTTGAAAAAAATGTAAATTGATATGCAAGAGGATATGTCACACATACCACCATCAATACTGTCAGCTGGCAAGATGACCAGAAGCAAGGCAGTGGTGCAGAGAATTATTGCACATAAAGTTTCCAAGCGCAGAACAAGCCATTCATAGGCCATGAAAGTGTGGAAAAAGAGACTGGCATCAACATCAATAAGATGCAAATTTTTCTTCTTGAACTGTTCAACTTTGCCAAATGCACGGATTGTCATGGCACCGCTAATGGTCTCCCCAAAGTTGTTCACGATGGGGGCTTTGGTGGTTCCATTGATCCTCATCAGCTCCCGTGCTGAGGTCAAATAGAATAACTGCCACCAAACAAAAAACCTTACTGAATACTGTAAATTATGTGCAGCATTGCAGAATATCTCTATTCTTCCATTCAATAACTCAAATACTTTTCAAAAAATTCTGAAAAAGCAGAGTAAACTACATTTTAGTGATCAATTTGTTTTACCTGGAGCCATCTTACAACAATGAGCAGGGGGATGGCAACAAACAAGACTTGCCATGTCACAATTGCGATGATAACAATCACCCCCAGGATTTCAAGGCCTACTGTTGATACAAATCCAAACCCAAGGGGTACATCTATATCCAACAATGTCATATCAGAAGATATCTGCACAACAACAGTAACATTTCACCTCAATAGTCAACCTTGGAGCATTAGAGAATCATGTTCAAACCAATAGTAGGTTGGTTTGTTACACTGTGAAATTGGCACCAATTCACTGCTTGTTTGCTTCATCATGGATCAAATGAGTGAAATAAAGAGGTGAGAAAGAGGAGACCCAAAAAAACCCATACCCGACTCAAAATTCTACCCATAGGCGTTGAATCAAAGAATGCCATGGGTGCATGGAAGAGACACATGATTAACTGTGTGAAAAAGCTCTTTGAGGCCTTCAAACCCAAGGCAACATTGTATTGTGACCGAAGGAACACAAATATTCCACTGAGAATTGACAGCCCTGAGTACACCCCAATCAACAATATATCACTGGTGCCCTGATCAGAAACTCGTGTTGCCATCCAATAGTTGGCTGCCATCTGCCCAACAACAAAAATTGTCTGTGTAACAATGCCCATGAAGAAAACCACCCACCCATGGGCAGTCCTGATATATTTTATGTACACTGCCCAACCTTGATCCCCTACTTCTCTCTCCTCTTGTTGTGTCAATTGTGCTGTTGACCCTTGTGCTGCTGATTCTCGCTCTTGTTGACTGACCTGCCTTGATCTAGCTCCACTCAAATTCCTTAACATCATCGATCCCTGAGATCTTGATTTTTCAAGCTTGGCCACTTCCAGCTCCAGCTCTTCCTCATCTTCTTCCACATCACTCTGGTATGAACTGCCCATTGCATCTCCATGGGCTTCTACCAAGCGTTTGAAGGCACCTCCCCCTTCCACCAGCTCATTGTACTTCCCTGATTGTATGATCTTTCCAGCCTCCATCACCTTCACCAATCACCCAAAAACAAAAGTACCATTAAGGCTCCCAAAATAACGGAACTCTCATGAGTATTGAGAAATCTCCACTAAAACTCTAAAAAAAGACAAAAACAGGAGTTGGAGTTGAGTCCCTTTGAAAATATGGAGAAAGAAAGGTATTGTTTGCTCATATTGGAGAGGGTATGGGTCCACTTCGGTTGTAGCGTATGGCCCAGAAAGAGAAAACTTTAAAGAGGTACTGTGATGGTTACCAAAATCATATCAACTACAGGAAGAAACTCCACTTGGTGTGTGACCAAAATTACTGTCTTGTGTTTCAGTGCTCCAATGATGCAATCCTGTAATTATCATAACATCCAACAGCATGAATTTTAGGGAAAGAATGGATTTCAGAAAATTGACAAATGTATGGGGTCACTTTCTAAAGAAGGGGTCACCAGCAGTCATGTGGACATATCAGACTGGACTCTGAGGAATTCACTCCAAATGAAGGGAATTTGCACCTTGAAGAGATCAGCAGCTGTATGTGCATCAAGAGCACTGAATGGATCATCCAACAAATAAACATCAGCATCTGCATAGACAGCCCTAGCCAACTGAATTCTCTGCTTCTGTCCACCACTCATGTTGATGCCCCGTTCACCAATTTCAGTTTGATCACCAAACGGAAAAGAATTTATGTCCTGATCCAACGCACAAACCTTCAGAGCCTGATGGTAGCGGGCTTTGTCCATTGGCAACCCAAAAAGAACATTCTCTTGTATTGTCCCTGCCTGAATCCATGCTGATTGAGCCACATATGCAAGACTTCCCGAAACTTTCACCTGCCCAGAAAAAAATTATGACCAAAAAGGGTCACAGTTGTCCTTGGGAACCAATCTTAGGCCAAGTGGGCTAAGTGTATCTCCCAATATTCATGAATTTACACCAACTCACAATCACAACTCTCATGGCATGTTCCCAGAGACACTTTGCATACTGAATTGAAAATATAAGCAATGTTCTACATGGTAGAGGACTTACGGATCCTGAGACTTTTGGAATCTCACCCATTATAGAGTACAATAAGGTTGATTTTCCAGACCCAACAGAACCACAAACTGCTACATGATTTCCAGGCATGATCTTGAGGTTGATAGATGGGAGTGTTGGTTTTGATGCCAAGGGGTCCCAGCTCAAAACAGCATCCTGAATCTCCACCACATAATCTTCACTGTGGTGCTGATCAACAGCCTTGTCTTGGAGCTCATTGTCCTGCAAAAACCGACTCAAACGACCCAGTGAAACTTGCACCTGTATGATGATTGCCAGAAGCTCAGGAACCACACGAACTGGATCCTGGACGATGCGGAAGGCAGCTAGTGATGTGAAAACAATTGCTGGAGAGAGCTGATGACCAAGCAGGATGTAGGCCCCAAATGTGACAGTGGAGACAAATACTGGGGTCATCCAAAACAGGATTGTTCCTAGTGACCTTTTATACAGAGATGATGATAACCAGTAGAACTCATTTTGCCGAATTTTCATGACCTTTTCACAATAGTTGTCTTCCCATGCCTGAAAACACCCACATCTCACAAAGAAGATCAGAATATGAAAAAAGATGGTCAAAACTCCCATAATGTATGTGGTATACAGGAATTCTTAGAAATCTGACACAATTGGAGCTGCACAAAAAACAGGTTATGCATGTTGGTAGGATGTTTGGTAGGACACCAGCACAAAGAACAGAGTGAAAATTTTCTTTTTAACTCAGACCAACCTGAAGTTTGATGATCTTGATGCTGTTCAGAATTTCTGTGGAAGCACGCAAGCGTTCATCTTGAGTTTGCATCAACTGTACTTGTGATCTTTGTAAGGCATGTGCCAATGGAGTGTTGCAAATCATGGTGATGACAATAATTGCAAGGCCACCTACAGTAGCCCACCCAACTGTGTAGAAGAGTATAGCAGAAGCAACTATAACTTGAAGTGGTGTTGTCCAGATTTGATGAACATACCATGGGAATTCCCCTAACCGATATGCATCTACTGATAGGTAGTTCACAATCTCTCCTGTTGCATGTCTTTGCCGTCCCAAACTCGATAGCCTGGAATTTATCATATATCATCTCAAATAACACATCAGGTATGTCAAGAGTCAAAGACCCATTTTCCTTAACTAAATTATTCAATTTGCTCCTTGAAAAGTTAAAGCATAACAATCATGTTTTGAATTCTAATCTGAAGTCAGAAACTTCTACAAGAATGGAGAGATGATATATAATCAATAAAATTGGAGAGAATTCTCCACAACATCAATTTGAAGAACACATGACATTAAGTGTAGTCATCACCTTATGAAAACTGCTCAGACAAAGTATGAGACCATTTTCATCACAAGCACAGGTTGAGAGATGCCGGGTGGAAAAAGCAAGAATCAAACAAGAGAATTTGGTAGAATCCAATCAACAGCTCAATAACACTGGAAAACAAATGAACTCCCATTGCTGGAGCAATGAAACAAATGGACTCATCATCACCTGAGCTGCTTTTGATAAATGGAGGCAACAAGGCCTGAGCGGAGCTCCATTCCAATTGTGCGTGCTCCAGCATACCAGTGTCGCTGGAATAAAGATTCCAACATCTTGCCAAAAAATAGTGCTGCAACCAACACATAGCCTTCATACTGAAATAGCCTCTCACCTGCTTCATAGTTTATGAAGAGCAGTAGGATGATGGGTCCTAAAGCCAGTGCAAAAACCTTTCCAAGTGCACACAATCCATTCACAAACAACGCTCTCCAGTACACTGTAAGAAGTGCCTGGAAAACTGACTGAGGTTTGGTGGGGTTTTTCTTCTTTTGTTCTTCCCAAGCATTCAGAAATGCATCACAAGCTGTTTTTGCCTCACGCTTCTGATCAAGGTGTGGAATGTCTTTCAGTTGCAATGGCTGCTTGTAGCCCGTAGCAAGAAGTGGGAAGAGCCACTGGAAGGTCATCCTGCTAAGAAAGCTTGCAGTTGCAGACTCTGTCTCCTCCGTGTCTTCTGTTTCTGAGCCCCCATTTTGATGTTCCCCGTTCAAGAGGGGCTCCGATATACTGGCTTCCGATTCAACAGCAATCCGTTTTCTTCCCTGGATTGCACATGCAAGGAGGAGGCAAGAAACTGGCCATGAAGCTATGACCACAAAAACGTTTGGAGAAAAATCAGTTGCGTCTCTCAGAATATCCACAATTGAAAGAGAAGCCGCCAGAGACGCAAGCGAAAATGTGACGATCCACCAAACATATGCAATTTTCTTTGCTTGGTTACGTAACCTTATTCTTAAGGAAACAGATATGGTAATCCACGAAGCCCCTTGCACAATAAGGTGCAACCAAGGGTGCATGGGGATGATGCTCCCCATCACAAGAATATAAAGCCCGAGTGATAAATTGACCATCCCCACGAGTGCTGAAAGCACAGCCGTGACGTTGTAAAGAATTGAGGTGAATTCAAACGATTGTACCAACTCGGTGCTAGATAAAGCACCCGGTGGAACGCTGCTCGAGGACACGAGGAAGATTAAGAATGTGAGGAGGAATAAGACATGCACCAAACAGATAACGGCGTGTTGAATACACGTTGTGGGGTGTAAGATGTCCATCTTCGCTCCATGTTTTGCTAGCTCTCTGAAGACTGCGCATGATGAGTTTCCAATGCAGCCATCATTCCCAGATGGGACTTTGCCACTTTTGCAAAAGAATTGCCAGAAATCTGCATCCATTCACCCCACAGTTTCATGAGCATCCATCCTCATGTTCCTCAGAAATCAGAAAAATAGGCATGCCCACGATTGCCCACAGAATGCGGCGCACAAAGAGAGAGGAGGACATTGGTCAAGGATATCATCCAATAACGAAAAACCAACCTCTTTCCGGCACAATGTCCCAAATTGTACCATTGAAAGAAAATTTCAAGACTGTCGAATCCTCAAACAACATTTGGGACAGAGGAAGTACTCCACACAAACCTTGCAGGGGCCTTGCCACAGTAATCCAGGGTATTTGATCAGACTTTCTCATACTTCCAGAAGTGCTGTCCAGCCTGCGACAAATAAAACCCAGAATTAGTGCATGTGTATGCTGTACAGCAGCATTCACCAATACGTTCAAAGTTTCTCGACTTTAATCAGTTGCTTAACCTTGTCAAAAGTCACAAATCAGTCGAGCTCTTGAGCGATGCGACGACAACTCCAGGATTTTTCAATCACAGAGTTCACTGGTACCAAAAAACAAACAAAAAGAATGTATCTGTATCTCAAGCAACTTCACCGGGACTTCACCAAGCCTCAAAACAGAACCGATTATCCTCTTCCTGTATCCAAAACCGGGCGTCTGCACGTCGAAATATCGCTGATAACCAAAAAGGGAAAGACCGACTGCACCTACTTTCAGAGATGCAGTTGAGTTTGTACAGTTTCAAATTAATCATTGGTGCTCTGTATGGGCATCACCCAAAAGCCCTTGATCTTGCGACCTGGCAAGCAAGATTCCCCCCGCACCCTCACCAAGCCACCACCTTACCAGGCGTGGAAGTCGCAAAGCTTGAGCTAAACCCAAAAACCCTTGGTCTTATTTTGCGACCTGACAAGCAAACCCCCCCCCCCCCCCCCGCCCCCCCCAGTTGATTTCCGTTGTAACAATGGCACAAAATACACCGGTTTTTGGCAAACCCCCCCCCCCAGTTGACTTTAATCAGTTGATTTCCGTTGTAGCAATGGCAGAAAATACACCGGTTTTTGGCAACCCCCAAAAACCACCAAAGTTCAAATTAAAACACGGTAAAGCAATTTTCCAACAACAATGGAAAAATGAAAAAAATCCTACGCCCAGCCCCCCACCCAAAACTCAAATAGAAAAAAAATCAAGGCACTTTGAGTGCATGCTGAGCCTTCCCATTGGCTGCATGAAATTTCTATTTCCACAATTGTTCGTCACCATTGTTGGCCTGGGTGAATACCCCCATTATAAACTAAACTGGGGGTACTTATTTATTGGGTAAATAGTTGCTTTACTTTGTTATTAATTGTGGAGCATTCTCAGAGATTTTCTTAAAACTTTTTATCTTCCAGTTTATCAAGAAAGTCATGCTGGCTTTTTATGTATGGTAGTTCTGTGTCTCACATTATTAGTGGCGGGGAACCCAAAGTTCAATTATTTTTCCTTTTGTGCTGGGCATCTTTGATTGGCCTGCTGGCTCACCTCGTTGGCTGCCAATGATTTGTATACCTCCTATTCTTTACCATTTTCTGCCTAGGATAACGATAGGGGCAAGGAGTGGTGTTGTTTTTACACCGGCACCTACTTCGATTTTGGGATGCGTGGCCTTAAAAATTCAAGTCCATGAGACAGGCCTGTTTGAAAAACTTCCATATTGGAACATGAGAAAAAAAACATTAGGCATTTTATTCAAATATATAACTATCCATACACAACTTATTTGAGATCTATCATTTTTTTATCACATTGAGAACATCAAATCACAAATGATGTAAACTCATATTATTGGCATCTTTGCATGTATTGAAAGTTCTTGCAAACCATATTGTAAATGTGCATGATTAATCAAATGTAAATAAATTAAAAAATTCAAACTTCCAAAAGCATCCAAGAACAAAAATGTAAATAGAAGATGTAAAACTTATATATAATAATGAATGACAACATGATGCAAATTGCCCTAATTCATGCTTTTAAAAAGAAACTGCTAAAATTAAACAACCTTAAAATTTATAAAGTTAAATTGAAAAAACACAATCCAGCTGTGTCTAGCAGGACACCGTCTTGAGATAATCTATTACTGTAGCAATATTGATATTTTTCATTGATGGATGATTTTTAAATAATTTGAGTTTTTCGACATGTCATTTTTGTGTGTTTGTGTCCATGGACATGTTCAAAATTTAAATGATCAATTTTGGGATGTGTTCCAATTTTTTTCATTGGTCATTTTGGCCTTTAAGACATGGGACTAAAAAAAAAGCTTCGTGTGAAAACGACCCAGCGAGTATGATGCATATTAAAAGTTGGATTCTGTTTGTCATTCCTTGATATATAAAGATTGGGTTGATTTTTGTTTAGGGGTCTTGTTTCTGTAGGTGAAATTTGAAACACAAAAAAAAATGAACTTATGCACATGTGTCATACATGTTTGTAAGGAATTGGAACCCCTAAAGTTCTATCTTTTTCAATGTGATGGGCATTTTTGATTGGTACATAAAATAAATAAAATTCAAAGCTTTGGATAGTCCTAAAATATATATATATATTAGTCTTCTCTTTTGAAGTTGCTCATATAGATTACAAGCCTAGAATTTAGGGCAAAGCATATAGAAGTTGCTGCAAAGGATATGGGATAAAACGGGCGTTACTACCAACAAATTGGGGAACATGTTGGGAAACCAGTGAACATGATGAGAACACATTTAGAATTTATGAAAACAACAAAAATTCTAAAGACCCAACATTGCCCACAATCCCCAAAGGAAAAAAAAAATGGCCCCTTGGTGCATGATGACTCACCCATTGGCTACCAAGAATTTCTATGCCTATTTTTGTTCTTTACCATTTTGGGCCTAGGCTAATGGCAGGGACACCAATTGCAAGATTCAAACCCAACGTTCATGGACATGCCATTAGCCTAGGCCAAAATGGCAAAGAACACTGGTAGGCGAAAAAACTTCTTATGGCCAACATGCACCCAAGGGGTCCATTTTTTTATCATTTTGGGGAGGGTGGGGGTGTTGGATTTGTGTTGTTTTTTATGAGTTCCCACTTTGTTGGTTTTGTCTTACAACTTACGGAGGGGAACTCCTTTTAAGGTAGAGGGGAATAGAATAAAAAAATAGAATTAATGGATAAAGTTGCAGGTCTAGGTGTAGGTTTTCTAAATGTTTCTATGGGGGAAGAGGGGGTGGGCCAAGGCCCTCCAAAGTACGGTATGCTAAATCATCTATAAAAGGAACTTACTTTTTTTGAAGGACCAAACCCCTTTGAATTGAATACAAATTATATTCAAAGTCAATTTCATGCAATTTTATCACTTTTTTTTTTGCTTGGCCACTCCTTTTAAAGCCAATGAACTTAAACCCATTAACTTATTTCATGTAAAACATTATTTTAGGAGAGAACCTCTCATGATAGAACTGGTTATTCCCAATGCTATCTCCATGAAGTTTTCATTTTGTTCCGAATTTTTCAATGGGTTCCCAACATGTTTCCCATACCTCCTTACTTTATCCCATATCCTTTGCCTTAGATTTTTAAAATCTTGTAACTTTATATATCCAATCGAAAGGAAAAGATTCAACATATCTATTTGGGGACCATGCAAAGCTTGATGCACTAAAAGAAAATTTATCATATCCAATCAACCATTATGCGATTGTGTGCAACTAGTCGTTGTTTATAACTAATTTAGTTATACTTGCAACTACAAAATTAGCACCATATATTATTTGGGTTACATGATTGTGTGTGTAATTAACATGAAATTCAGTGTAAAAAATGAATGCATGTCATCAAAATAATGGCTTAAACTAATATATATATATATATAGGCTTACGAAGTTAGCTAGGCCTCATAGTTATAGTAGTAATAATAATAATAATCTAATTTATTTATTATTTATAATATTATTATTTATTAACTATTATTACCTATAATAGTTAGTATAACTAGTAGGTAGATTAGTTAATATGTTAATATAACGTTTAGCTACTAGATAGTAATTATAACTAGGATGCAACTAAATTTTTAATACTATATTGTTTGTCTTACCTTTCAAGTTTGTAAAGTATATAAGTATGTGCATTAGAATATTTTTGAACAATTGACATTTGGGGTGAAGTAATAAAAAAGGTTTGGCCCTAAATTTAAAACATGAAATGGGGTTATCCCAAATTACCTACCTATTTAGCCTAGGCCTACCAACTTACATATTTATCTAAATGTGAAGTGTTGACTAATGTTGGGTGGTTTTGATTAAGACCCATGGTTTTCATATTAATTTCAAACTGGTTTTCACAATGAAAACCAATTGATATGACATTTGGTGATAACCAATTTGAGAATAAGTTATTTTCTTAAGTGTTTTTTTTAAAAACCAAGTTGATTCAATGAGAGAACTAGAATCATGTTTTCAAGGCAAACAGGTAAATTGCCCATCAACAATTGCATATCTAGCACCAAACACTTTCCAATATTCCTCATTCCTTGTTCTCAATCACCAAGGAATACATGATCACCAACTATTTCACATCTAAACTAAGTTACAAATCTGAAGATGTTGAAGACCCAAAACCAACATCTAGAGGGGTGCATGCTTTAATCAATTATCTATTGACATTATCTTACATTGACATGTATTTAGTTAATTATGGACTAAATTATCAATTTTGAACTTTTTATATCTTAGTGGTTGGGATCAAATTTGAGAAAAAACATTGTTAACATCTATTTGTTGGATTAACTAGTGAGGTGAAAATTTATCATTATTTATTGTTGCATTGTTTAGTGGCCCCAAATGAAAGTTTCTTTTTAATTTTTCAACTTCCAAATGGTCAATTGTTAATTTTGGACTTTTCAAAAATCCAAAATTAATTTAAATACATTGAGGCCTACATATCTAATTTGTAATTGTTGAACCACATTTGTCTAAGGTTCAATTAAAGACAACTAACAATACTACAAAATCACTAGTTGTTGATATAATAGATCTTAATAATACTAAATTAATAAATTAATAGATTAGTCTACTGAACCCTTTGATGAGGACTCCTTTGATTTTTAATGCCCTTAGAGCAAATTGACTAAGTTCACTTGTTGAGGGAGGTGTAGGGAATTCTACTCTTCCTATTTTTTTCCAATTTTACATGATATAATGCAAGGAAGGAGATTTTGGTAATGAACATATTAAAAATGGATACATTGTTGAAAACAATTTCCAATGGGATAAATCCCAAAACTCCTTTATTTGTCACTAGTTTAAAGATGACAAAGTTGTCACAAGCACCAAATGTTTTCAACTCATGGGTATGGAGGGAATTTCTACACCACGGGTGACTTGCTTCAAGAGAATGGAAGAACAGTTGAGGCTTTTTAATAGTTTTTTCCCACACCATGGGGCAAGTTGGATAGGTTATACATGTAGCCACCACATAAAGGTCGGCTACAAAGGAAGGGAAGCATAAGGTTGAAGAATAAATCTTGGAGTTGAATAAATAATTCCAAAGGATGCAAACCACCCAACATGAAGAGGTTTTAACCATTCAAGGTCAATAGGCTCAACTTCACAACCTCCAAAATGTCTAAACCAAATTGTATGAGGTCTTAAAATAAAAACTACTAAAATTAATTAACATAATTGCAAACATGGATTTGAATATAAGTGTTGTTTTTGATGTTATAGAAGAAGAGAAAGAACAATTGGAGTAAAATTACTGAAAGGAAGAGAATAATTGAAAAGCTTTGGAGCTTTTGATAAACATGACCATAAAAGAACTTTGGTTGGTTAAAGATAAGGCTCACATGGTAAAGTAAGAACACCACTGTTTTAGCATCAAGAAAAGGTGAAGAAAGAAAATGTAAACCTCATGTAGGCTATTGAAAAAATTTAACTATTTATAAAAAAAATTAGGATATGAGAATAAATCCACCATTGAATCAAAAGGAGGTTGTTGCCATGGATTATTAATATTGGACCCTTAGGAAGAGGGCAAAGGTTGTAGATCAACACCATCACTAGATGACAAAGTATGAAACCTTTAAGATGGAACATGCTTTCATGAAGGTGGAGTTAATGATCTATCAACAGAACATGAAGAACTTGGTTAGATCAAACAATGGGATGTGTATAAGGTGAGGATTACCAATATGTTCAATAAAGGCATTTATTAATTGTCAATAGGACAAGTAATGGTATTAAGTTAAACTCCAAGCCTTTCAAAATGTTTTTTGTTATTCCATGGTATCAAAACCTAATTTCCATTCTTGTCTAACACTCAATGGTTTTAGTAATCACCAAAGTAAGGAAAAAATCGAAACAAATATGGTGGTGGATTTTAAAATGTAATAAGCATTACCAAAATAAAACAAGTTGTTATTGAAGTTGCTAGGGCAAAAGCACATTATAGTGTCACGATTTTAGCAAATTAGAGTACCTTTTCAAAGTCCTTTTGTAATGTAATTGAAAATTGGCTTAAAATATGAATATTTAAAATGATATTGATTTTTTTAATCCATTTTTAATTTCAAAACATGATGCTATAAGACATATAAAAAATATCTCAAAAAATTATTTAAAAAAATATTTTTAAATGCTTTAAAAAAGTTTTGAAATAATTAAAGTTTTTGGAATTTTAAAAAGTCCATAACATAATAAATTAAAATCACATTCCATTCATTCAATGGATCTTTAATTTCTTAAACATAATTCATCCAATGTCCCAAAGTTTCAAACACATAAGATTAACACATTGTAGAATAAAAGTCCATATTCATGAGTTTTGTAGGTGTGACAAAAAATGTGGGCAAAATTCAAAAGTCCATTTCTTATTGGCTATTCAAGATTTTGATTTGATTTTTTCATTTTCGAAAGGGTGATTATGATAGCTTTAAATAAGTGAGTCTTTTATTATTATTATTTCAATGGATCTTTTTTTTTTTTTTTCCCTTGTACCTAAGGAATACATGAAAAATTGCCATTGTGATGTCCATATAAAGTCACCATAGTGTGCAAACACCCACTATAGAAATTGCATTGGTTGCTAGAAAGGAGGCAAGGCCTATTGCCATAATAGAATAATAATAAATTTTGTAGGTTACATTTAATTTTTTGAAATCTATATAGATTCTTAGTTTACCATTCTTTTTGGGTACTATTACTATGGGTGATAACCATGTAGCATCCCTTACATATTGGATGAATCCAATTGCTAACAATTTATCAAAATCTTCTTTGATTATTGTAGCATAATTTGGATTTAATCTATACATGGCTTGATGTGCTTGTGGTATAATAATATCCAACTCAATTTTGTGATGTAGGGACCAAAACATTATTAGAAAGAACTTGAAAACAAGCAAGAAATGAAACATTCAAGGTTCATGAAATGGAACAATCATATTAACTAACAAGAAGATTACGAAGGTTGTATGTTTTCAAATGATGCAATCAGAAAACTATGGCTTGCAACAACTAACAAAGCTTGAAGGTTCTATGTGCATTCAAAAACATGAAAGGAGAGAATGAAAGACTATTCAAAACCACTCAACTATATATTATCTCCTAACCCTAAAGTAGCCACCACTTAACCCTAACCTAGCCGACACCAAACCCTAACTAACCCTAGCCATCACCAAACCCTAACCCTAGCCGCCGCCAAGCCTTAAATAGTTTCCACTTCTAAACCCTAATCGCCACTATTCAACCTAACCTAACTACTAGAAGGATGAAAATATTATTCATCCATTTGATAAATGTTTAACACATTCATCAACATTGGGAATTTGAAACGAATAATATTTCTAACATTCCCACTCTATGAAGTTTCTAATCCGAACATGGTTATCAATTTGTTATGTCGTTTTTTTGGTACTATTTTCGTAAGCACATCTGCCACCATATCCTTTATTGAACAATATTCGAAAATAACTTTACCAATTTCAACTTGTTCTCAAACAAAATGATGTTGCACATTAATGTGCTTTGTTCGAGCATGTTGCGTGGGATTCTTAGTCAATGATATTGACCTTGGTTTTCACATCGAATCACCACTGCCTTCTTTTCTTTCATGTACCCTAATTCCTTCATGAACTTTGCCATCCATATGGCTTCCTTGGTAGCTTGCATACTTGCCATGTATTCGGCCTCAGTCGTTGATAGAGCGATTGTGGGTTGTCATTTGCTATTCCAAGAAATGGCTCCACCTCCCATCATGAATACAAACCATGTGGTGGACCTCCTATCTTCAAGGTCACTGGCCCAATCCGCATCACAATATCCGACCAAACCTTGGGGTGTTAACCCTCGAAAACATAATTTGAAATGCAAAGTACCTTGCAAGTATCGAAAAATGCGCTTGACTACAATCCAATGTTCTAAGCTTGGATTGGCCATGTGTTGACTCACCACACTTATTGGGTATGCCAAATCCGGTCGAGTACACAACATGGCATACATCAAGGATCCCACCGCTTGTTGATAAGGAACCTTCACCATCTCATCATCCTTGTTCACATTCTTCTTCAATTTAGTCTTGGGATCAAGTGGCACTCCGATCCTCCATGTGAAGACGTTTGAGAATTTCCTTGAGATGTCCAATTTGGTTTATGTAAGCAAACGTTGTGCATGATCTCTTTCCACTTCCATGCCAAGGAAGAAATGTAAGTCGCCAAGATTTTTCATTTTGAATTTTCGAAAAAATTCTTCCTTTACTTGCAAAAGCTTGTTTTCATTATTGCACACCAAGATGAGATCATCGACATAAACGACAATGAAAAATTTGAACAACGTACACATTAAAATCTGCATCATTCCTCACAAACTTGATGTTTTTAAAGAAAACATCTAACTTTTGGTTCCAAGCCCTTGGAGATTGTTTCAACCCGTACAATGACTTGTGAAGCTTGCACACAAAATGCTCACCTTCTTGAGTGAATCCTTCGGGTTATTCCATGTGGATCTCCTTTTTAAGGTCACCATTGAGAAATGCGATTTTGACATCCATTTGATGAATCCCCATGTCTTTAATGGCTGCTAGTGCAAGGATACAACGAATTAACACAAATTTTGCAACGAGTGTAAAAGTTTCCTTGTAATCAACTCCAAATGTTTGGGTGAAGCCTCTTGCCACAAGTCTGGCCTTGTAATGTTCAACTTCACCATCAACCCCATGTTTGATTTTGAACATCCATTTGCAAGAAATGGGTTTCCTACCCTTGGGGAGTGGCACCAAGGACCAAGTGTTGTTGACGACAAGAGAGTTGTATTCTTCTTGCATGGCAATCTCCCAATTCTTGGCATCTTTGCCATTCAACGTTTTTTCCATGGTTTGAGGTTCTTTTGAAAAAGCTACGGTGGCCTGTTCCACCTTTTTGGTGGCCACCCACCAATCACAAGGCCACTTTTTACGTTGTTTTTGGGGCCTTTCTCTTTGTCCATCTTGTTGTGGTTCATTCAAACCTTCATTTTGTGTTGTAGCAAAGTCTTCTTCTGAAGAAGAGTTTGACGTAGATTCATCACCTTCCACGTCTTCCGCCGGTCTCTCCTTCAAAGATATAGGATTGGCATCCTTGACAATTTCATCATCATTCATAACTTCATCCACAACAACATATTTCCCTTCCTTTGAAGGGAGTCTATTATCATGAACACCTTCTACTTCTTTTGTCCCTTCTAGGAACACAACATCTCGACTCTTGATGATCCTTTTGGTTTCTACACACATCAAGCGATATGTTTTGGTCCCTTCACAATACCTTAAAAAGATATAAGGCATGGATTTGGACTTTAATTTGCTTCTCTTTTAATTGGGAATGTGCGCAAATGTTTTGCAACCGAAAATTTTCAAATAAGATGCATCGGGCTTTCTACTTGTCCATGCTTCTTGTGCATCGATTATTGATGTAAACCTCTGTGTTCACTGCTTTGGCCCAAAACTCCAAGTCAAGTCCTTGTGCACGAATCATGCTTCTAGTGCACTCCATGATGGTCCTATTGGCTCGTTCTGTAACTCCATTTTGTTGCGGTGTGTAAGGTGCATTTGTTTGTTGTTGGATACTACATTCATGCAAGAAGTTGTCAAACTTTCTGGACACAAATTTTCCTCCATTGTTGAATCACAAGGTTTTGATTTGTATGTCGGTTTGATTCTCCACCAAGGCCTTGTATGCTTTGAATTTGTTAAACACCTCTCCTTTCACTTTTGAAAGGTAAACATGAATTTTTTTCGAAAAGTTTATCAGTACCCTAGGATAAATCAAACATTTTTTATTTTTAAATTTTAACATTGAATTAGTACTATGGGATTTGTCCTTATCCAGCACAACATTAGCTGAGACCTTCCTAGGCAATATGATTCCAAAATGAACTTATGTTTTTTTGAAAACAGCCAGTAGGAAATAATTATGTCTCCCATAGGCACCCCCACATATTGATGCCTCGTTCAAGATAAATTGTACCCAAAAATCCAACATTCACTGTGTTGTCTTTTCCCTCCCAACAGAGCCAAGAAACTTCCATTAGCAAGATATAAATATCCCCTCCTGAGCTTTGTTTGGGCATCATGACGGTGACCTGCCTGGAGATGCGTGGTTTTGTTGCAGCGTTCTACTGTTGTCGGCATAATTAGAGCTTAAATAAAGCATAACACTATTTTACTCATAAGTAGGCTAATGATAAATGTCCTCACTCTTTCAGAAGAGGTGGTGAGTTTGAAATTGTTGTGGGACAGCAGAATATGCAAATTTTTAAAGAACTGAAAAAATTATCAAGCAGAATAAGCAGAACTCCACAGGGTGAAAAAAAGACAAGTCCCATCAGAGCTTGGGAGGCGGAATAGGGTCCTCCCTTGCACACATTCTGTATTAAGTAACCGGCAAGAGGAGCCGGATTACCAAGTAGTCGAGGCACAAATGTGCCAAGACTATTTCAGTAATCCAGCTCCTCTCCCCAGTTACCGGTCATAACCAGTTTCTGGACTGATTAAAAACTAGAGGAGAGAAGGGAGAAAATTATGTGTTATAGAACCCCCCTCCTCTGGACCAATGAGCAAGTGACAATTGGACAATGCAGTCAAGAAACCAGTTGTGGTCCCCCAGAAACATCTAACCAGCTGGAATGAGCAAAAGATACATTTTTTAATCTGCTCCAATTTACTTCCAGGCAAGAGGCAAAATATTTGAGTTGCCCAATATATGTCAAAAAGGGCAGAGAAACGTCTTGCCAGGAGCCAGAAGAAAAAAATCACTATATATATGAAGTAAATTAAATGAGTTCACGAAGTCAGTATAAGAAAAATAAAAAGCTGGTGTAAGTTGTCGTAGTTTGAGAAAAGCAAAAAGCTGATGTAAGTACATTTGGCTTGTTTCCCAGATTACACAGCACAGACCTAACAATTGTTGCCTTTTATTTGCATTTGTGGTCATTTGTGCCTTTTTAACACAAATTGACAAAATCCATTTATTCCATTTGACAGATATTCCATTTCCACCCAACACGCCAATCTTGCTTCCATAAGCACACAGCAGACGGATGCCATATTTAGACCACTCCTCTTCCGATTGGCTAAACAAAACACCACACAAACCCCACCCTTCCATTCTCAGGTAGGTTAGAAATAATAAATTGTTCAATAGCCATGCCATGATATGTGGGCAAATATTTGAGACCTTTCTGTTCTATTGGGGTTACCAAAGATTCGGAAGTTGGAAGGCACTGCCATCTAATTAGTGTGGATCAAACTACGAATACAGTGTAACATAAAATAATGACCGAATAAATTAAAGTTCCCAATATATATACATGCCCTTGCACCAATTGTTCCATAGTTGGAATGATTACAACTCTCTGACGTTGCAGGGCCCCCACTGAATCTTATTATTGGTAGGCCACCCCAGTATGTAGATTGCTTTTGCTTTCTGTGTCCAGTTGTTTCCATGGGTAAGTTGTGTCCAGGAGTGCCCTTTGATACATAGGAGGTATCCTGGTGCATTGTCAAATATTACTAGCAAAACTATTGAAAAGTTTGCCGAAAAATGATGACCCATTGACTATGGGTGTCAAGCATCATTGTCAATTTGACAGTTATGATTGTCAAGTGGAAAATGATAGCCTAATACAATTTTCAAGTGGGCCAGGTGAACCAACACCAGTGTTGGGTGGTTTTTATGATCTCAGCTTTTTAAGTTTTTGAAACAACCATCAGGTTTCATCAAAGATAATGCAATGAGGCAACAATTCTGGCACAGGTTCTTTGATATTTGAGTAGAGTAGATTATTTCCCCTGTTGATTCCATGAAACTTAAGCCATTGCTGCGACCTACAACAACCAATGTACAAATAAACTTAAACTCTAGCATCAGGCCATATAATTGCTGGACCACATTCCAACAAAAGGTATTTCAGTCGCAAAGGTTTTCAGTCCAAGGGGAATAACAATATTACAGGAGTCCTTGAGAAAATGAAGGGTTAACATGTAGTAGTATGTCCCTTGTTTGGTGTGGGCTGCTTGTTAAATTCTCTAGAATTAGACTACAGTTAACTGATAGTTAGTTTCCTGGGTTTGATTGGGATGAAAATGTGTTTAGCGTGGACATTCTAGTTTGTTCTAGATATGTACAATCTCTTGCACTTAGTACATACATCTGTTGTTGCTACATACATTGAACCATTGCAAAAACATAATCTGAAGATATGGAAACTCTTATTTGTTGTATCGTTTCACTAGAACTCCCAAGGTACAAAACACCCTTAAAGCTTATTTAGAAGGGTGAAAACAATTGTCCTTGCAAAATGAGGGGCAACATAAGATGAATTTTGGATTGGAACCATTTGTGGAAGACAATATTAGATTGCACACTTATGAGCAATACATAACGTCCTCTATAGGCCTCTCTGAATGTCTTAGTTCTAGAGACTAGTACACCTTGCTCCACGCCTTGACCTCATCTCGTCAGAAGATAGTTGATATTATGCCTTTAATTAGGTAATCAATTCCAGTTTGATTAGGTACATGTATGGGCTAGTTACTTCATGTATTAAAAGGTCTAAGCTGTGATAGTACCTTGCAAGCTCTGAAAAAAATAACAATACAAAGTTCTCCATGAAATTTCATCCCACATTCTTTGATCTTACTTTTCATTGTTGATTAAAATTGGTGGATAAATCTATAACACCAATTCTTGATCAACCCTTTTATAAATAAAGTTTACTTTGAAATTTACATCAGCTTTAGAATTTTGAATCTCAATTATGGTGTATGTTGATAAGGACCCATGTTGGGCATGTATATGGTGGTAGACACACATAGCAAACTTATTTACATTTCTTGTAAATGTAGATGCTGAACCTTGGATGCATAATAGTAAAATCATGTATATCCATTTTCAGTTGTGTACAACCATTTAAGTGTGAGTGTAAATGATTTACACTTTCCATCCATGATGACCTTTAATCTCTTGATGACCTTAGAAAAAAATTAGAATCCAAGAATTAGCTTGTAAAGGCTTATATTTTCTTTTTTTCCCCATGATACTTGTTGAGTAATGTGAAAAAATAATAAAGATTTCTATTGGTGTATTACATTAGTATTGCCTTTGGAGTGGGGCACTTGTGAAATAAGCACTCTTGTCTTTGCCTCAAACGATCATTTATTTCAAGAACATCCCATTCTTCGAGTGTTACCCTATTTTTTTCCACATTATGTTATGTTGTCCCCTGATCCCCAAAAATAAATTGCCTCAAACAAACCCGAAAAGAAAAAAAAACAACCAAAGCAATCACCAAAGTCACCCAAAGCAAGAAAACCCCAAAAAACATGTGTGGGTGGTAGTGGATGCAAATAAGAAGTAAATGTGTAGGAAAGGTTTTTAAAAACCAAGAGGGAGTGAGAAGAAAAGAGTAGGGAAAAGAAAGAAAAGAAAGGTGAAAGTGATATATGTATGGGTTGTTTATAAATAATAAGGTGGAAAGGTTGTGAATTGGAGTTTTCTTTTCTTTTTAAAAACCTATTCCGTTTACACTTACCCTACCAAATATATTTACACACTATGTAAGTGTAGAAAATATAATTATATAATGCACAAGGTAAGTGTAAATGTCAAAATTTTGGCAGGGCAATTTACATTCACCTAATTTTACATGGCAGGGACCCTAAGCATTGGTTAGGACGTAGGACTAGTGTCAGGTGGGTATTTCATTTTGGTTCAAAATCGATTTATATTATTTTGATTTGAATGAACCAACATCCATATTAGTACTATGACACTAAAACGGGTCATGAGGAATAGAAATTGTAAATAATAATCTTAGAACTTATGGGTAGAAAAATGGGAAAGTATAGGAAATAAATTATGCACCTTGTGGGCCATATGTTTAAAAAAAAAATTTATTAGGGATTTAGGCTTGGACTTATCAATTATTTGGTTAACTATTTTGGGTTAGGCATAATTGAAAATTGATTATGTGGTATTGACTAGATTTTAAGAATTAGATTTTAAATCATTTAATGATTCATTAGTAGAAGGATAATAGTTGTCAATGGTTCATACATGGCATAATACTACTAGCTTGAATATTATGTATGATAATATTTAGTAAATTAAAATGAACCATTTATTTATTCCTCCTAAGTATTTGAAAGGTTGTGGCTGAAACTTTGGGCTCATTTCTCCCTTCATGTTGCTAATTTGTTATTAAGTTTTTAGATAGACCTTTTGTGTAATGAACCTACATCACAATAAATTTATGTGTCATTTTGATTATGGGAGTGTTAACAAGAGCAAGTGTATGTGTTTTCAATGAATGACCTTCACGATGCAAGGTCTTTAGATTGCATGTGATGGGCTCCTCATTGTGTATGGCTGTAGTCCAAATAAGGACCAAGCTGGGCACATGGGTGATTCTAGCTCAAAAACACGTAAGTTTCATCTTTTGTATTATAAATGTTTTGCATGGTGTATGTGTGTTGTGTGAGAATTTAATGTGTAATATAACTATGTGATATAATTGAAAATCAACTGTCATAAGTCCAAACCCTTCCTAAGGTATAGGATCATCACCATATTAAGTTCCATAATTCTACAAAGGTCAATTGCTGAAAATACTAACAAATCTTGAAAGTATATTTACTAATATTTTGAGTATTATTTCCATTTTTTTATAGATTGATTATCAGTTACACACTAGTTAGGCTCATAATTGGTTAATATTTATAAATCATAAACTAATTAGATTCATACTTCTAAATTTTGAATTACTTTTGATAGTGGTTGATAATTTTAAATGGGAAACTAAGTATTTTCAATGTAAGATCTTTATTCTCTTTTTTTTTCCAGAACACAATTTGAAAGCTTCAGATTTTTTTCCTTCATATTTTCAAACATTCTTATTTTGTTTCATGAAGAACTATTTTAGTGTTGATAGTGCACAAAGTAGAGACAAAACATAATATAGATAGAATGAAGCAAGGAAGACAAAGAAAAATCAGGAACAACCAATACCAAAGCTATAAACTTAAATCAGAACATAATCACATAAGAAATGTGAGAATCTAAGGTAGAATTAGAACATAATAGAGGAAGAATAAAATAAAATTTTCCCATTTGGTGACCAATCCCAAGCTTTGAATTTTCAATATCTGGTTCATGTAGAATTATAATTCTTGATATAGGAACCATTTATTTGAGAATTTTTGGATTAGCTTTGTGGAAGTTCTTGATATTACGTTTTCTTGGTTGATAACAAGATTTGTAGGATAGGGTCTAATTAATGCTGAAACAAATAATTGTTTCTATAATCACATGCATAATCTAAAGGAAATTATATTGAGAAGTATAGAATGTCATGATTTATTATTAGATTTGAGATAAACATTGGATTTAAAAGTAGGTTGTAATGTAGTAAATGCAAAAATACATGTTGAACAATTTTAGGATAATTTTACAACATTAATGCATTAATGGAGACAACTTTTTTGGAGATTAGTAATATAAGATGGTCATAAGGAAATTCCAGACAATAATTTCTAGAGCAACAAGTTGCCAAACCAAGGCCAACATTGAATCACCAATTCAAAAAGGTTGAACAAATACCTCATGGATCAAATCATGTTGGATGACAAACTTTGTACTTATGTAAATGGTAGCATGAGAGTGTCTACAGATTTGATGAAATCAATACATTCATGCGAATGTTCAATATTTATCTAAAAGTTATGATTCAAATGTTTGAGAATGTGCAATCGATTCAATAATTCATAAATCTTAATGATTCTCAACACCCATGCAAATAATAGTTGCAATCTAAGTGCCAAGAAACATCACCTATTTAGAAATTAACCAACAATTTTTTGTTGATGGATGATTTATAAGGACTACTAAAATTTATTAGAGTTTGGGTAAAGACCATTTGAATTTATTGTGCACCCCGAACTTAGAAGTAGGTTAACTAACAGTTGTTGGTGTCAATTGCGAAGCTAGCATTCAACCGACGCACTCATAGGGAATTAACTGCTCCCCAACACCTCGCTGGAGCGCGACGAAAAGGCGCTGATTGATCTGGTAGATGGTCTGTCCTCGAGGACGGTTGTGCTTGTCAACATGACAGATGGCGATCTTGCAGATCATGATGCGCGTCTCAGGAGCGGAGCCTCTGAACGTCTCCCAAGCCATGGCGATCAAGCACAGGCCATTGCCGCAACACTTCTCGTCGTGGTCGGAGTGTTTTTTGGCAACGGCGGCCTTGGCAACAACCAGACTTTTTCCCGTCGCACGATCGATGAAGGTGGGCTGCAACGAGTGTGTAATCACAGACTCCAGGCAGGCGTCCTGGCCAACGCAGAACATCGGGAGCAGGACGTCAATGGGACGATCCTTGCGACTAGCGATAAGGCCGGTCTTCTTGAGGCGGGACTTGAGACCCGCCTCATTGGCGATGATGTTCTGCACGTACGGCATGCGGTCGTGGTGGCGAATGGTGTACGGCCCGTGCTTGCAAGTCACGGCGTGGTGGTCGTACAAGTCCATCACGTGCAGATGGCACTTCGGGCAATAGACGGCTGGGCATGTCTTCAGGCCTAGCCGGAACTGGATGACACGCTGGAAGTGGCGCGGTGGCAGGGTGAGTCCGAGATAAGGCAACAGCAAGGCGGTGAAGTATCCCGACACCCAGCTGGCGTGTAGAGATAGGAGGCGCCCCTTGTTACGCACGCTGCTGTCGGTGAACAGGCGATCAAACTCAGTCTCGTTCATCAAGTGCATGATCTTGGACTGGATGTTGACAACTGGCACCTCAGGGGTGAACTGGAGGATCTTGTCTAGGGTAGCAAGGTCGCCCAGGTTGACGCATTGATGCAGGCGCTCAAACTCGACGCTTAGGTCATCAGTCAGGTCCACATCGGTGACGTTGCGACCGAGGAGTTTGTTGACCAGACCAACGATGCCCAGGTGCGAGCTGATGTAAGCGGCATCTGGGTGGTCCTTGACGATGCCAATGGCCAACCTGGCCTTGCCAATCGATAGGTGGGCTTGCTTCTAAATAAATTTGAATTTATTTAGAATGCAAAACTGGTAATGGTTGAAGCATAGCCTATTTACAAAAGTCAATCAAATGAAAGTAAATGCATGTCTAAATGGTGTCCAATGGCCCACCCCAATTGGAACAACAATGTTATGGTGCATTCAACAAATGAATTTAATGCTAATTGTTACCCGTACTACTTGGTCTACCCTATCAGATTATTGGATGGAAACCTTACAATGCCAACTATTACAATAGAATTTGCATCATTACCGATTCAATCATTGTAATACTAAATATTGTATCCATTGTTCATGCAAGTTTTTAGTATTATGTTAATTTTATTAATGTTGCCAATAACAACATAGATGGGAGCTATACTTCAAGGAGCCAATCGTGCATTTGTAAACTCCAAACCATTAGCTATTATTATGTTCCAATTTTGATTCAGAAGAGGTAGCCAAGGAGGAGGTGGTGAAAGAAGCCCAAGAAGGGGTCCACCAAATAGCACACCTACAAATCAAAATATGTTTAGATTCGTACCAATGTTTGAACATAACAACCCTATGAATGGTACACCTAAATGGCCAGATTGAAGATGGAATCCATATTTTGGACCATGGTCAGGTACTATAACTCAACCAAATTGATGATGATCACATTGTCAATGGTCACATTAAAAAACGCCACCATATTTGAGTCGAGAATAAATTTTGTGAAAGATTATCCTAGCTGCATTTTTGTTCATATATAACATGACTTTTGTAAGCATTATTAAAAGTAGCAAACATACAAACATGTTTACATGAAACTATGGAATATGAAACAAAAAGATAATGAACAAACGGAGGAATATTAAAAGAGAGTTTTGCATTTGGCAAATCAATTACGAATCAAGGCTACTAATATTTACTTAATTATTATGTTTTTAATCTAGATTATTTCCTTACATACAATTAGCTATTGTTGAAATGATGTGGGACACATTCATTGAAGGCTATTGTGATTTGTGAAAAAAATGAACTTGAAGGTAATAGTGTCTTTCTTGTATTAGTAGGAACAACCCCCTTTTGTAACTATGTCCTCAACTATAAAACAAGTCAAAAATGACATTCTAATTGAAAGTGTCAAACACATGTCAACACCATAACAAAAGCCATTACTTACCTTTTTAGTTGCAAATTGCATATCACTATAGTCAAAAATTCTTGTCAACTACCTTCAACTTGTGAATGAACTTCATTTGTTGGCACGATACCATCCAAAAATTCAATTGCAATTTCGACTAGGTTACAATTATTTAAGTTGAACATTTCAATTAAATTCCAACCATGTAAGTTGAAATTTTGGCCACTACTTTGACATGTTGCACACCCATAATGTCAAAAAAATGGCACAGTCACAAAGTTCAGGATTAACGAATAATTAAATGACACATAACATGTTCACAAAATTTGGGGTTCACAAATAGTTAAATAACATATGGCATGTTCACACAAATATTAGGGTTCAAGAATAGTTAAATGACATGTGGCACATCCACATCCATAGGCTAGGCCATGTGGTGCTTAAACATGGGCCACTTAACCTAAGGATAAATTAGGTCTAGACCTAGGCACCTACATTAGGCCAGACCTAGGCCATGTGGCACTTAACAAATGACATCCTATTTCATTTGGTTTAGCTTTTAAGGTTGAACCTTTTTTATTAGCTCATATTGAATGGCTATTACATTTGTATGTTTATTGTGTTTCTTCAACAATTCTAATGCATTCCTTCATATAGTTTGGATTCTTGAATCGAAAGTTAACCAATATGGGATAAACATTTTAATTGTAATTTAATTGTAAACTAGTTGTAACTTAATTGCAATTCAAATAGTTGCAATATAATTATAACCAAATTATAAATTAGTTTAAGTTTAGTTAGGCTTAGACCTAAACCAATTCTCTACCTAGCCTAGCCTTAATTAATTATGTTGATTATTCGTAGAAACTATTCACTAACCATTTTGAATTTTACAATGATATAATTAAACATATTATTATCATTATCATTTACTAGATAATATGAGTTATAAAAAACACATTTGAGCAAATAGCTATAATTATATGTTAAATTAATAAATTAATAATAATACTAAATATTTTAATAGTAATAAATTTTTATTAACATATGATAAAACAAAAAATAATTTGAATATTTAAAGAATCAGTAATTTTTTTTAATATTTAAAAATTTATAGTAATTATTATAATACATTGATAAGTAAAATTTGGTTATAATTACAACAACACATTAATAATAATATTGTAGCTAATAATTAAGATAAGTTAATTATTTAACTACCATTATTCATTTTGTTATCTAATTTGTTATAACTATTATCAACTACTATATATATATATAATGTAAATTACGCATGTAATGAACATACACATTATTATGTTGACTTCTATTTCAAATTTTTCAATAAAATTATTTTTAAATTAAAATTTAATATTTATCCCACAAAAAATATTTGCATCATACATAACCATTCATGTACACAAATAGAACTTACATGTAGTTTAATATTTAATGAATTTTATTAAAATTTAAAGAAAATATTAAGATATCATGTGTATAAAAATGAAAAACATTCAAGTTTCACAAAATCATTAATTATGTGTTATTATTTGATATTTTGTAAACTAGAAATTTGGTCTACATAGAAATAATAAACTACATGTATTAAACATACACATTATTACAAATTTATACTTCAAAATTTCCTTAAATTTATTTTTAAATTAAAATTTACTATTTATGTGCACACAAAAAATATTTACATCATACATAACCATTCATTGTATACAAATACACTCGACAAGTAATTTAATTTATTTATGAAGGTAGGTAGATTGTTTTGTCTTGTTTTGTTTTGTTGAAATCTCTCAAACCAAAGTGCATGCAATGTTTTTTTTTTTGAAAACCTATTAATGAGTAGGGGTGCATTGATTTGGGTTGAATTTTTTTGGAGCTACAATGCAAAGGTTACTAATTATTGAACCATTTTTTAATAAACATTGATAGAATCATAAATTAAAATTAAATTGGAATCCAAAGGTTTATTTGGTGTTGTTATAAAGTAGTTGCTGAGTCTAATTTAATGAATTTTATTTCAAAATTTTCAATTGCGAGGTGTGGAAGATATTGAATTTTTAGTGAATTTTGTTGTTGAAAATTCAAATAGATTACAAAAAATTAGGTTTGCACGGGAAAATGAGTCGAGGGTGTTCACACTTGGGGCCAACAAAATAGGTTACTTCTACTATCCATGAAGGAAAAGTTTCTTTTGTTTTGTCATGATGAGATCTCCTAAACCACAATGTTTTAGGCTATGTTATGGGATTTATGATAAAAAAAAACTCTCAATGAACTATTGCAGATTATGATGTAGATGTTAGAAACATAGATAATGGTGTGGAAGATATTAGAAACAATGTGGTAGATAAGTGTTGCAAGCAATCAAAGACATAGGTAGATTTGAGATATGTTAGTACCACGAACATGTTAGAATAAGGAGGGAGAGAAATAGTTATCCCATATGGTTTGTCAATGTTGTGGTAGATGGAAGGGAATAAAGAGCAAGGTTGGAGGGGAGTTGGACATCTCAATCCAAGCATTCTACACATATTTGTGTGTTTTATGTGCTTGTGATTGCGCAATCTCTCCTCTAATCCTATTGTTCTTTAATAGGTTATGGGCCCACTCATGCAAGTTGCATGATTAGAAGTTTGATTGCTTGTGTGCATTGAGAGAGATCTTGAGGGTTTGTGTGTGTTGTAGGTGCAAGTTTGCACTTTTAGAAGGTTTTGGAGGCGCTTTTGGAGCCTTGGAGGAGTTTTGAAGAGCTTTGAGGTTTTGGAGGCCATTTGGAGTTTAAAGGTGCACAAGTGCTTGATTGGTGCTCTTTGGAGGTATTTGGAAGCATTGGATGTGCATGTGTGCACATTCCAACATTGTAAGTCTTGATTTGAGTCATTGAGGTGTATTTCTGCACATTTGATTCAAAGAGCACTTGATTTGAGTTGGTTGAGTGCATTTTCAGTGTCTAAGGAGGCATTGATGCAAGTGGGAGCCATTAAGGGCTGAATTTTGTGATTGGAGGTGCATTGGTGCACAATTGAACCTTCTAGGGGCTAGAATGTGTTTATGAAGTGCATTTGTGTGCATTTGAGTGATTGAAGCACATTTGAGAGTGCATTGCGACAATTGCATGTAAGAGTGCTCAAGTGGCACTAATTGACATTTGGTTGAGCGCATAAGTGGGTAGAGAGGTCAGATTTGAGTGCAAAATGCATAGTAGTGACATACGAAATACGCGTATTTCTCAAAGGTGCTAAAAAACAAGTATTTTCAAGTATTTTAAATTTTGAAAATGTGAATACGTGAGAAATACGTGAATACGATGAGCAAAACGATATTCCCGCTCTAATCGTCATGTGGCTCTTCTTCTTCCATCCAACTAATCATCTCTTCCTCAAACTCAATGTTGTTCACTTTATGTGCTAAGCGTAGGTATGAGAAGACATGCACTAGATCCTGAGCTCTTTGCGGGGTCAACCTATTTCACTTTTTCGAATGGATGAAATCGTAAATGCTCCAATTGCGTTCGCACGCTGAGGCTGCAGAACATTGGCTAAGGACCGTCACGCCTACTGTCTGAAGCTCTGGAACTTGCTGACCCCACTGTTGCCAAAATTTCCACCCGGGCATCGCTCTCATGGCTGCTTGAATGCCGGGTCTGCTAAACAAACCTTCTTGGTTTCTAAACTGCGCCAATTGTTGCAGGACTTTTGCTTGATCGTTTGCATCTGGGACGAGCTTCTCTAAGATGTTCAAAAACCCTTGCATCACTTCTGCATTCTTGTCCTGTCCATATTCTGTTGACTGGAACTCCGGCTCCAGAACAAACCCAGCCGAATGCATATCTGAATGCAAGTATTCCCAGCGCTTGCGCCAAAGGCAGCTGATCTGCTCATACTTGACAGCAGAAAGCTTCACCCCCAGATGTTGCTCGTTGGTTCCCTCCTTGAGCGCCCCTAGCTCCTCGCCAATCAAGAACATGGCATAGTAAACCTTTCCCACAACTGGAACACCCTTGTCACACTGGCGCAAAAGGGAGACTATCGATTCTGAAACATCCAACAACTCCTTCACACCCTTCCAGAACGCAGCAGAAGTCAGGATGTCATGCACCTCCTCTCCCTCCATCTCATGCGACGACTTCTGGTTCCACTCCCCCCAAGCGTCGCTGACCACAAGTTGCTGCAGTGATGCCTTCACCTCATGCATGCGCTGTAGCATGATGAAGTTGGTGGCAAATCTGGTCTCCCCTGGTTTCAAGAGCTCTAGCTTGGACAGGCTCCTAAAGAGAGCTAGACTCTTATGATGGTTTGTGATGAACTTCAGCGTTGTTCTTGCCTTGGCTATGACGGAGGAGACCCAATCCAGCTTGCCCATGTCCTCAAGCAACAGATCTAGGCAATGCGGGGTGCAAGGAGTAAATGTGATATGGGGAAAGTGGACTTCTAGCTTGCGACCTGCAGCCTTGCAAACTGCTGCACTGTCCATGCACACCTGGACCACAATCTCTGCCCCCACATCCTCGATTGCCTTGCCAACAACCTGCGCAATGAAGTTTGCATCCTTGGTATCCCCACTTGTGTCTACACTCTCAAGAAACTTCTTGCCCTTGGGTGTGACCATCAGAAGATTGAGAAGAGGCCTATTTCGAGTGTCTGACCACCCATCGCTGGTTATGGTTGCCTTGCTGCTCCGCGCTGACGCCATAAATGAATTGAGTTCTGCTGCCACTGATACCTTTTCCTTGTCTAGCAGGGTGGTACGAAGAGATACAAGACTTGGCAATTTGTAGTTCTCGCCAAAATCAATGGTCGCTTCAACAGCTGCCTTGAAATGAGGGTCATTGATCAGGCGGAAAGAAAGACCATTACCATAAAAGGCACGAGCCCACAAAGCATCTACTTTAGACTTATCTTGCTTTCCAAAGGCAGCTTTGAGAGTGCTCTGCTTTTTGGTGGGGCCTTGCAGGAGAGCAGCTGCAGCCTCATCCAGATCTTGCACCTTCCTTTTTTGCGTTTCCTGTTCTCTTTTCGCCTGATCAATATCCTGAAGCTGCTTTTTGAGGGCTTGGGGGCATTTTGTGCACTTCTTGACTCCAGAAGCCACCTGACCCAAGAAGTGGCCCCGGATTCTTGTGGCACCCCCCCAAAACACAAGCTCACAATGACCACACTTGACTTGAAAGCTCCCCCCCACTTTCTTAGGTTCTTGGAAGATGGTGACCTCAGTCCACTCGGGTCCTTTCACATTCCCCATTCCAAAGGTCGCCCTGCTCGATTGTAGCATGAAAGAAAGTTGAAGTTACTACTTAGTATCAGATCCAGACTTACAAGTTGCAAAAGTCTGATTCCGAATACATTGCCACAAAAAGTTGTTTACTTGATAAATGAAAAATCTCTACTCAAATGGTATGCATATCCAGGTAAACAATGATGAGACAAAGGACAATACCTATCTTGTGCAGAATATGTAACCTCTTCCAGAGGGCGGCCTAACTCTTGGCGAATAATGGCCTTGATTTCATTAAATGGCACAGCTGGTGTTTTGTCTAGGCAGCTTTGAAACTCTTTCACATACTCTGCTGGGAACAATGTTGGAGCCGATGCTATGAACTGCAGACCAAAATCCCCATTTTGTGTCTTGTAAGAATCCCGAATATCACTACTTTATCAAGATCACAAAGACTTCCAAACACTTGCTTCCTGTAAAAATCAGAGCTGAATCCATCATATACGCCTACCTAACAACAAACCTGACCCAACTTGATGTAAGTTGCCCCAAGCCGCTCAAATAGGCGTCGCAGGTCAGCAGCTCCGGGAGGGTTCAAAATAAAACTTGGTATTGTATTTGGTGATGTTGCTGCTGCTGTTGGTGGATTCTGCAACTCCATATTCAAACCCAGTCTTAACAAACTCAACATTAACACCATACCAAATGCATGAATGGTTATCATACAAAAATGTGTTGCACGAAACATCATCCTGCAATCCTGCAAATATGTCTGTGCAAGAAAACAGGAATGAAAACAAAAGATGCAAAAATCTGTCTCTGTCTGTGCAGTCAGAGTTTTCTGAGCAAAAACCCAGAGGGAGGATTCATTCATTCATGGGAAGATTCTACCATAAGAGATGCACACAAACTGTGATGAATGGTATGAGATGACGGGGTAGTGACAAGAGTAAGGAGCAGAGAAAGATTACTCTGTAGAGCTGAAGAATATATTCACTACCAACAGATACCACAGCTTCAATGCCTTGTGCTAATCTGATTGCTCCTCTTGGTCCTGTGCTGATTGCAGTTCGTGCTACATCTTCCAGGAGCTTGTTCAATTCCTTAAACCTCTCTGTTGCAAAACACACCAACAAAAAAAAGAAAAAAACCCAGAATCAGAACAAATAAAGCAAAACCCATAAACATTCTTTCAGCAAAAGAAAAACCCCAACTACAGGGATTTCCTCTGGTCACAGACTGCAAGGATTTTGTTATGGTCACAGACCCAGACTGCAAGAATTTCTTGTGGTCACAGACATGAGTGCATGAGTCTTGAACCATAGACACTGACATTTCTGTTGACGATTCTGCTAGATTTTGTTCTTGACTGCATCCTGGTGAAGATGCGGAAGAAGAAGAAGAAAAAGCTCAGAATCCATGTCAAATTCATCAAAGGAAGTTGAGCTGCAGCAATGGTGATTTTAATTTTTTTCTACATTGTTTTTTGTAAAGAACCAACCTGTTGTTTTGGTCTGTTGATCCTTTTGTGTTTGTGTGGGGATTGTTGAAGAAGTGGAGTAAACCATGTGAAACACAGACAATATCATACATGAATCCACATAACAGAACCCAAGTATTTCCTTGCTTCAGTAGCATAGCACATCACATTTAGCATATCATTATGCTAATCTGACAGGAAATGGTGCCCAAAGCGAATTAGAAACCCAAGTGTGAGACCAGAAGTGGAAAGCAAATTAGAAACCCAATGGAACCAAAACCAGATCAACAAGTGTTGATAGCAAAACCTTGAAACTCTTTTGTCATCACAAAAGACCTAACTCTTGACTTTGCTACCCACATCTTGTACAAAACCTTAAAAGCCTTTTGTCATCACAAAAAAACAGACCTCAATCGTGACTTTTCTACCCGCAGTTGTCAGGAGCACCACAATCAAGCACTGCTTCTCTTTGTGTCCTCTTCTCACTTGACTCAATGGTCAGATTCTTTAACCACAGCTCAAGAAATTGCACTTAAAAAATTTATGTTCTCAGGTCAGATTCTTAATCAGAGCTCAAGAATCTGCACAGAATCTCTAACCCATGTTTCCTTTTTCAAGGATCTAGGCTTTGGTATCTTTTTGCAAAGTTTGGAATCAGTTACGAGTAGAGGTTCTGGAGAATGTTACTATTAGTACTAGTACTAGAAACTCCTATCAGTTATCACTGAACATGATGATCTTTAGAGCTTGAAGGTTGTAGAAAACAAAAAAAAAAAATTGCTCTAGAAATAATTTGCAGACAACAAAAACTACTTGCTTTGGAAATAATTTGCAAAAAACCTAAAAAAAAACTTGCTCTAGAAATTTGCAGAAAACAGAAAACCTTGTTCTTGAGCTTTTTTGCAGAAAAAAAACAATCTTGATCTGGAAATTTGCAGAAAGCAAAAAACTTGGTCTGAATGTTTGCAAAAAACAAAAACTTGGTCTCGAAACTTGCTTTCATGATCTGATGATGGAGGTGGAAAAACCTTGGGGGGTTTGCTGGGGGTGTAGTGCACAGCTGCTCCAGTGCGGGGGGATCTATCTCTCTTTCCAACAGAGCTGGTGTGTGATACAGAGAGTGATCACATGACGAGTGTTGTTGCCGTGTTCCACACTGACTGCTGCTGCTCCTCCTCCTCCTTCGCCGGCTTCAATCCATAGCTATTCACCAGGTCGTGCAACACTAATGCATCTTTTGTGATGCAAACTTTGGTTGCAAGTGTGGGAACTAAACGTCTAAACCCTAATCTGCACAGTCTCGGACAGCCTTCAGTCAAAACACTCGGGAGCAACCCGCGAACCAGGCTCTAGTCTCAGGAACTTGACTGCTGTTGGAAACCCTCACTTGCAGAAAAGTGCAAAATAACAGTACGTACGTATTTTGGGCCGTATTTTTAAAAAAGAACAAAAAACTTATAGTACGCGTATTTTTGAATGAAGTTGAGCGTATGTCACTACTATGAAAATGGCATCGTTTGAGGGAGAGAACGCTAGAGTCATTGACAAGTTCAATGGGGAGAACTTCAACCTTTGGAAGTTCAAGATGGAGATGGTGTTGGCTTCCATGGACCTTTGGGAGATTATCGACGAGTTTGAGGAGGCTTCACCATCCAATGCGGACCCCAAAGTCATCAAGGAGTGTCAATGGTGCACGAAGAAGGCCATGTCCACCATTGGCATCAACTTGGTGGATAGTCAACTTCACCACATCAAGAGGTGCAAGGGACCCACGGAGGCCTGGAAGACATTTTGCAACATCCACGAGACGTGAAACTTGTCCAACATCCTCTTCATTTGTCGTAAGTTCTTCACATGCAAGATGTAAGAGGGAGAGGACCTTCTAGACCACATCAACAAGGTCAAGGCGCTTGCGAATCAACTCGCTTGCTTGGAGGTGCCCGTGAAGGATGACGATGTTGTGATGACCTTGCTTGAGAGCTTGCCACCCTCCTACAAGTACCTAATCACCGCCTTGGGGACCTTGCCCATGCAAGACCTCACCATGGAGTTTATAACCGCACAATTGATGCATGAAGTGTCCAAGAGGAGGGAAAAGGAGCCAAAAGATGACGATGCAGCGATGGTGTCAACTCAAGGAAGAGGAGGGACCACATCTACATGCAAAGACACCAAGACATGCTACTATTGTGGCAAACCAGGCCACATTGCACAATTTTGCTTCAAGGCCAAGAACAACAACAAGGAGAAAGAGAATGCCAACAAAGCCAAGGACAATGATGACAATGCCTTTGCAACAAAGGATGGAGACCATTGGAAGGCCATATGCAAGTGGATCATGGATTTGGGAGCCACCAAGCATATGACCCCTCATAGAGCCGCATTTGACACGTACGAGATAATTCCAACACGCAACGTGCATATGGGTGATGATAGCATTGTTGAGGCAATTGGAATGGGGTCCATCCTTGTGGAAGTGATGGTGAAAGGGCGAACCAAGAAGATTAGAATCAAGGACGTGCTCCATGTGCCAAAATTTCATACCAATTTGCTTTCAGTGAACAAAATCTTGTCAAGTGGGTGCAAAGTGCAATTCAACACGAATGAATGCATTGTGAGGGCATTTGATGGAGAGGTGATTGCAATAGCGCTACGCAAAGGCAGCTTATATCAAGTGACCTTCACCAAAGGGTGTGAGGTGCATGTGGCCAACGTGGCCCAAACTTCAACAATTCATGGTGCATTGGAGCTTTGGCATTGCCACCTCGATCATTTGAATGTCAAAGGTGTGCATGCGCTCCAAAACATGGTGAGTGGTATGAACCTTGGAAACATGGCCTGCCCTCCATCTTCATTTGTTTGTGAAGGGTGCATTGAGGGAAAACAACATCGCAAACCATTTCCAAGTGATGGAGGGATGCATGCCAACAAGCCCTTGGAGATTGTGCATTCGGATGTATGGGGCCCCATGAGGACCACATCCTTGGGTGGTGCAAGGTACTTTGTGACGTACATTGATGACTTTTCAAGGAAGGTGTGGGTGTACTTGTTGAAGTCCAAAGGGGAGTGCTTGGAGAAGTTCAAGGAATTCAAGGCACTTGTGGAAACACAATCGGAGCACAAGATCAAGGTGTTTCGGTCAGACAATGGAGGGGAGAACATTTCCAAGGGATTCAAGTGCTTCTTGAAGGCACACGACATTGAGAAGCAAACCTCCACACCGTATAGGCCTCAACAAAACGGAGTGGTGGAGCGTGCAAATCGCACCCTTGTGGAGATGGCGAAGAGCATGCTTCATGCTCAAAACCTCAAGAAGTCACTTTGAATGCAACCTACACAAGGAATCGATGTCCATTAAGGGTGTTGCCATCCATCACACATGAGGAAGCGTGGAGTGGGAGAAAGCCTTGCATTTCACACATGTGTGTGTTTAGATGCATTGCGTATGCCATGGTGCCGGACGAGAAGAGGCGTAAGCTTGATGCAAAAGGCACAAAATGCTTGTTTCTTGGGTATTGTGAAGGCACCAAGGCATATAGGCTCATGTGTGTGCAATCCAAGAAGATCATAAAGTGTAAGGATGTTGAGTTCATGGAGGATAACATTAGTGTCAGCAATGATTTGGAGATGCATCCAAGTGGGAGAAATGAGACCCCTAATGTGGTGATTGTGGACACATCTTCCAAATCGCCATGTGTGGATATTGATGAGGGCGCAAGTGATGCCAAAAAGGATCCAAGCAATCAAGAGGCACTGCCAACCCCAAGGTGTTCATCAACACCTTCAACTGTTAGAAATACTATTCGTTTTTAATTCCAATGTTAATGAATGTGTCAAACATTCATCAAAAGGTTGAATAGATTCACATCCTTATAGTAACTAGGTTAGGGTTTAGAAGTGGAAACTACTTAGGGTTTGGTGACGGCTAGGGTTAGGGTTTGGTGGCGGCTAGGGTTAGGGTTTGGTGGCAACTAGGGTTAGGGTTTAGTGGCGCTAAGGTTAGGGTTTAGTGGCGCTAGGGTTAGGGTTTAGTGGCGCTAGGGTTAGGGTTTAGTGGCGACTATGGTTAGGGTTTGGTGGCGGCTAGGTTAGGGTTAAGTGGTGGCTACTTTAGGGTTAGGAGATATTATATAATGGTGTGGTTTTGAATTGTCTTTCATTCTCTCCTTTCATGTTTTTGAGTGCACATAGAACCTTCAAGCTTTGTTAATTGTAACAAGCCATAGTTTTGTGACTACATCATTTGAAAGCATACAACCTTTGTAACATTCTTGTTAGTTAATACAATTGTTCCATTTCATGAACCTTGAGTGTTTTATTTCTTGCTTGTTTTCAAGTTCATTCCAACATCAACACCATTTAAAGATGCAAGCACAAGTGGTGAACAAAAGGGGTAGCCCTCGAAGGAGCGTAGGTATCCCTTGAGGGAGCGGCAACCACTTGGAGAACGATGGAAGAACCACATCCTACCCCAACAAGATGCGGAACATGCTAATGTTGCTTGTCTTAATGATCCATTGAATTTGTGTGATGCAATCCATTCGGAGGATGCAAACAAGTGGGAGGCGACCATGCAAGAGGAGTATGGCTCACTCATGGCCAATGGCACGTGAGAGTTGGTCCCTCTTCCAAAGGATCGCAAGAGTGTGGGATGCAAGTGGGTGTTTCACACAAAAAGGGATGCATTTGGCCATATCGTGAGGCACAAGGCAAGGTTGGTGGCCAAGGGGTACTCTCGAGTTGAGGGTGTGGATTTCAATGTGACATTTGCCTGGGTGGCCAAGTTCACCACCATTAGATGCATGTTTGTAATTGGAGCCGCCATGGACTTAGAGATCCACCAAATGGACGTGAAGACCGCATTCTTGAATGGGGAATTTGAGGAGGACATCTACATGGACCAACCGCAAGGATTCGTGCAAGATGGCAAGGAGCACCTCGGTGTAAGTTGAAGAACTCCTTGTACAGGTTCAAGCAATCACCGAGAGCATGGTACTAACGCATTGACATGTTCTTCACCCACGAAGGCTTTTCTAGGAACCAAGCGGACCATTTGTTGTACGTCAAGCAAACAAGTGAATATTTGTTGATAATGATCATCTATGTGGATGATTTGATCATTTTAACAATCAATGTGAGCTTTTTGAAGTGGTTGAAGTCAAGGCTTGAAGGTGAATTTGAGATGAGTGTATTGGAAACAACTTGAAAACAAACAAGAAATGAAACATTCAAGGTTTATGAAATGGAACAATTGTATTAACTAACAAGAAGATTACAAAGGTTGTATGTTACAATCACAAAACTATGGCTTGCAACAACTAACAAAGCTTGTAGGTTCTATGTACATTCAAAAACATGAAAAGGAGAGAATGAAAGACTACTCAAAACCACTCCATTATATACTATCTCCTAACCTGAAAGTAGCCGCCACTCAACCCTAACCTATCCGCCACCAAACCCTAACCCTAGCCGTCACCAAGCCCTAACCCTAACGTCACCAAGCCCTAAGCCTAGCTACCGCCAAACCCTAACCCTAGCCATCACTAAGCCTTAACCCTAGCCACTACCAAGCCCTAAATAATTTCCACTTTTAAACCCTAGCCGCTACTATTCAACCTAACCTAACTATTAGAAGGATGATAATATTATTCATCCATTTGATGAATGTTTAACACATTCATCAACATAGGGGATTAGAATTGAATAATATTTCTAGCAGAATGATCTTGGAGAGTTGCACTATTGCCTTGGCGTGGAGTTTGAGAGAGACCGTGCGAACCACACCATAACCATGAGCCAAAGTAAGTACATTGAGGAGGTACTCAAACGCTTCAACATGGAGGAGTGTAAGCCCATGGGAACTCTGCTTGATGTGAATTCCAAGCTCTTGAAGCTCACGGAGGAGGAGTTTCAAGGCATTCAAGAGGAGATGCAAAGCATTCCATATAAGGTGACAGTGAGATCATTGATGTATGCCATGGTGGGCACACGGCCCGATCTTGCATTCCCGGTGAGCATGGTGAGTCAATTCATGACAAAGGCTGGTCCTTCCCATTGGATGGCCGTGAAACGCATCATGTGGTACTTGAAGGGCAATTTCGACTTGAAATTGTGCCTTGGAGGCAAGGATGTTAGTTTGAGGGGATATTATGATGCCGATTAGGGTGGAGATGCAAATGAGTAGCGTTCCACCACGGGGTACGTGTTCATTGTTGGAATGGGAGTCGTCTCATGGAATTGCAAGAGGCAACCTACAATTGCCTTGTCTACCACAAAGGCCAAATACATGGCCACTAATCAATGCACCAAGGAGGCCATATGGTAAGGAAGTTGATGGCGGATGTGGGACTTATGCAAAATGGAACAACAAACATCATGTGTGACAATCAAGGATGCATTGCACTTATAAAGAACCCTACCCACCACTTTCGCACAAAGCACATTGACATACAACACCACTTCATTCGAGAGAAGTTGGAGAGTGGAGAAATAGGCCTCAAGTATTACCCAACTCAAGATATGGTGGCGGATGTGTTGACAAAGGCATTGACAAAGGAGCGGCATCAAAACCTTACAAGAAGCATGGGATTGGGAGTTTTAGATTACTTGCAAAGTGGGAGTGTTGAATATTATGATGTAGATGTTAGAAACATAGATAATGGTGTGGTAGATATTAGAAACAATGTGGTAGATAAGTGTTGCAAGCAATCAAAGACATAGGTAGATTTGAGATATGTTAGTACCACGAACATGTTAGAATAAGGAGGGAGAGAAATAGTCATCCCATATGGTTTGTCAATGTCGTGGTACATGGAAGGGAATAAAGAGCAAGGCTGGAGGGGAGTTGGACATCTCAATCCAAGCATTGTTCACATATTTGTGTGGTTTATGTGCTTCTAATTGTGCAATCTCTCCTCTAATCCTATTGTTCTTCAACAGTTTTGACCTCTATAGTCGCCCACTAAAGATTTTTATTGGAAACAACTTGAAAACAAGCAAGAAATGAAACACTCAAGGTTCATGAAATGGAACAATTGTATTAACTAACAAAAAGATTACAAAAGGTGTATGCTTCAAATGCTACAATCACAAAATTATGGCTTGCAACAAAAACATGAAAGGAGAGAATGAAAGACTACTCAAAACCACTCCATTATATATTATCTTCTAACCCTAAAATAGCCACCATTTAACCCTAACCTAGCCGTTGCCTAACCCTAACCCTAGCCGTCACCAAGCCCTAACCCTAGTTGTCACCAAGCCCTAACCCTAGCCGTTGCCAAGCCCTAAATAGTTTCCACTTCTAAACCCTAGCTAATACTATTCAACCTAACCTAACTAATAATATTCATCCATTTTGTTAGAAATATTATTCGATTATAATCCCCAATGTTGATGAATGTGTAAACATTTATCAAATGGATGAATATTATTATCATCCTTTTCTTGGTTTCTACACACATCAAGCGATATGCTTTGGTGCTTTCATTATATCCTAAAAACACGTAAGGCATGGACTTGGACTTTAGTTTGGTCCTCTTTTAATTGGGAACACGTGCAAAGGCTTTACAACCAAAGACTCTCAAATGGGACACATCGGGTTTCCTACCACTCCATGCTTCTTGAAGGGTCTTGGAACCAAGACCCTTGGTTGGACATCGATTTTTGATGTACACCGCTGTGTTCACTGCTTCGCCCCAAAATTCAAGTTTTAACCCTTGTGCAATAATCATGCTTCTCGCGCATTCCATGATGGTTCTAATGGCACGTTCCGCAACACCATTTTATTGTGGGGAATAGGGTGCACTTGTTTGTCATTGAGCTCCACATCCCACAAGAAATGCATCAAAAATTTTGGACACAAATTCTCTTCTGTTGTCAGATCTTAGCACTTTGATTTTGTGACCAATCTCGTTCTCCACAAACGCCTTATTTTTTTGAATTTTTCAAACGCTTCTCCTTTGATCTTCAAAAGATAGACACAATTTTTCCTTGAGTAATCGTCAATGAAAGTGAAAAAGTATCGGGCTCCACCATGCGATGTAGTTCGCATTGGCTCGCACACATCAGTGCAAACAATCTCCAAACGTTGTGAAGCCTTCGTTGCTCCATCCTTGGGAAATGATTTTTTTTATGTTTGCCTTTGATGCATGCTTCACAAATGTGATGCAAGGGTACTTCTTTCAAATTCATGCCATCCGCCATGACATTCAACTCTTTAAGGCTTGCCATGTTGAGATGACCAAGTCTTTGATGCCAAAGCATCGCACCTTCATCCGAAGAATTTGTAATGTGTGCCGTGTCCTTATGCACCTTCACATTAAGAAGGCACAAGTTCTTGTCCCTTCGTGCTTGCGCCACAACAACTCTTCGAACTGTTAGAAATACTATTCGTTTCTAATTCCCAATGTTGATGAATGTGTTAAACATTCATCAAAAGGATGAATAATATTCACATCCTTGTAGTAGTTAGGTTAGGGTTTAGAAGTGGAGACTACTTAGGGTTTGGCGGCGGCTAGGGTTAGGGTTTGGTGGCGGCTAGGGTTAGGCGACGGCTAGGGTTAGGGTTTGGCGGCGGCTAGGTTAGGGTTAAGTGGCAGCTACTTTAGGGTTAGGAGATAGTATATAAGGGAGTAGTTTGGAGTTGTCTTTCATTCTCTCCTTTCATGGTTTTTGAGTGCACATAGAACCTTCAACCTTTGTTAGTTGTTGCAAGCCATAGTTTTGTGATTGCATACAACCTTTGTAATCATCTTGTTAGTTAATACAATTGTTCCATTTCATGAACCTTGAAGCTTTCATTTCTTGCTTGTTTTCAAGTTGTTTCCAATAGGTTATGGGCCCACACCAAGCAAGAGAAAGGACATTGTGTTAGAACAAGAAGTAGTGAAAGGTTTTGAGCTTGTATTGCATAGAAAAAAGGAGAGAATCCTTTTGAGACAAGGTTCTTAGTTTGCAAAGTGAGTGGGAGTTCATTTCCAAGTGGTAGCATACAAGGAGCTTGCAACTTTTCCAAGTGAGTGGGAGGTGTGGAAGAGACTTCTTCAAAGTGTTGTAAGTTCTTAAGCGTGGAAGAATGTTCTTCAAGTCTTTAAGTTTCAAGTTTTAAGTTCAAAAGTGTGAAAGAGAGTTCTTCAAATTTTTGAAAGTTTCAACATTGAAGTTTGAGGTGTAAGAGAAGTTTTTCAAGTTTCTTGTCAAGGTTTTAGGAAAAGCTTGTTTTTAAGTTTTTGAAAGTGTTTCCTTGTACAACATAGAAAAGGAGAATCCTTTTGAAGGAAGGCTTTTACTTTCCAAGGTTGCAAAGATAGTAATAGTCTTTCCAAGAGAGTGTGAGGTGTGGAAGAGATTTCTTCAAGGTCTTGTAAGTTTTTCAAGTGTGAAAAACTTGGTTTTGAAAGTATCAAGTTTCAAAGTGAAAGTGTTTGGAAGAGAGTTCTTTTAGTTGTTGAAAACTTCAACTTTAAAGTTTGAGAGTGCTTGTTGTAGCATTTGTGTTCAAAATGTCTTCTTTTCAAATGGAGTCTTTGAAAGTCATGGAGAAGTTTGATGGCGGCAACTTTCACCTTTGGAAGTTCAAAATGCGCATGATGCTTTCCAAACATGGGCTTTGGAAATTTGTTGATGGGAGTGCCACCTTGCCAAGTGAAGAACTTGCAAGGGCCGATTACAACGAAAAGGAGACCAAGGCTTTTGCATTGCTTTGTGAACATCTCACGGATGCCCAACTTGCACACATTCAATATTGTGACGATGTGAGAAGTGCGTGGGAGGCTCTTTGTGGTGTGCATGAAGCTAAGACCATTGGCAACAAGTTGTTCCTTCGAAGGAGATTCTTCACCATCAAAATGCAAGAAGGAGATGACATGCTTGTGCACATCAACACGGTGAAAGCCCTTGCGGACCAACTACGTTCTATCGAGGTGAACATTACGGATGAAGATGTTTACATGGTACTCCTCATGAGCCTTCCTCCATCCTTTGATAACTTAGTCACAAGCTTGGAGTCCATGTCCACGAAAGATGTAGACCTTCAATTCATTGTAGCAAGGTTGCTTCACGAAGTGTCCAAAAGAAAAGAATGTGAGAGTTCCGAGACTACCGCATTAGTGAACAAAACTCACAAGTCAAACGAAAAGCTTTGCTTCTATTGTAAGAAACCGGGACATTTTGTGAGAAATTGTTTGAAGAAGAAAAATGATGAAAAAGAAAAAGCTAATCAAGCTTGTGAAGATCACGAGCAAATGTTTGTTGTGGCATTGAGTGCCAATGATCATACCACGTATGATTGGATTGTGGATTCCGGGGCAACGCAACACATGACATTCGAACAAGAGTGGTTTACCACGTACGAGCGCATTTCCCCAAGGAGGGTGTTCATGGGCGATGACACCGTTTTGGAGGCCATTGGCAAGGGGAGCATCAAAGCCACAATGCAAGTGGGAGGCCGATTAACACACACAACCATCACCCAAGTTCTTCATGTTCCAAAAATGAAGAATAATCTCATTTCCGTGAGTAAACTCATTTCGGAGGGTTTCAAAGTGGAGTTTGACAAGGATGGTTGTAAGGTCAACGATGCTCGAGGAGTTGTTGTGGCACAAGCACGAAGGGACAAGAACTTGTATCTTCTTAATGTGAAGGTGCGTAAGGACATGGCCCACATTGCAAATTCTTTGGAGGAAAGTGCGATGCTTTGGCATGAAAGACTTGGTCATCTCAACATGGCAAGCCTTAAAGAGTTAGATGCCATGGCGGACGGCATGAATTTGAAGGAAGTGCCCTTACATCACATTTGTGAAGGATGCGTCAAAGGCAAACATCAAAGAACATCATTTCCCAAGGATGGAGCAACGAGGGCTTCACAACTTTTGGAGATTGTGCACACCGATGTGTGCGGACCAATGAAGACTACGTCGCATGGTGGAGCGCGATATTTTCTCACTTTCATTGACGATTTCTCAAGGAAAACTCATGTCTATCTTTTGAAGGCAAAAGGAGAAGCGTTTGAAAAATTCAAACAATACAAGGCCTTGGTGGAGAACGAAATTGGTCACAAAATCAAAGTGTTACGTTCCGACAACGGAGGAGAATTTGTGTCTAAGAAGTTTGACACATTTCTTGCGGAATGTGGAATTCAACGACAAACAAGTGCGCCCTATTCCCCACAACAAAACGGTGTTGCGGAACGTGCCAATAGAACCATCATGGAATGTGCAAGAAGCATGATTCTTGCACAAGGGTTGGAACTTGCATTTTGGGGCGAAGCGGTGAACACGGCGGTGTACATCAAAAATCGATGTCCAACCAAGGCTCTTGATTCCAAGACCCCTCAAGAAGCGTGGAGTGGTAGGAAACCCGATGTGTCTCATTTGAGAGTTTTTGGTTGTAAAGCCTTTGCACATGTGCCCGATGAGAAGAGGACCAAATTAGAGTCCAAGTCGATGCCTTGTGTGTTTTTAGGATATTACGAAGGCACCAAGGCGTATCGCTTGATGTGTGTGAAAACCAAGAGAATCATCAAAAGTAGAGATGTCGTGTTCATTGAAGGGTCAAAGGAAATAGGTGTTGTACCTCATCTTGAGAAAGAAAAAAATGTAGTTGTGCATGAAGAAGTTGAAGGAGAAGAACCATTAACCTTTAGTCAAGATACACCTTTGAATGAAACAAGGGAAGGAGTGCAAAGTGAGTCCACACCAAGTTCTTCATCGGAAGAGGAATTTGTTGTTTCCAATGATAACCCATCTTGTGAACCTTCACAAGATTCGCCGAGGGAAAGACCTCAAAGGCAACGAAGGGAATGGCCTCGGGATTGGTGGATTGCTACCAAGGAGGTGGAGCGCGCCACCGTTGCATTTTTGGAGGAGCCCCAAAATATTGAAGAAGCATTGACATGTGAAAATTCCAAGGAGTGGGAGTGTGCGATGCGAGAAGAATATGATTCCCTCATGACAAACAACACATGGACTTTGGTACCACTTCCCGCCGGTAGGAAACCCGTTTCTTGCAAATGGGTGTTCAAAATCAAACAAGGCGCAAATGGGGAGGTGGAACGTTACAAGGCTAGATTAGTGGCAAGAGGTTTTACCCAAACCTACGGAGTGGATTACAACGAAACCTTTGCGCCCGTGGCAAAGTTCACATCTATTCGTTGTATTCTTGCATTGGCGGCCTTGGAAGACATGGAGATCCATCAAATGGACGTGAAAACCGCATTTCTCAATGGCGAGCTTGAAGAGGAGATTTACATGGAGCAACCTCAAGGGTTCGTGCACCAAGGAAGTGAACATCTCGTGTGTAAGCTTCACAAATCCTTGTATGGTTTGAAACAATCTCCAAGGGCATGGAATCAACAGTTAGATGCGTTTCTCAAAAGCATTGCATTTATGAAGAGTGAGGCGGATCCTAGTGTGTACGTTGCACAAGTGGGAGATGTGAAGTTTTTCATTGTGGTCTATGTGGATGACCTCATTTTGGTGTGCAACGATCAAAACAAACTTTTGCAAGTCAAAGAAGAATTGAGTCAAAAGTTTGAAATGAAAGACCTCGGGGAGTTGCATTTCTTTTTGGGGATGGAGGTGGAAAGGAATCGTGATGAAAGACTTCTACGCATCAACCAAATCAAATACCTCAAGGAAATATTGAAACGTTTTCGAATGGAAGAATGTAAGCCCATTGGAGTTCCATTGGATCCCAAGGTGAAGTTACAAAGGAATGGGAGTGGAAATGAGGAATCAAAGGGATTTCCATATCAACAAGCGGTTGGGTCTTTGATGTATGCCATGTTGTGCACACGACCCGACTTGGCATACCCAATAAGCGTGTTGAGTCAACACATGGCGAACCCTAACATGGAGCATTGGATGGCCGTGAAACGAATCTTTCGATATTTGCAAGGTACATTGCAAATGAAATTACAATTTGGTGCAACACCATCCAAGGAAGTTCTTGGATATTGCGATGCGGATTGGGGTGGTGATCTTGAAGATAGGAGGTCCACCACAGGGTTTGTTTTCATGATGGGAGGGGGAGCCATTTCTTGGAGTAGCAAACGACAACCTACAATAGCATTGTCCACCACAGAGGCCGAATACATGGCGAACACGCAAGCCACAAAGGAAGCCATATGGATAACAAAGTTGATGATGGATTTAGGATACATGGAGGAGAAGAAAATGATGGTGATTCGATGCGACAATCAAGGTGCGATATCATTGACCAAGAATCCCACTCACCATGCACGAACAAAACACATTGATGTACAACATCATTTTGTTCGAGAACGAGTTGAAAATGGAGAAATTCGATTTGAATATTGTCCAACGGAACACATGGTGGCGGATGTCCTTACCAAGGCATTATCAAAAGAACGACATCATAAGTTGATAAACATGTTCGGATTAGAAACTTCATAGAGTGGGAGTGTTAGAAATACTATTCGTTTCTAATTCCCAATGTTGATGAATGTGTTAAACATTCATCAAAAGGATGAATAGTATTCACATCCTTGTAGTAGTTAGGTTAGGGTTTAGAAGTGGAGACTACTTAGGGTTTGGCGGCGGCTAGGGTTAGGGTTTGGTGGCGGCTAGGGTTAGGCGACGGCTAGGGTTAGGGTTTGGCGGCGGCTAGGTTAGGGTTAAGTGGCAGCTACTTTAGGGTTAGGAGATAGTATATAAGGGAGTAGTTTGGAGTTGTCTTTCATTCTCTCCTTTCATGGTTTTTGAGTGCACATAGAACCTTCAACCTTTGTTAGTTGTTGCAAGCCATAGTTTTGTGATTGCATACAACCTTTGTAATCATCTTGTTAGTTAATACAATTGTTCCATTTCATGAACCTTGAAGCTTTCATTTCTTGCTTGTTTTCAAGTTGTTTCCAATACGAACATCGTTGACCTTATAACCATCCTTGTCCAATTCCACTTTCAAACCTTCAGAAATGAGCTTACTCACGGAAATGAGACTACTCTTCATTTTTGGAACCATTCTTGTTCAAATGTCATGTGTTGTGTTGCACCAGAATCGACAATCCAATCATACATGGTATGATCATTAGCACTCAATGCGGAACAAACATTCGCTCATGATGTTCACAAGCTTGATTCATTTTTATTTATTTTTCATCATTTTTCTTCTTCAAACAATTCCTCAGAAAATGTCCCGGTTTTTTACAATAAAAACAAAACTTTTCGTTTGACTTGTGAGTGTTGTTCATTAATGTGGTAGTATTAGAACTTTCACATTCTTTTCTTGTGGACACTTCATGGAGCAACTTTGCGACAATGAATTGAAGGTCTACATCTTTTGTGGACATGGATTCCAAGCTTGTGACTAAATTATCAAAGGATGGAGGAAGGCTCATGAGGAGTACCTTGTAAACATCTTCATCCGTAATGTTCACCTCAATGGAACGTAGTTGGTCCCCAAGGGCTTTCACCTTGTTGATGTGCAGTCGCCATTTAACCCTAACCTAGCTTTCACCAAACCCTAAAGTAGCCGCCACTTAACCCTAACCTAGCCGTTGCCAAACCCTAAAGTAGCCGCCACCTAACCTTAATCTAGCCGCCGCCAAACCCTAACCCTATTGGAAATTACAAAGGTTATATGCTTCAAATGTTATAATCACAAACCTATGGCTTGTAATATCTAAAAAGGCTTGAAGCTTCTATGCGCACTCAAAAACCATAAAAGAGAGAATAAAAGACTCCTCAAAACCAAACCCTTATATACTATCTATTAACCCTAAAGTAGCCGCCACCTAACCTTAACCTAGTCACTGCCTAACCCTAGCTGCCACCAAACCCTAACCCTAGGCGTCACCAAGCCCTAATCCTAACTGCCGTTAAACCCTAACCCTAGCCGTCACCAAGCCCTAATCCTAGCCGCCACCAAACCTTAACCCTAGCCGTCACCAAGCCCTTTCAAATCTACCTATGTCTTTGATTGCTTGCAACACTTATCTACCACACCATTATCTATGTTTCTAACATCTACATCATAATCTTCAACACTCCCACTTTGCAAGTAATCTAAGACTCCTAATCGCATGTTTCTTGTAAGGTTTTAATGTTGCTCCTTTGGCGATGCCTTTGTCAACACATTCGCCACCATATCTTGAGTTGGGCAATACTTGAGGCCTATTTCTCCACTCTCCAACTTCTTTCGAATGAAGTGGTGTTGTATGTCAATGTGCTTTGTGCGAGAGTGGTGGGTAGGGTTCTTTGCAAGTGCAATGCATCCTTGATTGTCACACATGATGTTTGTTGTTCCATTTTGCACAAGTCCCACATTCGCCATCAACTTCCTTAACCATATGGCCTCCTTGGTGCATTGATTAGTGGCCATGTATTTGGCCTCCGTGGTAGATAAGACAATTATAGGTTGCCTCTTACAATTCCATGAGACGGCTCCCACTCCAACAATGAACACGTACCCCGTGGTGGAACACCGCTCATTTGCATCTCCACCCCAATCGACATCACAATATCCCCTCAAATTAACATCCTTACCTCCAAGGCACAATTTCAAGTCGAAATTGCCTTTCAAGTACCACATGATGCGTTTCACGGCCATCCAATGCGAAGAACCAACCCTTGTCCTGAATTGACTCACCATGCTCACTGGGAATGCAAGATTCGACCATGTGCCCACCATGGCATACATCAATGATCCCACCACCGCCTTGTATGGAATGTTTTGCATCTCCTCTTGAATGCCTTGAAACTCCTCCTCCGTGAGCTTCAAGAGCTTGGAATTCACATCCAGCGGAGTTCCGATGGGCTTGCACTCCTCCATGTTGAAGCGCTTGAGCACCTCCTCAATGTACTTACTTTGGCTCATGGTTATGGTGCGGTTCGCACGGTTTTTCTCAAACTCCACGCCAAGGCTATTAGTGCAACTCTCCAAGATCAGTCATCTCAAATTCATCTTGAAGCCTTGATTTCAACCACTTCAAAATGTTCACATTGCTTGCTAAGATGATCAAATCATCCACATAGATGATCATTATCAACCAGTACTCAGCCATTTGCTTGACATACAAAGAATGGTCCGCTTGGCTCCTAGAAAAACCTTCGTGGGTGAAGAACATGTCAATGCTTTGGTACCATGCTCTCGGTGATTACTTGAGCCCATACAAGGACTTCTTCAACTTACACACGAGGTGCTCCTTGCCATCTTGCACGAATCCTTGCGGTTGGTCCATGTAGATGTCCTCCTCTAATTCCCCATTCAAGAATGCGATCTTCACGTCCATTTGGTGGATCTCCAAGTCCATGGGGGTTCCAATTACAAACATGCATCTAATGGTGGTGAACTTGGCCATCGGGGCAAATGTTTCATTGAAGTCCACACCCTCAACTTGAGAGTACCCCTTAGCCACCAACCTTGCCTTGTGCCTCACGATAAGGCCCGATGCATCCCTTTTTGTGCGAAACACCCACTTGCATCCCACACTCTTGCGATCCTTTGGAAGAGGCAAAAACTCCCACGTGCCATTGGCCATGAGTGAGCCATACTCCTCTTGCATGGCTGCCTCCCATTTGCTTGCATCCTCCGAAAACATTGTATCACACAAATTCAGTGGATCATCAAGACAAGCAACATTAGCACGTTGCACACATTTTGTTTGGGTAGGATGTGGTTTTTCCAACATTCTCCAAACGGTCGTCGCCCATCAAGGGGTACCAACGCTCCTCCGTGGGTTGTTCTCTTGTTCACCACTTGCATCTTTAGATGGTGTTGAAAGTGTTGATGAATGCCCTGGGGTTTGCGGTGCCTCTTGATTTCTTGGATCCTCTTTGGCATCACTTGCGACCTCGTCATCATCCACACAGGGTGATTTGGAAGATGTGTCCACAATCACCACATTAGGGGTCTCATTTCTCCACTTGGACACATCTCCAAATCATTGCCAACACTAATGTTATCCTCCTTGAACTCAACATCCCTACACTTAATGATCTTTAAGGATTACACACACATGAGCCTATATGCCTTGGTGCCTTCGCAATACCCAAGAAACAAACATTTTGTGCCCTTTGCATCAAGCTTACCCCTCTTCTCATCGGGCACCATGGCATACGCAATGCATCCAAACACACGCATGTGTGAAACGCAAGGCTTTCTCCCACTCCACGCTTCCTCGGGTGTAATGGATGGCAATGCCCTTGACGGACATCGATTCCTTGTGTAGGCCGCATTCACCACTACTTCCGCCCAAAGTGACTTCTTGAGGTTTTGAGCATGAAACATGCTCCTCGCCATCTCCACAAGGGTGCGATTTGCACGCTCCACCACTCCATTTTGTTGAAGCCTATACGGTGTGGAGGTTTGCTTCTCAATGCCGTGTGCCATCAAGAAGTGTTTGAATTCGTTGGAAATGTACTCCCCTCCATTGTCCGACCGAAACACCTTGATCTTGTGCTCCGATTGTGTCTCCACAAGTGCCTTGAATTCCTTGAATTTCTCCAAGCATTCCTCTTTGGACTTCAACAAATACACCCACACCTTCCTTGAAAAGTCGTCAATGTACGTCACAAAGTACCTTGCACCACCCAAGGATGTGGTCCTTATGGAGCCACATACGTCCGAATGCACAATCTCCAAGGGCTTGGTGGCACGCATCCCTCCATCGTTTGAAAATAGTTTGCGATGTTGTTTTCCCTCAATGCACCCTTCACAAACAAACGAAGATATAGGGCAAGGTATGTTTCCATGGTTCATACCACTCACCATGTTTTGAAGCGTATGCACGCCTTTGACGTTCAAATGACCGAGGCAACGATGCCAAAACTCCAATGCACCATCAATTGTTGAAGTTTGGGCCACGTTGGCCACATGCACCTCACACACCTTGGTGAAGGTCACTTGAACGTCTCTCATTTGCATCTCCACCCCAATTCGCATCACAATATCCTCTCAAACTAACATCCTTGCCTCCAAGGCACAATTTCAAGTCCAAAGTTCCCTTCAAGTACCGCATGATGCGTTTCACCGCCATCCAAGGGGAAGGACCAGCCCTTGACATGAATTGACTCACCATGCTCACCGGGAATGCAAGATCCAGCCGTGTGCCCACCATGCCATACATCAATGATCCCAACCCTGCCTTATATGGAATGCCTTGCATCTCCTCTTAAATGCCTTGAAACTTTTCCTCGGTCAGTTTCAAGAGCTTGGAGTTCACATCAAGCGGAGTTCCAATGGGCTTGCACTCCTCCATGTTGAAGCGCTTGAGCACCTCCTCAATGTACTTTCTTTGGCTCATGGTTATGGTGTGATTTGCACGGTCTCTCTCTATTGGGATTAGATTAGAGGAGAGATTGTTATTAGGATTAGAAGAGAGATTGTGTGATATCAGAGCAATCACAAGCACATAAAACATACATAAGTATGTGAACAAATGCTTGGAGTAAGAGAGCCGACTCTCCTCCAACCTTGCTCTTTATTCCCTTCCCTGTACCACCTCACTGACAAAGCATATCGGATAAATATCTCCCTCCTTATTCTAGCATGTTGGTGGTACTAACATATCCCAAATTTACCTATGTCTTTGATTACTTGCAACACTTATTTACAATATTATTTCTAACATCTACAACACCATTATCTATGTTTTATCATAATCTTCAACATCTTCAACACTCCCACTTTGCAAGTAATCTAAGACTCCTAATCCCATGTTTCTTATAAGGTTTTGATGCCGCTCCTTTGCCAATGCCTTTGTCAACACATTCGCCACCATATTTTGAGTTGGGCAATACTTGAGCCCTATTTCTCCACTCTCCAACTTCTCTCGAATGAAGTGGTGTTGTATGTCAATGTGCTTTGTGCGAGAGTGGTGCATTGGGTTCTTTGCAAGTGCAATGCATCCTTGATTGTCACACATGATGCTCGTTGCTCCAACTTGCACAAGTCCCACATCCGCCATTAACTTCCTCAACCATATGGCCTCCTTCGTGCATTAGCTAGTGGCCATGTATTCGGCCTCTGTGGTAGACAAGGCAATTGTAGGTTGCCTCTTGCAATTCCATGAGATGGCTCCAAGACCCACAAAGAACACGTACCCCGTGGTGGAACATCGCTCATTTGCATCTCCACCCCAATCAGCATCACAATATCCCCTCAAACTAACATCCTTGCCTCCAAGGCACAATTTGAAATCCAAAGTGCCCTTCAAGTACCGCATGATGCGTTTCACCGCCATCCAATGGGAAGGACCAGCCCTTGACATGAATTGATTAACCATGCTCACCGGGAATGCAAGATCAGGCCTTGTGCCCACCATGGCATACATCAATGATCCCACCGCGGCCTTATATGGAATGCCATGCATCTCCTCTTGAATGCCTTGAAACTCTTCCTCCGTGAGTTTCAAGAGCTTGGAATTCACATCAAGCGGAGTTCCAATGGGCTTGCACTCCTCCATGTTGAAGCGCTTGAGCACCTCCTCAATGTACTTGCTTTGGCTCATGGTTATGGTGCGGTTCGCACGGTCTCTCTCAAACTCCACACCAAGGCAATAGTGTTGAAGATTATGATAAAACATAGATAATGGTGTTGTAGATGTTAGAAATAATGTTGTAGATAAGTGTTGCAAATAATCTAAGACATAGGTAGATTTGGGATATGTTAGTACCACCAACATGTTAGAATAAGGAGGAAGATATTTATCCCATATGCTTTGTCAATGAGGTGGTACAGGGAAGGGAATAAATAGCAAGGTTGGAGGAGAGTTGGCTCTCTTACTCCAAGCATTTGTTCACATACTTGTGTATGTTTTATGTGCTTGTGATTGCTCTGATATCACACAATCTCTCTTCTAATCCTAATAACAATCTCTCCTCTAATCTAATCCCAATAGGTTATGGGCCCACACATGCAAATTGCATCATTAGAGGTTTGATTGCTTGTGTGCATTGAGAGAGAGATCTTGAGGGTTTGTGTGTGTTGGAGGTGCAAGTTTGCACTGGTTGAAGCACTTTTGGAGCCTTGGAGGAGTTTTGAAGAGCTTTGGAGGAGTCTTGAGGTTTTGGAGGCCATTTGGAATTTGGAGATGCACAAGTCCTAGATTGGTGCTCTTTGGAGGTGCAAGTTTGCACTGTTGGAAGCGTTTTTGGAGCCTTGGAGGAGTTTTAAAGAGCTTTGAGGATTTAGAGCCCATTTGGAGCTTGGAGGTGCACAAGTCCTGGGTTGGTGCTCTTTGGAGGTATTTCGAAGCATTGGATGTGCAATCCACTATTGTAAGTCTTGATTGAGTTACTAAGGTGTATTTGTGCACATTCGATTCATAGAGCACTTGATTTGAGTTGGTTAAGTGCATTCTGAGTGTGTAAGGAGGCATTGATGCAAGAGTTGCTAGAGTGCATTTTGAGTGTGGAAGGAGGCTTTGATGCAAGAGTTGCTTGAATGCATTTTGAGTGTGTAAGGAAGCATTGATGCAAGAGTTTGTTGAGTGCATTCTATTGGGATTAGATTAGAGGAGAGATTGTTATTAGGATTAGAAGAGAGATTGTGTGATATCAGAGCAATCACAAGCACATAAAACATACACAAGTATGTGAACAAATGCTTGGAGTAAGAGAGCCAACTCTCCTCCAACCTTGCTCTTTATTCCCTTCCATGTACCACCACATTGACAAAGCATATGGGATAAATCTCTTCCCCCTTATTCTAGCATGTTGGTGGTACTAACATATCCCAAATCTACCTATGTCTTTGATTACTTGCAACACTTATTTACAAGATTGTTTCTAACATCTACAACACCATTATCTATGTTTTATCATAATCTTCAACACTCCCACTTTGCAAGTAATCTAAGACTCCTAATCCCATGCTTCTTGTAGATTGCTTGAGCCCGTAATAGGACTTCTTCAACTTACGCACGAGGTGCTCCTTGCCATCTTGCATGGGTGCCTCCCACTTGCTTGCATCCTCCAAATGCATTGCATCACACAAATTCAATGGATCATCAAGACAAGCAACATTAGCACGTTCCACATCTTGTTTGGGTAAGATGTGGTTCTTCCACCAACCTCCAAGCGGTCGCCGCTCCCTCAAGGGGTACCTACGCTCTTCCCAGGGCTGCCCTTCGTGCTCATCACTTGTGCTTACATCTTTAGATGGTGTTGAAGGTGTTGATGAACAACCTGGGTTTGGTGTTGCCTCTTTATTGCTTGGACCCTTTTCGGCATCATCATCCACATAGGGCGATTTGGAAGATGTGTCCACAATCACCACATTAGGGGTCTCATTTCTCCCACTTGGACGCATCTCGAAATCACTGCCCATACTAGTGCTATCTTCCATGAAATCAATTTCCCTACACTTGATGATCTTCTTGGATTGCAAACACATGAGCCTATATGCCTTGGTGAAGGTCACTTCATACAAGTTGCCATCCCGTAGTGCTATTGCAATCACCTCTCCATCAAATGCCCTCACAATGCACTCATTCATGTTGAATTCCACTTTGCACCCACTTGACAAGATTTTGCTCACCGAAAGCAAGTTGGCATGCAATTTGGGCACATGGAGCACATCCTTGATTCTGACCCTCTTGGTTTGCCCTTTCACCATCACTTCCACAAGGATGGATCCCATTCCAATCGCTTCAACAATGGTATCATCACCCATATGCACATTGCGTTTTGGAATTACCTCATACATGTCAAATGCGGCTTTATGAGGGGTCATATGGTTGGTGGCTCCCGAGTCCATGATCCACTTGCATACGGCCTTGCAATGGTCTCCATCTTTTGTTGCAAAGGCATAGTCATCATCGTCCTTGGCTTTGTTGGCATTCTCCTTCTCCTTGTTGGTGTTCTTGGCCTTGAAGCAAAATCGTGCAATGTGACCTGGTTTGCCACAATAGTAGCATGTCCTGGTCTCTTTGCGTGTAGATGTGATGCCTCCTTTTCCTTGCATTGACACCATTGCCGCATCATCACCTTGCGACTCCTTCTCCCTCCTCTTGGACACTTCATGCATCAATCGTGCGGTCACAAACTCCATCGTGAGGTCTTTCATGGGCAGAGTCTCCAAGGCGGTGATTAGGTACTCGTAGGAGGGTGGCAAGCTCTCAAGCAAGGTCATCACAACATCCTCATCCCTCACGGGCACCTCCAAGCAAGCAAGTTGATCAGCAAGGGCCTTTACCTTGTTGATGTGGTCTAGAAGGTCCTCTCCCTCTTGCATCTTACATGTGAAGAACTTGCGGCGAATGAAGAGGATGTTGGACAAGCTCCTTGTCTCGTGGATGTTACAAAGTGTCCTCCATGCCTCCCCTGGTCCCTTACACCTCTTGATGTGGTGAAGTTGACTATCCACCAAGTTGATGCCAATGATAGACATGGCCTTCTTCACACGCCTTTGGTACCCCTTGATGATTTTGGGGTCCGCATCAGATGGTGGAGCATCCTCAGATCCGTCAACAATCTCCCAAAGGTCCATGGAGGCCAACACCATCTCCATTTTGAACTTCCAGAGGCTAAAGTTCTCCCCATTGAACTTGTCAATGACTCTAGCGCTCTCTCCCTCAAATGATGCCATTTTGCATTCAAATCTGACCTCTCTACCCACTTATGTGCTCAACCAGATGCTAATTAGTGCTTAATGAACACTCGTATATGTAATTTGCTTCAATGCACTCTCATAAACACACTCCAACCCCTAGATGGCTCAATTGTGCACCAATTCACCTCCAATGACAAAACTCAGCCCTTAATGGCTCCCACTTGCATCAATGCCTCCTTACACACTTCGAATGCACTCCACCAACTCTTGCATCAATGCTTCCTTACACACTCAGAATGCACTCAACAAACTCTTGCATCAATGCTTCCTTACACACTCAGAATGCACTCAACAAACTCTTGCATCAATGCTTCCTTACACACTCAGAATGCACTCAACAAACTCTTGCATCAATGCT